>PKRV01001141.1:674444-844406 GCA_003709505.1 Hyphantria cunea
ATATATATATATGGCGGCCTAGCTATACTTCTGCATCATTGGGCCTCCGCACTCGCACTTACCAACGAAACTCGACAGCATGAACGCTGTCATTTTACTTTGATCTTCTTCTGTGCGAGGATAGTAAAGCCCCGGTCGAGCTGGCCCAACCGGCTGAAACCAGCGTGGCTTTACTACTTCGGAAGTGTCGGAACCATCGGAACCGAATCATTTAAAAATGTGCATTTTCAATTGCAAAGTGATTTTAGGCAGCATCTGATGACCATAGGATTGCAATAAGATGTTATTGGTATCATTGGAGCTAAATTTAAAAAACTCAAAAGAGGTCTGACACTATAAAAATAAATGAGTAATAAATATTTCGGACATCTAACACACAACGCCATTTAGTCCCAAACTAAGAAGAGCTTGTGTGTACTTAGTTTGGGACTACTTGTGTAGTACTAGACAACTGATATAAATACATATATCCTGTTTTCTTTGTAAATACATACAAAAAAAAACACCTAAACTCCAGAACAAATATTTCCAGATCATAGAAACATTTGGTGTGATCCGGGAATCGAACCCGAGAACTCAAGCACAGCAGTCACATACGCTAACACAGTACAATGCAATTGCTTCTGTAATATTGCTGTTAACATGACAGGGTATCCTGGAATAGGAACCTTTAATTCCCAAATTCTATCATCAAATACAAAATAAAAAGCCTCCCTAGCCAAGTAGACTGTAGATGTAAGAACTGGTAGGTAGCTTGGTTTAAATAAAACGTTGTACA
Organism: Hyphantria cunea; assembly: GCA_003709505.1. Classification (NCBI taxonomy): domain Eukaryota; kingdom Metazoa; phylum Arthropoda; class Insecta; order Lepidoptera; family Erebidae; genus Hyphantria; species Hyphantria cunea. Next base: position 675,223 of record PKRV01001141.1, read on the forward strand.
CTCACGAGTTATTTGTTTACTGCCACTCAACAATATGTACAGCGCAATCAGATAAAGCGAAGGCACAGAAGGAGTATAGACAGAGTGGAAGCAGAATACAAAGAGAGATACAAGAATTACAGCGATATAGTAACGTACGATCGGACATGCGAATAGCGGGCAGCGCGTTTAGAGGTTGTGAGCCGACTCGTATATGGCGAGGAGCTCCCTGTCGTATGGTGAATAATTATGCTGGGACGGGCTCAGCTTTCTAGACATTTTATAAACGTAAACATTTTTAGAAAACCAACAAATGTGTGGGAATAATGTCGTCTCGATGTTAAGTCACGTGGTCAAAACGAAATTAGTGTCCAGTCATACAAGAGACTACTTGCATCTTGGCTCAGGGGGCAGCCGTACACAACTTACCTATCATCTTGTAGACATATTAGTGTTTCTCAGACAGATCCTCACAACATACTATAATCGTCGCCCTTCTCTTGACTAACTAAAACAATAAAAGCTAACTAAAGACCAAATAAATCTAATAACATTTCGTGCTCTATGACTAAGAGAACCACTCAACGTTACATCTTCATTGTGGTCACATGGAATTACCTTTTTTTTTTGGAAAAAACAAGGAACCAGATTGCTCTAATACTGTTTAACATCAATCAATCATAATACCTACATTACTTATTCGCACAAATCCGTCATCAGCCTTCCCTACTTCATTTGTTGAAATACCACCGAGAACAACGGCGCATGGAAAATAAACGCACAAATACACAGAAACATTTACATACGAGTATATCATTAATATGTAATGTCTATGCGTAATGCTATATCTAAGTAGACAGCTTGTCTAGAATATCTGCAATGCAATTATGCTTAAATGGTCATAGATATATGACGCAACTTCATTTGAAAGTGTTTCTAAAGCACTTAAAGTTTAACTGTCTTACAGATGATTATTTGCCCTCAAGTAGGAATGGAATCCACGACCTCCAGCTCAGAAGTTGAATTACTTCACACTGATAAGCGGCTTAGTTCTTATATCTATAAATATATATAAAACTAGCCGACCCGTGCCCCCTGCGTTAGGCGTTAACCGCCCGCTTTTCTACGACTTGATTAACAAATACTATTAAGTTGAACTGATTTTTTATTCCATCAAATATGCCATTAAAGATAGGCCATATTTAATAAAATATGGCCTATCTTTAATAGTGTTGTTTGTATTGTAGTGTGTTTTCTGGTTTTAAATAAATTATCTTAGTGTCGCTTTCATCACTAACAAGTGATGAATTTTCAAGATCGGGGATCAGCACTTCCGAAGATTACCCCCTATAACCATACATAGTTAGAAATTTTACCTCGTAATAATGTTAGTATAGATGAACCCTAATTACTTAAGGGCATTTTTTTGGCTTTAATCTAAAATAAATTAAAGTATAAATAATAAATAAATAATCATCAACAGAAGGTACCAGTATAGGCACTATGCCTATACCTAACCTTCTGTTGATGATTAGCTTTATATATACAAAAATACAAACAAAGTTAGAAAATTTACCTCTTAATAATTTTATAGTATATTTAGTATAGACTAGCGTGCTAACTCTATTTTTTTCCTAAAATAAAAATAGCCTAAGTTACTCCCGTCCCTAAAGTCCCGTTTATGTCGGTTCAGCCTGTGTGAGATTGATTTTAATTTAAGTACGGTATGTACTTCCATATGCATTTTTTAGTGAAAAGTTTAAAATTACAAATAGGTTCTTCTATTTTATTTATTGTTATAAAAATATATCGATATTAGGTAAGGCAGGTGCCTTACCTAATATCGATTTTTTTGCTATGCTGTTTCTTAAGTAGGTACTTAAGAAACAGCATAGCAAAAAAATCGTAGGTGGCATCTAGTTTTGAACAAAAGCAATCATTTTAGTGCATTTCTGATTTTATATATTTTAAACAACAGATGATGTCATTTGGACAGATGGATAAAATGTTCAGTGTTAGCCTACAAAATAATATATGACTGTACATATTTATTTTTAGCTGTACCCGTAAACAGAACATGTTTACCTATTCGAACTTTTACACTAACTGTTTACAATAATAAAACGTTTCCCTATGACAATGCCACTTACGTAGATGAAAGTCCGCGTGCTTTCAAGTAAAAACTTTGAATAACATGTCACATTAAATTTAACGATAGAAAACTATTATTTAAATCTTATGTTTTGAGTATAAAATTAGTGAAATATAGATTAATTCAGAATATTATTCCTAAAACCTTCAAAGTTATCTTTGGAAAACTCACCAATCGCAACAATCGTAACTTGCAAGTGTCCAGAGGCGGATTCAGCAGCAAAAGTAATTTTAACTTAATTTCCTACTTAAAATAGTGCCAATTAGCCAATATCTAGGAAAGGTCACCACACCCATGATACACAATTACAAATTTCAGATAGATAACACAAGATTATTTGAGTAGTAATCGACAAGAAATGAGTGTTTTTTGTTGACAAACCTCTATGATCCCATTAACAGTAAGTATTCCGCAAACCTATGTCCGTCCGTATACTTGCGTCCACCATAGGTTTCAAGATGAGTCCATAACTGACGAGAAGTACTTATATGTTAAATAATTTATATTTTAAACTTGTTAGTCACGCGATTCACTGTCATTTTATGTCAGTTTGACAAGCACGCACGAAAACGTAATTTCAAGTACCAAAAAAATTTAGATAATATGATAATTTTAAGATCGCTGCTACATGAATTAAACATATTTAGTTAGCTATAGCCAGAAAGATACAACATATTGCTGTAAAAAATTATCAGAAATAAGGTATCTTTCGTAAATTTTCGTAAAAAGGTAAATTTTCGTACTGAAACTAAACAACTTGTAAAAAAGTTGAACAAGTAGTAAGCCGTAACGTTAAACACACATATTTTTTAAAAACGAGCAGACGTATCTCTTGTTGGTAAGCGATTACTGTCGTCCATGGACACCTGCAACACCAGAAACGTTACAAATGCGTTGTCGGCGTTTCGTTTGGAGGTTTATGGGCCTCCGGTATCTGTGAGGCTGTGGTCACTCCGGTCGAGCCGGCCCTTCATCCCGAAGCGTGGCTCTCCCACGATAAAGTCAATCAACATATTTTAAGTACATAATATTAATATTTATGTACATACGTAGTCAGTAGAGCCCCTTTTTAGATTTGTAGGGCATGCAGGCCTTGTGTTCATAAAATTAAGGTCAGATATACGATAATAAAAATAAACTAGATTATCGTGTCCTTCGAAGCATTCTGACGTCATAGGTAATTGTGTAAGAATCGATTTTGAAGGCATTCTGGAGGACACATTAAAAGCGCCAGAAGGGTGTCATGGATTTTTGTTAATTATCCCTATTATTTGGTTCAATAATGACGACAGTGTATGTGAGTATTATTAAGTGACGGTGATGATGAATTTTAATAAACTATTTTATTACTTATTACTTTTGTTCATAAGTTGAACTTTTTTCATAAACAAAGGTTGCCTGGAAGAGATTGCTTTTGGCAATAAGGCCGCCCTTTGTACACTCCGTCCCACATTTTATGTACTCTCTTCTAACTGTAATATTATAGTGTGCAAATAAAGAGTTATCTATCTATCTATCTATAGGACCAAACTTGAGATTAATCTTCTAATAAATAATATTTCTCTTATTCATAAATGAAGGAAATCTAAGGTAACAGACAAATAAAATACAGGTAAATGAGAAACTCCATGTTTCATAACGCACCATACTATTACCGCATCTTTGAAATCTAACAACTCCACTAAGAATGAGAGAGTACTATACTATATCAGATTTATACCAACAGAAGTAAAGAACTGGGAGTATCAATGTGCTGACCAGGACCTTTTTAAAAGTTTATTTCGAATCATTTTGTATAGTAATACATACTTTTCAACAATCCCCCTGCTCCCCTATCTCATACATTATTCTCAGAATGTCTTTGATTAAATCGAATTATGCAAATAGATGGGAGGGCTAACAATACAGGTCGTAACATACGGGTGCAGTAACCGGATGGGGATAAAGATACTCTCGCAAGATTTAGGTCGGCGATATTTTACCAACACGTGTGAACCTTCAGTGTTGTGGATAATTTTATACTTCACTTTTGTCAATAAATAAACAGTTTCGAAATTGGGACAAAATGGGTTAACTTTTAGAGCGATATTTTTGAATAAAGTGAGTACTGTGCGCGTAGTAATTGTTTTTGGAACCATTTGAGACAATAGCAGCTAACCATCCATAATACTAAAAGTATTTACGTACTTGTTTCTTGCCGAAAAGGTTACCGATAGTCCGATAGGGCAAAGCGGGGTTTCCCCGCTCCCTTTTTTTCACTACATACTATCTATGTTTTGGTTATTATTTTTCGGATTTGAAGATTAACTATTATTGATAATTAAGAGTACTCAACATATCGATTTCTATTTACCTAATTAATTGAATTTTAATTTTGTTATTTGACAAATAGTACTGTGCGCCGCTATAAGTTTACCCCAAATACTCAATATCTTATTGCGAACGACTTGAAAAAGAAGACTTGGGTTCTGATAACCTGTTGAATGTTACATTTATGAGTGGTTCACTTCACATAATTGAAAACATAAAGTATACACTTAAACTCTTAAAGTTCACACTTCCGAGATTTAAGAGTACCTATTAACAGTCCTCAAGAAATTAAGAATGAAATATAGGGATAGAAAAAAAAATTGTGTTCTAAAGAATTGCTGAAAGTTAATAATATGAAAGTGCTATGTTAAGACGTAATAATAAATTAGTCCGTTAAAGCAAAATCCAATAAAAGTATTGTTTTAATGATTAATAAAACAAAACGGATTTAAATTAATAGTCCACTATCGTTTCATTCTCCCCAAGATGTCAAGTTTCCCATTCAGCTAGTAGACTAAGAACCAACCCCCTTATTCATGAACGCTATTTAACTTTAAGCGTTTTATTTTTATTGTGAGGACTATGGCCTTAACCCTTCTCCTGAGAGAAGACCCGAGCCCAGCTGTGGGACATTATGAGTTGTTGATGATGATGATTTTATTTTCAACTTTATACTTACGTTCTTGAAGTTGAAAGTAACACAGACTCTTAAAGTTAAATAAAGTTTATGAATAAGTGGTAGCTTTACGAGATGAGACTTATGTAGTTATTAAATTCAAATCATACTAATTCATATAATTATGCATCGTAACTACTAAACTATTATTAAATAATTTTTCCAGCTCGGCTACCTTACCTATACTTCATTTATAAATAGAGATACTGTACAGGTTAAGAATGAGCTTGTAATTGGTGTTGCGTGCTGATGGACACTTGGACCGCCATTACCAACCTAGGATGTACAGGATTTACTTAATATTAGGGTGTTCGGCAGCAAGTACGCCTACTAAGTGTAACGGCGTGGCAATTGGAAATATGTATTTTTTTTTAGAAACAGAAATGCTTTTAAAAGTTATGCAGTGCTTTAAAAAAAACTATATGTTGGCGATGGGCAAGATTGGTTACCTTTTGAATTTAAAGTCCGTTACAATCTTTATGTATGGCATTATCTAAACTTACTTAAAGTAAACAAAACAAGTAATACAGCGATCGACAGCGCATATATANATTTTGATGTACCAACTTTCACTCCCACGGCTAAGACGATTTTATTGAGACCACTCACAAAAAAATACGTTAAGCCGTTTCGACTCTAGGACATGCCATACATACATCATACATCATCATACATACATACATTTGTTCAAAAACCCTCCTACTCGCGCTGTCGGGTAAAAAAGTTACTAGACGGGTGCGTTTTTTATAAAATACCAAGCTTTTACCAATACCTATGTACACATTTATACTTGCATCGCCAATTTAATGATGCTCACTAGAACTAACCAGTAGCTGAAAAATGATGTAAAGATCACGTTTTTATACTTACAAATAATATTTTATTGTAAAAAATACATCGATTGAAATAACTAGTTTTATATATATGGCATTTTAATCATCTCTTCAATGAGTCAGGATTCTGAGCTCATTCTGACATCAACAATTGACAGTGCACGAAAACACTGCAGTAACCTTTCAAACGAGCTTAGGTGATTGCCTGCTTCACAATTTGTTGTACAATCACGTCCCTGATCAGTACATAGCACTGACAGGCATTTGAGATCCAAACGTTCACGCGAGATATACCTTTAGGCGTTAAATAAATAACATGAACGCAAGCACAATTTCTGAATTGTGCGTAATTGTCGCGTGCGAAATGCCACAACGCTAGAGGCTTCTTCCGCGTTCAGATTTTCCGTCAAATTGAAAAGGCGTCAGTCAAATGTTATGTAGCTTGACGGATGAATTTTAAACGTACTTGCATGAGTCAGGCGAGCTTACAAAGTCAAACAACACCCCCGTAGCGGCCGTAGCGACCGTCCTCTAGGTCTACGGTATAGTATCGGTGAGAATTAACGTTAGTGTAGCCCGCGCGACGACGCAGAGCACACGCACCGCCTGAATACTTCTCACCGAGTGCGATGTGAATTACACCTTCCGTGACTACGTACCGATTTGATATTCAAATTGGACATTAGAAATAAGTCGTCAGGAGAGGATTGTATTGTAATGAAGCGACGCAGAAAATCGACAGTCTCTGAACCCTTTTAGCTGTTGGACAAACCGTTCCGTGTGATGAGTTATGAAGTTTGTATAGTGCTGTAGTCAAGTTTATCAGTGAAATGACTGACCAGTGATGAAGACTTAGACCACCGGCCCCGATAGTCAGCAAAATTCATTCTTACACGGAACTCACCTGCGCGGTGTCGCCCCGGGGGGCGCGCCGCCGACAGTTCGTCAAGGGTTGGAAGAAAACCATGGGGGTCATTTCGAAAACCTTCGGCGTCGTCTTCAGTCTGTAAGTTATCTCTAATTGCATGAAATCTAACATTACCACTTTATATTTGTATGATCACTTATTTTAGTAGAGAAAGTGACTGAGGACTGGAAATGTTTTTATCGCTCCAATTTATCGTACGCAAGTGGACTAGAAAAATAGTAGCAATAAAAGTCCATTATCCGCGCTCTGTGCGTCTACTTTGAGTGCGTCGCACGGTGCGCTTGCGCAAGTGTTCCTATTCGCACGTTCGCTCTCGTCGTAAAGATGCGTACTGTTAAAATGCGCGCGTAGCCAAACTTGTTCATTTTTTTTTAATCTTTGTTAATTTAGAGACTTTTATTACATGGTAATATGTTAGTCCCATCGTACCTTATCCTATGTTATATACTATATAAAATCAAGTCAAACCTTTTGATGCGTAAACATTCCGAATAAGTCAAGTGCAGCATTTGAGGTGTGGTTTCCTAAAATGTTAATAAACATACCAATATCATAAATATTTAAATCGTATTTACGCACCAATGCTTCCCTTTGTGTTCGGATACTTGACACACTCCGTCAGTAAGTGTTGGACATTATCAAGTGTCCTACATATCTCACAGTCCGGGGTATCTACTTTCTTCATAAGATGTCCAAACTTCCTAGACGGATAGTGTCCTCAGCGAAGTCTATGCGCCACAACAATACACTTGCTCCTTTATAACGTTCATTCATATCTACGTCTCATTATCCGCCTATCTTACGCGATGCATCTATCTATTAGAAGAATTAAGCAAAAACTTCAACATGCCTTAATTCTTTCTACCGGTGTCTTGGTTATTCATCATTGTTAATTGTAAACGCCTATTCCCACTGCTTACAGTTGGACAAATTTTCCCGTTATTATTTGTTACTTTTATGAGCTTGTTTTGACTTTTACTTTTATTCTTAAATTCACATAGAATTTACAATTTCGGTAACTTCTATTCATAGTTTTTAAAAAAAAAAACTTTTAGAATTTCTTATTGTGTTTACGTTTATTGACTTGTTTTGTTGTTATTATGTTGTAACTAACTCTTACAATATAGACACTTCGTTTATTCTGAATTCTAAAAAAAAGGTATGGCTCCATATGGCGTGAGCTAAAAGAGCAATTACTTTACAAAGAACTTAAGAAACTACAATAGTTGATTATTATACCAATTACAAAGTATTCTTAACACAAATGAGTTAACAGAAGATCTCCAGTCACGGAATAGAGGCGATATGATTTCGGCTATAATAAGATCAATTTAGTTATTAAAATAAGTTTTTATGAGTATCAATTTACTTAATGTGTGTTTAGTCCAAAAAAGTTTCATTTTTTTAAACCTCACCCAACTTATAAATTAATATTTAATACTCTTTTTAGGCCTGGGTTAAAAAAACATGACCTAGACCAAACCGAATCTATTATTAATCTATTAAATACTTGTTCAATGGTCATTTTACCTGACTGCAAAGGGTTATGTTTTTCGCGCGCGTTTTGTTTAAGGGTTTAGGAGGCAAACGAGCAGACGTATCTCCTGATGGTAAGCGATTACCGCCGCCCATTGACACCCGCGTCACCAGGGGAGTTAAAAATGCGTTGCCGGCCTTTGGGGGATGGGGGCCTCCGTTATCTTGGCTCACTCGGTGAAAATCAGCACAAACGTTGTTTCACACTGGTTTTCATTATTAATTTATTACAAACTTTATGCACTTTTGTTTATCGGCGGACTTAATGCCTAGGGCATTCTCTACCAGTCAATCTTGGGATGGTGGAGAAATTTGTTAAAAAAGGTAGGTGCACATAGATTACAGATTAGCAATAGACGAAAAATAATAAATAAATATTTCGGACATCTAACACACAACGCCATTTAGTCCCAAACTAAGCAGAGCTTGTATTATGGGTACTAGACAACTGATATGAATACATAAATACATTTTTTTTGTAAATGCATACATATTATACATAGAAAACACCCAAACTCCGAAACAAATATTTGCAGATCATGCAAACATTTGGTCCGACCTAGGATTCGAACCCGAGACCTCATGGACAGCAGTCGCGTACGCTACCACTGCGCCACCGAGGCAGTAAATAGTTAACTGAAGACATAAAACTTTGAAATAATTTATACGAATACAATATATACGTCATAAATATTAGTAAATATATATGATACAACATATATATACATATACATATACATACACATAAAATACATACACTTACACGATTTATATTAAATTCTGTTTTCTGTGAGGCCGTGCAATCACTCCAATCGAGCCGGCCCATTCGAGCCGAAGCGTGGCTCTCCTACGACATGTGTTTAGTATTCTTTTTTACCGCTACACGAATTTTTTACTAATAAATCTTTAGATTCACCTAGGTTACCCAAGTGTCCTTAGAAACATAAAAGAAAACAAATAATTATATAATAATTCTAATACACATATTGAGTGCATCAGTTGGAACTCATTTAAAATGTACATTAAAATCATTCCATCCAATATGGGCCCCGATTACTGCTATCAATATGTTCCGTATTAGGATGTATTATTTATTTACTATTTTTCATATGTCTATTGATAATGAAATTATTTTAATGGTGTTGTAATTAAATTGCTTTCTTCACTTCTGCACTGAACTTGTTTTTGTCTTTTCAGTTTTTATTTTAAGTGATTAGTACTTTTTTTTTGGTTATTAGCTAACTTAAGTTATTAATATTGATAATTAGTTGGTTAATATGTATAATGTTAATATTATTAATTAGTTTGTTGATTATTATTTGCTATTTTTACGCCAGTCAGGTATTTTTATTTTAAAAGTTTATTTATTTTTCTTATGAACAAGCTCTGCTTAATTTGAGACTAGTTGGCATTGTGTGTTAGATGTCCGTAATATTTATTTATTAAGCCGAAATAATATTCAAATAACTTATGAAATCGTCATATGAGACAAGAATTATATTAGCTATTTTTCTTGCAGATTTATCGGGAAATATTATTTTACCCTTACGATAAGTAGGGCTGGTTTGAACGATTTACTGTGATATAATAACTAGCTATTGCCTGTTCCACTAAACAGTAGCTCATGTCCTTTCCCAATAATCAAAGTATCACCATGACAAATTTCATTGAAATCGGTGCAGCAGTTTAGCCATGGAAACAGACATGTACCGTGGGAGAGCCACGCTTCGGCATGAATGGACCGGCTCGACCGGAGTGATGCCACGGCCTCACAGAAAACCGGTGTGAAACAGCGCCTACGCTGTGTTTCATCGAGTGAGTGAGGATACCGGAGGCCCATACCCCAATCCAAGGCCCCCTATCCCCCTTACCATCCCCTTTCCCCCCAGGCCGCCATAGTGTGGGTCACCATGCTGCATTGTTCTTTTTCGCATTGAGAATGGTGACCACCACTCTTGGATTCTGCTCATGCTTTCCATCAGGCAGGGCAGAGTCAGCTTAAATATAAAAAAAAAAAAAGACAGACAGAGTAACTTTCGAATTTAATATAAAAGTAATAAGAATTAGAAACATTCAAAGTTTAATATCTTAATTCTTATAAAATTGTTTCAAGTATGTGTATTCAAAGAGTGATAGTATTATCTGTCCTATACGGCGCGACGAAAGTAACAAATAAGAACGCCTGTCTGTGTCCGCTCGACCTATTTTCTGTCAAACAAACTCAATAACAATGACCATTTTACGATTTATATTACGCGTACTATCTGAACCCTGCAGTTTGTGTTGTACTTTTACAACAATAACCGCAAGTAACGCCGTGGGATTAAGCGAGCATAAAAAAATTGCCTAACTTACTCCTTATATCTATCATCAGCTTTCTGCCTGTGAAAGTCCTGTCAAAATCTGTCCAGTCGTTCCAGAGATGAGCTGGAACAAATAGAGAGACAAAAATTTTAACAATTGCTTTTTGTACCTTACCTACCTATATGTATATACTTTCTTAATATGCATTTAGTGATGTGGTGACTTCCACATACAGCGTTAACATAAACATATGACAATGCCATCTGCCGAAGATACACTAAACTACGGAGTAACATAGTGCACGCAGAAGCTACCAATCCTTCATTGCGCATTAGAAGTTCTCGCGCCGACTACCCAACATCTACGGTTGGGGAGTGGCCCGCTAGGCTTGACCACCTCGCCTGGTCAGAGGATCCTCCCTTTTTGTAAGAGGGACATGACACCCGTTCCACTACCACAAGTAAAAAGTTTCAAATTACAAACAAACATTTTAATATTATATAGAAACACATGCGAAGAAATATATAGATTTGAATACAAACCAAGTCTCACCATTTTAATATGCTGAATATCTAGTAATTTTGAGAACGGTGATGTCATTTTAGTCAGTGCTGCAGTTGATGCAATATTTAAAATTAATAGACCTAAGTTCCGGCAATGCGGCAACCGCTGCGCTTATATCTTGATCAGTGTTATTACTTTAGATTTATCTGTGTCTAAAATTTTTGTTGGTAATTACTACTATTCTACCTTCAAAAGGGGTTCTTGCGAAACGTTATCTAATCTAACACCTTCAAACGAGCAATATATATACATATATACGTAAATAAATATTCTGAATCTTAGAAACGGCCTTAACGATTTTCATGAAATTTAGAATGTAGGTGTTTTTTTGGGCAATAAATCGATCTAACTACGATTAATTTTTAGAAAATTTACCAAAAGAAAACACGGTCCGGCATGAATTCGGCTAGATCGGAATGATACCACGGCCTCAACGAAAATCGGTGTGAAACAACGCTTGCGTTACCGAGTGAGTGAGGATACCGGAGGTCCATGTACCAACCCCTCCCCGCTCTTGTGCCATCTCCGGTGTTGCGGGTGTTCATGAGCGGCGGTAAGCGCTTACCATCAGGCGATACGTGTGCTTGGTTGCCCTATATTCCATAAAAAAAAGTTATCTTGGTAATAATTCTCTACGCAGTTTAAGATATGTATAATACGAGTCCAACTTGGTATCCCCAGATATTTGCATTGATGAATTCGATACAAGACCCAAACTGCACTTTTTATAAGAAAATTTAAATTGATGTGTTCTAGCTATAAATTCACCAAGTAATGAATAATTAAACAAAAAACCCGACTGCGTCAATCTCATTTATAAAACATATAAGTATATATATATATATATATATATATATATACCGATAAAATTATTTTGATACCACTCGATGTATTTTGAAAACATGTTTTTTTTTTAGATTACTTTTTGGCTCCAAAAACCCACCAAAAAAATTTGTCACTGATTTGTGTGGCACTCTCAAGACTAAGACTCTAGGGCGCGGGGCTACATACATACTTACACTCGAAAAACACAACCCTCCTTCTTTTGCAGTCAGGTAAAAAGAACAATCAATTCAATGATATTTATTCATATCAGATTTAAAATTAAATACTAGTAGGGCCATCCATCCTTTGAGCGGAAGTATACACGCCTGGTATAGAATATCAAGTTGTTCAAGGTTTGATACTTTCAATCACTTACAGAGAAAATGTCTTATAAAGAGTCTTAAACAAAAACATTTTAAAACAAAATATCATTTATACAGGCTTATTTATCACTTACTAGCTTTTAGCCACGGCTCCATCCACGTGTATGTCGGTTATCGCGGCAAATAGTAACTTATATGTTTTTTTGCTGTATGAGCTATATAATTTGTAAAGTTTCATCGAAATCCGTTCAGTAGTTTTTACGTGAAGGAGTTATAAACATCCAAACAACCTCTCAAACTATTGCATTAATAATATTAGTGGGACATGTAGGATACAGAAAGGATTGACAATTTTAGAAAATTTCATGGTAAGAATAGTGTTACAAAAGTAACAAGCTGAATTTCAATAAAAGTAAAAAGAAATAAAATCAAATTATTATCAATTAAAAATTCTGAATCTAATAGAACTGGGTGGACATGCGAAACGCCAGCTATCAGATAAGAAGAATCATCAAAATCGGTTCACCCAGTCGAAAGTTCTGAGGTTACGTATATAATAAAAAAATACAGTCGAATTGAATACCTCCTCCTTTTTGAAAGTGGTTAAAAAATTAATAAAATATCAAACACATAGGCGCAATAATTTTTTTTTCTTTTTTAAAAGACTACTCCTGGACTAGAAATAAACATATCATGAGTCGAGAGGGACTTTACAAAAATACATGAAACGAACACAAAGAACATACAGACTCAGAACTACAATTTGTAGATAATACATAGTGTTGTTACATGTGGGATTTGAACCCACAACAATTGATGCAGTAGAAAGCTATATGGCGAAAGCTTAAAGAATTAGTGCCAACAGTGCAATGAAAAAAAATTGAGAAAAATAATTACAGCATTTTTTACATAAGGCTTTTGTAATTCGATTCTACGATTCTATAAATCTGTATACTTTACGTATAGATCATAGATCAAGTTATTTTTTGACTAGTTTTTGCTTTTAAAACACGATGCCCTAATTTCTATGATCAGTGTTTCCTCTCAGAAAGAAATCACTACAAATAAATATCCTGCGTCGGCTTAATGATCGTGAGAATACGGGTTTTAAAGTTTAAAACGAGTTAAATATAAAATAAATAATAGTGACTAATGATAATTGGTCGCAAAACAGACACCTGAATGAACTAATGAAGGAAACAGCCTTATTTGAAAAGAATAATTGTTACCGATTGAATATAATAGACAACTATATACATATATAGGATGTGATTACCATTCGTATAGCCAAAGTGTGTAAACTAAAAATAAATTTACGTAAATTTAATTTAAATCATTAAGTTTGGTAATTTGGTACATTACTAGTATTTTAGCTAAGCTAAGTGACCTATAGTTGAGCCTGACCTTAGCACGGCCACATATATGACGTCATATATGTGTAATGTGCTAAGAGTGGCTTAACCCATGACCGCTAGATCTTAAACACGACGTCCTAATACGTTACCGCCGATTCATTGTCATGATATTCACAAAATAATTTTCTTTAACCTTTTCGCTTATTTTCTTACACAACACATTTTTACTACCATTTCTTTCTTTTAAATTATAGTTGAAACCAGATCAAAAGTATTTACCGTGGGAGAGCCACGCTTCGGCATGCATGGGCCGGCTCGACCCGAGTGATACCACGGCTTTACAGAAAACCGATGTGAAACAGCGCCTGCTCTGTGTTTCACCGAGTGAGTGAGGATACTGGAGGCCCATATTTCAACCCCTCCCGCAATCCCCACTGCCCATCCCTCAAAGGCCGGCAACGCACTTGCGACGCCTCTGGTGTTGCGGGTGTCCATGGGCGGCGGTAATCGCTTACCACCAAGCGACATGTCTGCTCGTTTGCCCCGTATTCCATAAAAAAAGATATAAATATATTCGACATCTAACAAAGTAATGTTTGCAATTTAATCTCGAACATTCTATTTTACTCTAGAATGGGAAGTTGCGCAGCAGATCTTCCGGACACACCGGTACCCGCGGCAATCGTCAAATGTAGCATAGAGCTTGAATACCCATAGTTACGAACCGGATAACAGTTTGAAAAACATCTATACCATTATTTTCTTTCTATTATATCTACTTGTATTCGTCTACTTAAAAGTACAACAAACAAAACAAAGTAAAACACATGGTACATCATGTGTTAAAAAAGAGTTTCAAAGTGAAGTCCAATACTTATATTGGACTTCATTTAGTATACAAGTAATAAATTACATATTCGATGTTTTGCTAATATTTATAATACAACACGCGCTTAAGAGTTTTGATGTACCGCGTAAATCGGGCTGTGTGCCAATTCTAAATAAGTTTCAAATTGAGGAAATACCTTGATATATGCATCATACTTATTGACAGATTCAGATACATTTCAATTCGTATCCCTAGCTTCTTTATCTTTTCAGTGAATAATCTGCATTCAATTGATATGTAACTGTTTATCAGAGCTCATTCCTTATTCATACTTCATATATTTGCAGTAGTATTCTTTTGTTAACACAGTCTATGTTATCAGTACTTTGAATCAAGCTAATTTTGTATTACCCTCATTAGATAACTATCGCTTGACACACAGTGTCGTTTGAGTAGATATTTATCTTTCGACTCGTATTGGCACACATTCTACGCTATATATCTTATCTATAAAAACAAACAAAACTTAAAATATTGCCTGTTATCCATGTAGACACAAACTTTATTAATGTGAATCGGCGTTAATCGCTTTTAAATTAACAATGGGACACAAGTTTTACGATATGTCGTAAATTGTGTGCCTTTTACGCGTCCGTATAGTGGCAACATTCTCCTGTGGAGTTGGTTGTGGGGCACCAATCAAATCGCCGTAAAGCGTAATGGTTTCGGTCGTAATCCACTCGATATGGGAACTATCATTCTCTAAGATGGACCTGATACACAACAGATAAACGGTATTGTATAACTGACACTTGCCGAGCGATTATCGATTTTACAGCGTTGAAATAATGTTCACGAAGAATTGATGGTATCTTGTCCTTTTGAACTTTTCGAGTGTATTAGCGTCGGTTCTTGCGTTTGGACAAATACCGTGCTATAGATTATAACGCGTGTGGAGAATCAGATATTCTCATGCTCATTGTTTTAATAACAATATATACATTTTTCGTTTCTTAGCACACATGCGTTT
This sequence comes from Hyphantria cunea, assembly GCA_003709505.1. NCBI lineage: Eukaryota > Metazoa > Arthropoda > Insecta > Lepidoptera > Erebidae > Hyphantria > Hyphantria cunea. The sequence continues at coordinate 690,867 of PKRV01001141.1, forward strand.
GAACGCAAGTTTTGTTTCGCGACAAGTTTTAATATAATGTTTATTACTTCTTGTGGTGTGTACATGTGTACATGAGTAAAATATGTAGTTAAATTTTAGCAAAATCCTTGTAATTAATAATCAAAAATCAAACAGTATTTTCGCAGATTTAGTATTTTATTAACAAAACTCCAACTACCATGGCGATAGATAAAATTCAAAACGAGACTTATAATTTGCACAAATGAGAATTGTTTGGTGCTTTTTTAACTTTTATTTCCCCTTTTGGCCGCGACATTATTTGCGTTTCAATTAAACATCATTGCAGTATAATGTTACTGAGTGGTGTTTTTTTTTCAATGTCGCGGTGCGTAACGAAAGGGCTGTCGGACACTGGGAGCGGTCGGCTGGAATGGCATTGTCGGACTAGTATAACTGGTAATGTACTCGTCAAGGACTGGATTGTTAGCAACTACAATGGACTTATCATAGTTTTTGTAGTTAAAGTCTGACCGCCAGTTTCAGCACTAAAATAGCCACGTAATTTGTCCTGTGTTTGTAGATCTTTAGTTACAAGAACGTCTATTTTGCCTTGTATATATGTATAATGTATTTTGGTATGGTGTAGTGGGTTTAAATAACTAATTATTCCAATACTTACCCAACAATATTTACTACTGTACTTATGAGCAGATATATCACAGATGAACTAGACTATAAATATTTTAGTACATGTTTGTATCTACTATAGTGCTTCTTCATCACAGTTCATCATTTCTTAACATTCCATGTGACCATTATAAATAGTGATCTCTCCTGTTACGAAAGGGGTAGCCAATACAGGTCAAGTTATTCTGGAAACAACTCAGAATATTTGAAGCTATTCAATTCAGACACCAAGCGCACTATATTTCTACATTTCTGCATGATTGTAGACAATTTCTCTGAGAACACGAAACACTCAGCATACCAAAATATCGCTTTTTTAATAACATACGTGCAATCTAATCTCACAGTTCATATGACTAGGTGAAAGCATGAAAGTATAATTGCACATATTTGTGTGTACATCATGGGACCCAGTTGTTATTCAGCGCTCTGATACTCAGTGCAGGCGGGCAGTGCTGAAATCGAGACCAGAGACCCACTTTGTTAAATATATTCACTTTCTTTACTATTTGGTACATATTTGGACAAAAAGTGAAACAAAAGTGCTACCAACTGTTTTTTTATTCTGTGTTATTTTACTATGTCGATATCTTAACTCCAAAGATTTGTTTATTTTCTTAATTATATTTTTTATGCCTGAATTCGTCAGTGCTCCCTATATTTTGAGCGTTTGGAAAGCGAATCTTTATTTTCTTAATTGTCATAAAATCTTATTATAAAACCCATAGATAATTGAAGTATTATCAACTCTATAAACATACTAGCCCATATTAAAAAAAGAAACAAAACAAAGGCGTAACTCCGTTTAGCCGCTGCGCGGGAGTGTTCCTGCCAATCGGTCATTGTCCTTGTGTTTCCTGTCATTAACCATTACTCATTTCAGTTGCCCACATTTCGTTTATAGATCGTTCCCTTAGTTGTCATGTCAACAGTTGTAAACGCAAATGAGGTAAATAATCTAACAAATTCTTTGAACTCTTATGTCACGGAAAAGGTAGGTAGGTTAAATTAGTGCTAACAGTTATTTTTTTACAGTTCTCGGTGTGGGCAGCTCTATAAAATTTTAATTTAACTACGATTATACCATGTTTATCTTTTTTATAGCTGCTAAATGCGGGCTCTATACCAAATAAGTTTGTAATAAGAAAGTCTATTTTTTTTGTTTTTGTGTGAAATCTACGAAAGATGGTCGCAAGTTACGGTTTTAACACAAAACATTTGTCAAAGCTCTCCATCTATATCTTAAACATTTAATTTTAAAGTTTAATGTATTAGTATGTCTAACCAGACGGTAATTAAGCAATACGAAAACCGTTTCGAAGGTCAGAGTTGAACAAAGTCCCGTGTCAGTTATTGTTCCCTTGCTCCCTTGCCATTGTGTTGACTTCCGCCGGGCTCGTATAAAACGTTCATTAATTATTACAAAATTAAGGGCGACGGCTTTATCAACTAACGGACATGTAAATGTACTTACGTTACATTATTTAGACAGTTTTAATTTAACGTAAGTTACACCACTTGTTCGACTTTGAGGAGCAAGGAGGAAGAAGGAGTAAGTTATGAACTCGTATGGTCGTTGTTGTGTAAATTCAATATCATTGGATACTCTGACATCTGTCTAATTTCATAGTATTTTACTGTAGAAGGAGTGGTCAGTTCATGATAATCTTGGAACGTAAAAATTAAACATTCCTGAGCATCATACGACGCACAGCATAGTCATAATTACGTTTTTATGTCCTGCCAGAGGTATGTCGAAATCAAACCGATTGAAATATCTCGATGTCTCTCAAATCTTATTCTAAAATAAGTCGGTGTTACGAAGATATAAACAACTTAGAACTCATCCGCTTTGCTTTCAATGATACAAAGATAAAATGAACGAGTAACACAGGGTATTGGAACTAGTTACTGCAAGTGGACAAGTGGAAAACACAAAACCCGTCCTATCCAGCCGAGTACCGAGTTCGAGGTCTTATTACAGAAACTTCTGTTCCAGCGCAATTAGGTTACTATTACGATAAGAAAGCTATCGCTACCGACAATCCCTACTACTAAATATACCAGAACGGTTTGAACCAAAAATCCATACTGGCTTTGGTCTTAGAATAAAGTAACAGGCATAGTTTGTTATTGTCAAATTATTCCTTTTGTTTAATAGTCGCGAAATTGCCGTTATAGTCGCCACAAACATAAAAGTCCGCAATCTCTTGTGGTTACGCTCAGTAAATATCCTATGCGTAAAACTCCAAGTACGACATAAGCTAATGAAACCACAAAAACCTTGTTATTCCCTGAGACAATAAATTATTTATTTAGTATTAGTTATCGTTATCGCCTTAAAAAACGGTGCGCCACTACACTTCAATATCAAACGGCCTGATTAGAACGATGTGACGTAACTATAAACAAGTGATTTTGTAACGAACTTTACTAAAAGTTATATTGAAATCTGTCTTCGAAACGATATACTACAAATGAATAGTGAAAGTCCATTGACGGACATCCTTCGTGTCCTAATACTGTTGACAATAGCGATGCTAATTCGACGCTATTCTGTATTGTTTCCTATCAAAACTATCTAACTTCTACGATCTTTGAAACTCCAAAAAAGTTTAACTTCTACAGTTCGGTCCAGTTTTTAATTGACACGCGATCATTTTACGGTATATTTTTTTTTTCAATGATTAGTACACCTGGGCACCGAAGAAAATGGGCACGAGAGATTCATTAAGATTACAACCGATTCAAAATCAAAGCTCGTCAATCTTTGTAAAATTTGAAATGCTATTTTAAATCCACTTTGATTATGAGAATGATTTTAGTTTCATAATCGATTATAGAAATAACCTTTGTGAATTCGAATAATGGAAACACACGGCAAAAAATTTACATCACGAAAAAAATCACTTCATTTTTGAGCTAATGTTTCAATATTCGTTGGGAAAGATTTAATTTAACGCGAATTTAATGTTGGTGCCTCAAGCATATTATCACATCTTAGAGGATTTTTCAATTCATAAAATTCTTGGAAACTTAATTTATAGGTGAGACGGGAGGGACCGCTATGATTTATGAAAGAGATAAAAAATGTTATGTTACCTGTACCAATCTTAGGCGTCAGTTAAGAATGTGCATAATTTTAAATTGAGCAACTTTAATGATTATGGATGGCCCTTGTGTGATATGCTTTTTTTCAAGTGCAATGTACTGTATTTTTATGTAGTGTATTTTTTCAATATAATGTAGAATGTGTATGTTTTATTCCACACATTGTAAATTACATTATGCATTTTCTAAAATTGCCAGTTCATGTATAGCTTTATTTGTTTTATGTGAAACAGGGTCTGTCTAATATGTGGATGTGGAAATCGTTATTTATATTGGTATTAAACTTGTAGCCTGTATGTTAACTCTATTCAAATAGTCACTGCAGTAGATTTCTCACAATTTTGATATAATTAAGTTTACATCCACTTATTTATTTCTCTCCTGTCTTTTCGTGGACCTTTGGTAATCTTACTGATCACTGTGTCAATAGAGCTATCTATCTTTGGTATAACGTAATTTAAGATGAAGGTTTCCCTGCTAGGCCTTTAGGCGTTAGGGATTAAGGAAAACTATACGTATTCTTCTAGAAATATACGACTAAAAAATTACTTTGTGATGTACTTACCGTTTGAAAACTAGCAAAATCATTTAGTAGTTAAGGAAAATATACAGACAAATCCTATTTAGAATAGAATTACAACATGTTAATTAGCGGTTTTAACGTCTGGCATTATTAGGTCATCAAGCTTCCAGAACTGGGGCTATCGCGGTCATAAAATAGTTTTGTTTAAACAAAACAAAGACATGCTTTAGTTACTTCTCGGCGCACATTTATCATAGGAAGTAATTTACCACAATTATTAGACACGTACGTATTTTAATTCCACTGAGGTCGCAACAATGTCGGCTACTTCTTAATTCTATTTTACCTTCTATAATATATCATTTGAGTACCCTTCGAACAAAGCTATTGTTACGAACGATTCGATTCGATCTACGTGTAAATATTGAACTTCATTCTTGGAAGTAATTTGATATTTTCATTTTCGAGTTCCACTCGAATATCCACGCGGCATATTCTCGAAGGTATTGTCTAACAGCATTTAATCTTTATTCTTTGTATGCAGTTGTCAAAAATTTTAAACTGCACAATCACGATCTTAAAGATAATGACTTGTCACAAGTATTACGGCGACGTATTAAAAAGGGGACGCTTTTCCAAATCGTTTACCTACCGAATGATAATTACAGATTGGCCACGGATAGAACGTAAATAGACGTCATATATTAAGTTGCCCCCGGCAATTATTATATCTCTCCAACACATAATGGATAAATTCCGCCTATACTTTTTTTAAGCTTCAGGTAAATGACATTATAGTGTACCATGTTGACCAGAGGCCAGCAATCAGCTTTCCTTTCCCCCAGCGATGCATTCTCGAATACGTCGTTGTTGGCCTCAGGCAACGATGGTCCATCATGTGTGTGATTATCTTTAGGGGACCTTCATTATAATCTAACTTTTTATATATAGACGCTATTGTATCATATTATTAAAATTACTACTAGCGTTGAAATACTTTTCTTAAAATTTTTGACTCCGCACGCCACCATGACGACTGCTCTCTTGAATCGTTCTGAACAAGACAGCGAACACTCAGTAATTTTAAAACCTCAGGATGTTGGTGTATTGTTTTCAAACGACTTGGAAGTGGTCGCAGGAATCATCAATGGCAGCTGTTCGGCGATGAATTATGGTTGACGTTCGGCCTCCGGGCACAAGCACACGTGTTGCGGTGAAAGTACAATACAGACGCTCCACGTTGAAAACAGCGTCACTTAGTTTAAATATGAATATAAAAATTGTTTCCATTACACACGAAGTCTGCTAAGGCAACTGATATATAACATAAACTGATTTGGCTTATCGAGCTTCGTTGGGATGTGGTCACTGTTAATTGAATAACTATTAGATACACTAGATTGGATCTCATTGCATCGTCTTGGATTCATCTGTGAGACAGTATCAAGACGTCAAGTACGGGTAGCATCATCGTTATCTGGTTGGTTATCACAAATCTGTGTGTACAATGAGTAGTGGTTGGCGGGAGCTTGAAGGCACACCTCGCACACCTGTCGTGAACGCGCGGCGGGTACGTGACCGGCGCGCGCGCTGCCCCGGGCGCCTACGCTGTCCGACCGAAGAGGGAATGCCTCCTATACTCATTAACTTTCGAGGATTGGTGGCGTTCGATGATATATGTGTACGCTGTGCCGGATGCTTATATAATTACCGAAGCTTAATCCTAAAGTTAAAACTATATTACAACAGTTTTTGTTGACTTTTTGATTCCCAAAAATGCGATTCGAATTCGCCGTGTGTTGCGTGCCGGAAACAATTTTCTCACCGATCCTATAACAAACCATACAATTTACACATACACACATCTAACAGATAATATGTGTATCATTGACCATTGCTAGTCATTTTAGGTCGTTCCCATCTAAACATGTAGGGAGAACCGAGACGGCCTTGCTTGGAAGTACTCTGGGGCCAAATGTAACAGAAGACTTTTGTTTCCTCAATAATGAACAGGTGGCATTGTCGTGCCACCGTAACAATTATTTCTGCAAACAATGAGCAGAAAATATTTAATAGGTACACGCCTTACATAATATGGGTCTTGCACGTCCAATTTAATAGATTAACTAAACATTACCCGAAGGTTCCTCTGTAAAAGGGCTCGATAGATTGTTAAGAACAGCGCGTACGTGATTTTCAACGACCGCAGTTTCGGCGAACTCATTGTTTTAATAACGAATTACTTTGAAAATTCTTTACTTTTGTTATGTCTAACCATTTTAGTTTGGCGTCCAATGTACAATAAAAACTTTCGGCAACAATTCTGAGCATACAAAGTAATGTCTAATAGTCTAGAATGGATTATACGGACAAGGGATTATGTATGCGCACGCGGCGTGTCTTCACGTATAATCCACCGGGCCCAAATGAAATTATTATACTAATTACCGAATCTCGATCACGAGCGGAGGGCGTTGCGGTTCTAAATCTCCCGCTCTCCTAAATCGATTACAGGTATTACGAGCCTAGTGCCCCGTGTTTTGTCTCTGTCTAATGTGGGCCGGCCTTGCGCTCGTCTTTTTGGGCATAATCTACCACGGTTCATTGCTCTTAGTGAGCAGTTTGTTCAATCTGTGAAACTTTGTACATTTTCTCTAGATCTTCTTATCTCGTTTGTTTAATGAAGCTTTTTTTTAATAATGAGTGGTGTAAAATTGTTTTAGAAGACAATGTGGGAGGTTTTATTCACGACTTGGTGAGATTTGATGCCCCCGCGTAACGGATATGTGTTGCCATCGGTTAGTTTCACATCACTTTTATTATTATACTTTTTAATAGTCCACGCTCTGGTTAATAATGAAGGAGTCTCACTTTCACACAGTGCGTTGTCTAGGTTTGTTAAGTTTTGCGATTGTGAATTTTGGCGTTCCACTTTTACTTCTTTGAACAATAATCCTATAAATTCTAATTTAGAGATGATTAGTTGACGAATGTTTTCTATCTGTAGCGCTTACTAGTAACTCTCTGAGGCGCGTAAGTTATGGTCAAGATATATTTACGGCTTGCCTAGGCCATAGTTAAATTGTTATCTGGTGTGTAACCACTGACAAGGTTGTAATTATGAAAACACGACCTTAGAGGGGATTTCATGCTCCGGCTCCGATAGCTTACATGCGTTTATAGTGAGTTAGATTTTTACACACACACAAGAAGTCAACTCGTTAACATCGCAGTCACACAACGCTTCGCTAATGAGATTTTGCGATATTTTTCGAATCCCAATTCCAATGTTTTTTCAAGATACGAGAATCATCAAATTTTCGAGGTAGTCTGCAATTATTGGGTTAAACTAAACCATAATCGAATATTTACGAAAATCGATACGGAACATCTCAACTGATTTCCTAACAGACGATTAATGTTTATTTATTATATAAAACTAGCGGACCTGCGCAACTTCGTCTGCATCTCAAGATTAAATTCGCCCTGTTTTTTTTTGCAATATTTTTGATCGATGATTGGCTCCTACTTAAAGAAAACTTAACAACCTATGAATTTTTCCAAGTTCTACGCGACTTTATTATATATGAAAAAAAGATAAGTGAAATTACGTTTACCCGTGATGCCGTGACTGTGGTAAATAGGAATTAATTTCTATGTATAGATATTTCTACAACGTTGTGTATATACAAACGTTTAACAGGTTCTGAAATTCTACAAACAGTACTTGTTAGGACCTTGCGCGACACCCGCCGGCAAATAATAAATTAGCTAACATAAGTCTAACTAATACCAAGGCAGGATAGGTATTCACGTTTACTCTAACTACGCCAATTTACAGCCGCATAAATATCATTATTTACTGTAATAGTTACTGCAATTACTAAACCTTGAAACTGACCTACATGTAGAAGTTTAAGAAAAATGTAAGTAGGTACTTATTATAATTGGTTTCCTTGTGGGCAAATAAAGGAAGCTATCTAAGGTTGACTTTGAAAAACCGCATAAAAGACATTAGTTAAACGTTTCTCTTTTTAATTTTTGATATATTGCGTTGCATTTTATGACTTATATAAATGAATATTACATAACATTCGTGAAGGACAAGGTTTGACGAGACTATATCTTGCTACAGCATGGAATATAAAAGCATAAATTAATATAAGTACTCTATAACTAACATTTTGTGCTGAGCTTTAATTTGAAATTAAAGCTTCAAAAATTAAGTAAACGACCGACGAAATAAAAACGATCGACTTTTTTAAAGAACATCTATTCAACAAGATTATCAACCTCTTCTTGAGTACACCTGTAGAATCTATCCCATATTGATGACTTTAAATATTCAATACTATTTTAATATTTATATGTTTAACATGCTGTACAACAGGTTTACTTAATTTTTATTGCTGTTCTCTATTATTTGTCATTGATATATACATAGACTTAACATAATGTTATTTATAACAATCGTTAGCGTAAAACTGTTTGCATAATAATTTAAATTTTGTCCGCGGCTGCGCTTTCCCCAATGTTGAATGTATCCTGTTTCAGACTATAGTTTATCTCTGTGCCAAATTACACCCAGATTCACTAAGCCCTTTTGGTGGTATTGAGTAACAAACATTTATACCATATACATCAAAACTAAGATAAAGTTAACAGAACACATTTTTTCATTATCATCATCTCTTCGTTATTACAAAGCCAGTAAACAATTATTACAACATTACCTAAATAAATAAAATAATATAATAATGATATAGGCTATAATTCAATCACACTCGTAGGTAGCCTGTTACGACTTGCATAAGGAAGGAAGCGATGCTCATTTAATAACAAACGCCAATAAGTCTGCACTACTGAAAATATTTAGCAGATACTGTATAAGAGCATTCGACCATGAACATTCTACCTTCAACCTTCCTTGTATTTAAACTTGTTAGCAAACAGTACATAGTTTATAGGATTCTCAAATATAGAACGGATGACTACAAACTATTCAAACGGAACTGGCCATAATACACGTGATTATTTCAATTTAATCACAATTTCAGAAGTTAATGACTTACAAATTAGGCTTTAAGCGGTTCGAATATGTTGGTAAATATTTTCAGAATCTTCTTACTTCCAGACTTGGTCTCAGTTCTCAATCTAAGCTCTTTCGAAACGATGGCTTAAGACTCAACCTTTAAAGCAGCTTTTATAGTTCTAAGAAGCTTTTAGCTTCTTTTATGGGTAAAATGTGAAGGTTTGAAAACTTTCTGTAAAGCAGTAGGGCAAATATTTTAACTTTTTTGTAAACCACGCGTATTTATGTGAAATGTTTGTTTCTCCATCGATGCGCTTTTGATAATTTTAGATTTTTCAGTCTTGTTTATGATTGTGTGTAATAAGTATGCGATGCGAGTGAGAGGGGAATGACTCAGGGTATCCTAGTTTAGACCTACTCTCTAGACTAAGTTTTTGTGGTGCCCTACAAAATCTAACCAAAATCTTTACATTCTTTGCAGTCTGTTCGAGCAGGAGATAATGAGCTATGTGCCGGCGGGTGGACACAGCGGTGTCGTGACGCCCACGGCGACGCCAGGTACATGTGCATCTCCGGCCGCATCACCAGCAGCCGCACGATCAACGCGTGCGCCCGCGCCTCAGCGAAGGGACTTCGAAGCCAAGCTCAGAGCTTTTTACCGCAAGCTGGAAAGTAAAGGCTATGGACAAGGGCCTGGAAAGTTAAAGTGAGTTTCTTTGTTTCTTATTTACTTTAGGTGCAAATAAATTTACATGACAATCTATACTGAACAATTATGGTATTTAACACTCATGTCAGTCCTCTCTCAACTTTATCGGTCAATGTTTTCCAAGTCATGTTTCTTAGTAAAAATGATAAAGGTTTTTATAAGTATTATTGCACTACGCTTTTTACAGGTGTATTACATGCGTAAAATGTGATGTAAACATTTTTCAGTAGCGTCCAGATTAGATATGCACTGCACATCCTTACTATTGTAATGCGATCATAAAACTGATTAAATGTTATTCTAATATTTTTCCAGACTCCATATTCGCCGCGAACACTTACTAGAAGACGCTTTCCGGCGGATCATGTCTTGCGGGAAGAAGGAATTACAAAAAGGCAAACTCTGCGTACTCTGGGACGGAGAAGAAGGGTTAGATTACGGCGGGCCGAGTCGCGAGTTCTTCTTTCTTCTGTCGAGGGAGCTCTTCAACCCATACTATGGACTGTTCGAGTACTCAGCCAACGATACTTACACTGTCCACGTTTCGCCCATGTCCGCGTTTGTGGATAACCATCATGAATGGTGCGTATCGTACAATATGTTAAACTTCAAATTTGAAGCAAACTAACAGTTCTAAAATTATTGATAAATCGGCTATGGTAGAAAAATGAAATTTGAAAAAAAATATGGGTATGGTATAGTAGGTTCAAATCAAATCAAATTCCTATTCCTGTATATTAAAAATAGATAACGGTACACATACTTTAAGGTGCAAAATTTTTTAACGACAAAAGTGTTCTATTTTACGGCACTAGTTTTCTTTTCAAAGCTATGTTGTTATATCTTTGAAAAGAAAACTAGTAAAGTAGAACACTGGTAAATTTTCTCGTAAAAAAATCTTTTTTATTCTTATTTTAACTCCAATATTATTTTTACCAAAAATCCGACTTGTCCAGCGTCAAGCGCCAAGCGTCAAACGACAGGATAAAGACGGAACCCACCACGACTGTGTTAGATCAAACACCTAAAGTAAGTCCGATAGCTCTGTAATCCACACGTGACTAAACAAAACCCGTGTAATTTTAATTAGCATTGTTAAAATTTAAACGATTGTATTTTTCAATTTAAGGAAAACATGTCTCAGATACAATCAGTTTTAAAATTAACACCCGTTGCTATTACGACATTTAATTTATAATAAATGACGTTTGGCTATTATAAGGAATTATCCCATGGTTTTAATTTTGCCACAAATTGAATTACAAATGAGCAATAATTATTTTACTAAGCATTAATACAATGGTCCCTTAATTATCTGAGAATATAATAGGCACAAACATGAATATGTACAGTTTAAAACTTGTTAACCATTTTTTTAAATAAAAACGCAAATTTGTTTACACGTTTCGTTACAAGCACTAACTTATACGAAATTAACAAAAAAATATGAATAAAAACGTACTTTAAACAAATATTAATCTTAATTACCTATTTTTGAGGGCTTGACACCCACAGATGTAAAGAACCACATTGAAGTTTTTGATAATCGCCTATTAATAGGGAAATACTAGAATCTGCGATCGTCACAAGTCGGTGACTAACTAGCTAAGTCGGTGTCTAAAAAACGCATAAACGCCACTTAGTTAGTTGTTTTGACGCATATTATCTCATTTATTTTTTTATTAATTTATTTTACTTATTTATCTTTATTGTACAAACTTAACAGATAACAAAAGAGTTACAACATACATATGTGACAATTGGTGGTGTTATCGCTCATGACGATCTCTTACAGACAATCTTTATACGGATAATTTGGTGACATCAATTAGGATAGCAGTAGTAGGCTGCACAAATTATAATTAATCGTAAAATGTTTTAACATATCACTAGAAGCCGCCCAGTGGTCGAAATAATATTAATAATAATAATCGACCCTAATTCTTTTCGTTTTCGTTTACTGCACTTGTCCTCCACATTATTTTCAACTATGCCAAATTTTATACTACTCTGTAAGTTTAAATTTCGTAACAAGTTAAAATAAAAAATTCAAAAAACTCAAAAAACAACACGAGCACTTTATCGAGTAATCAAACGTCAAAAATGCCTTACATCGTTTTGGAAAAAAGCTGATACGTTTAAACTGGTGGACCGATATTTACTAAACATAGCTAAGAACTACCGCAAGAAAGTGGGTTTTCAATGAAAAACCCGCATCAAAATCGACGAGACAAAGACATTGACGTCAAACTTACAACAAGCCTCTTTATGCGTCCCAGGTTAAAAGTTACAACGTTATTGCTTCAAGTCACTAATTTCTATTTTACCTTTTTACTACATCATCGTCAACAGTCCACTGCTGGACATGACCTTTCCTTCGAAGGAGGTTTTAGCCTATACCAGGCTGACCAGACGGGTTGGTATGGGGAGATTTGTTTCAGCCGCGATGAGGCGACGTTACGCGTGTGCCTTTCGTCGCCTAAATTGAGAGTTTTTACCATTAGACGGTGCCCGCTTCAGTGCGGGCAGGCGCTCCGGAGGCGCGCAGGGGTCCGGATGTCGTAAGAAAACGGTTCCCGGGTCCCGCCCGTCTCAGGCGCAGAGTGGCACACCATGTGGTTTTAGCCCCGCCGTAAACCCTGGTGGTGTGAAGGTCCGAGGGGGTTTCCACGCCTTAAAAAAAGGGGAGGGGGTTGTTTCAAGTTTTGCTTCTCTTAGCAGTGGTGTTATCCTGCGTAATATGGTATATAGTTTTGACAGTCTATGTATGTTTGTTTATTCCACCGTAGCACCTTAATTATCTAACTTAATTAGCTATCAGTAGTTAAGGTGCCACAGTTACAGATTATAATAAATGAGATTTCAATAGATTTGTGTTTATGGATTATGATATAGCCTATGTCAGGTAACCTAGGCTAAATAAATTTTATCAAAATGTTTCACACAATCCTACTAATATTATAAACGCGAAAGTTTCTATGGATGGATGTTTGTTACTCTTTCACGTAAAAACTACTTAACGGATTTGGATGAAGCTTTACAGTAGTATAGCTTATACATTAGAATAACACATAGGCTACTATTTGCTGCGATAACCGACATATACGCGGGCGGAGCCGCGGGCATAGACTAGTCAGATTATAGTTTCCAAAAATTCTTCTACATATATAGTTTTCAATACATAACTTTGCGTGCTTTATCTCTCGAGAAGCGTGAAGTAGCAAATTACAAAGTGGTAATGAGGCAAGCGAGTTGTTTATATTTTTTCCTAAGTACACAGATACAATTAACTCAAAATTATAGTTATTACTATTAATATACCAGCATCCGTATTGAGAATGATAGGTGTGGTGTAATTGTCTTATTTATGTATGTTTTTACCGTGTGTAGAGCAAGGCGTTAAGCGGACAAATCTTGCAGAGTCAGGATATTAGAATCGTTTGTTAAAAATAATCAATTCCATTTGGGTCCTCGGAAAGATTAACTATTCATTATAGTAAATTAATCTCAAAATGGCAGCGAAACAGTAGGTTACGCTAGCGAAACCAACATCTATAATATTTTAAGAAGAAATTAAAATGAACGAAAAATTAAGTTACACTAGGACATTCCAACAATGTTTTTTTATTTAGTATTGTATGTATGTTGTCCTGATCTACAATCGCTATCCATCCAAATAAACACTACCCCTTTCTTGCCATTGAATTTTTTACCTTTAAAACCTTTTAATGTAATCGTAAAAACCTTTGTTAAATTAATTTAGTACTTACAAGTTACACACACATCGTTAGGCGTTAACCACCCCCGCTTTTCTTCGACTTCATACACAAATACTCTCATATTTCAACTGAATTTTTTGTTCAATCATAATAAAATATGGCCGTTGTCACTCCTTGATATTGTCGCTTTCTGTAAGTGAAATAATTTTCAAGATCGGATCAGTACTTCCGAAGATTATTATTAGAGGTAAAGATTTTAACTTTGTTTGTATGGTTGTAGGAACCATACAAACAAAGTTAAAATCTTTACCTCTTTATAATATTAGTATAAGCCAGTATACGTTATTGTTTAGCATCAAAACTTTTTGTTGTTAGATACAATAGCATGTTGTTTATCTGATACAATAGTTTTTTTACATACGCATACGTATATTAATAATAATTGGCCTACTAAACCAGAAAGATGGTGCAAAACCAATCTGTTATCCTAATACGAATCTTTATTCGCTTTTACACTACTAAATGAGAAGGCCTCACTTGCTGCCAGTTAGTAATAACTCATTATATATATATTTTTTTCATTATAATATTACTCTTTTAGTGCCAGTTAACCTTTACCCAAGTGTAGTGGCCACCAAAGTCTTTTATAATGCAAACAATGCTGCAATGCAGCGTGGTGACCCATACTATGGCGGCCTAGTAAGATGCTTATGCCTCATTGAACATCCGGTCTCGCACTCACCAACGAAAGTCGACAGAATGAATTCTGTCATTTTAGGTTGGTCTTCTGTGAGGAAGTAGTACCACCCTAGTTAAGCCGGACCTTCGTGCCGAAATCAGCGTGGTCCAACAGGTAGTGGAGCAAAAAAAACTTATTTAATATTCTTACGTTGTAAACCACTTAAGATGTAGTTTTTTATATGAAGCGTATACAGACTGATGGTAAATAATCACAAATATTGATTGAATAGTATATATAAGTCAAGAAAAGAGAACAATAGTTTGTACGACAATGGACAGCCTAATAGCTATAATCAATTTGAACAAGACCATACCATCCATTTGCCTTATATGTAACGCACATAGCTCTTTTTTTTTATTTATATAAACACTAAATTTTATTTGTAAATCGGTTTGATTGTATTTTATTGAATTTAAACGACATTTTTTATTTTGTAATCGCTATTTGGGAAGGCCTTTTTCAGCAATAGATGGCAATAAAATGAAGAAAAACCCAAAGAGCATACGGCAGTTTGGCTCCAGATCAGTTGTCTGTCTAAGTATTTGTTTTTGGTCTATTTTTATATGTCCGAATCCGAATATGTTGACCTGAAGTACTGCCTGCCTCCATAGCCATGGTTGATATTCTACAAACGTTAACGTTATTGGAAAATTAATTGAAATGACGCGATCTCAACTCTTAAGTCACGTAGTTTAAATTTTGTTTAGGCAATAAGACAAATGAATAGCAGCTTTGCGATTTAAAATGAAGAATCGACGTGGAACTCCGGTAACTTGTAACTATGAACGGGGGCTGGAACGATTACTGTCGATTTTTAGAAGTAAAATATTCAACAAACTAAGTACGTAGCTTTAAAACAACCATCCATTGTCATTCATGAACGTGTACCCATAGGACGAGCCAAGGTTGTTCAGCCGATAAATATCTATTGATTGAATATTACTTAAATATTCAATTTTGTGTGGTAATGAATACCATTCGTATAACGGTTCATGGTTTAATGGAACCTTGTATGGTATGATATATTGTCTTCGTCTAGGGTGACTAAAAGGTCCTTTACCCACTAATGATTGTGTAGATAAGTGCGTAGCCAGCCTTAAAACTCAAACTAGAGTTAAGAAAATTTAATATCAAAGCTCAGCGTGCAATGGAGAGGTATATGCTCGGCGTTTCTCTAAGGGATCGCATTAGAAACGAGGTGATCCGACAAAGAACCAGGGTCATCGACGTAGCCTACAGGATTAGCAAGCTGAAGTGGCAGTGGGCTGGCCACATTTGCCGAAGAACCGATAACCGTTGGGGTAAACGAGTTCTTGAGTGGAGACCGCGTCTCGGCAAACGTAGTGTAGGACGTCCACAAGCCAGGTGGAGCGATGATTTGCGCAAGACGGCTGGCAGGAGCTGGATGCGAGAAGCCATAGATCGAACTAAGTGGCGTGAAATTGGAGAGGCCTATGTCCAGCAGTGGACTGCGATAGGCTGATGATGATGATGATGATGATAATATCAAATAGAATATTTTATCCAGAAGAAAAAATTTCTTTCACTATTTTTTTCATCAAAATTTGACACTGACCACATAGGTACTACGAGTATTTTCCGTTTGAATCAGTCGTTTAATAGTGTTAAAATTAAACCTAGAATTATATTTCTATGATTATGAACTAACACATTTAAATAGATCAAAAATTGCTAAAATATTGTCAATTTCATGTTGACGAACGCCTTCTTAAAAGTTCATAATGATCATAAAATCTACTCAGCTCGATTAGTTACATAAGAATGACCGATTACAGTTTTAAAAGCAATTTCCTTTAATTTTTTTTTCCAATTTATTTAAGTGTAGTGGAAAACAATTTTCTTGAGTAAATTATAATTTATTTATGAAGTAATAGCCGTCCCCAAAATTTATAAATATATGAGTTTGGATGACGAGATGCAGTGTTTTTTGTCATTCTCATAGAAGTCAAATTTGCACTAAGGACTCATTCTCAGGTTTAAATACAAATAAGTTCTAATAATACTAGTTTCCTAAGTAACTACTGGACTTTATCTCCTGAGTTAAACAGATGTCCAGAAACCCACAAAGCAGATTGTTTAAACTGTACACGAGTAAAGGACATAACTGCACTATTCTTGCATCGTTCTCGAAAGCTAAAAGCATATCGATTCTTCTCGTCTAAATATAAATCGCCGTCCGCGCGCCCTCTCTATTTATTTTTACTCCACATTCGGCGACCACGAACCGAAACTTTGTTCGTCTAATATTTCAATCATTATGTATCATATTTCGGACAAACAAACCAATGATGTATGATGCAGCTTTGCGCTTGCGACAACGCCAACCGTGCGGAACTTTCAACCGCCCCGTATCACATTACTACTCTGTTTATATTACTTTTTATTGATGTGTAACGGAATTGTTTTGGAAAACGAAAATGTATTTAGTTAATTGTTTTTTTTAAAAAGGCTATCGTGATTTAGTACCTAGGTCAAAACCTCCTTTCTAAAGAGAGACTTAGGAGTCGACTACTTAGGACTTAGGACATAGGGGTCTAGTAGTCGACTCTATAGTGTATTATGTCTATAGTGTATTAAAGGCTGTATAGTGATTGATATGATGTTTTTTTAAGAAATGAATTGACAATAGTTTTGGTACTTTAAAATAAGTAGCTATAGTTGAACTCTGACAGAAATATGTAAATATAAATGGGATCCCTACAAGGTAAAGCAAGAGTCAATTTCACAATAAGAATGTTCTATTTCTGTAGTACGTACGTTGGTTACCGACAAATGTAGGTTATTGTTACATTGTAAGGAGTACACGCACGGTGCTGGGGAATAAATATAAATGGATTTGTGCCGTTTTACGTAAATGGTTTACCATTACAACGGTTGGTAAAAATTTTTGTATGTTTGATTCGGAGTATACAGGCCCCACATGCATAATAAGAACAAATACAGATGACAAAAGTAGGAATTTAATAATGTTCTATTAACAGTAACTTTCAAACAACACGGAGTACTTTGTTTTTTTTTTAATTATTCCTGCATACTGTAATACCGTTAAATTGAGCCTCGCTCGTTATCCGTGGACCTATTGATATATGTAGTCTGCTTTGCAAACACAGAGCATACAAAGCCGAAATCTAGGATCCCTTTTGAAGAATGCCGTTTGAGCTAATTCAAGATAATAATATGCTTTATTTTGTCATCTAAGCCGAAATACAATTAAAATAGCTTGACATTACAAAATTAAAATTTATTAATATCGGGTTGTAAATCATTGGTAGCTGAGGTAGATATTAAAACCTATATTACAGGATACCAAGCCCAACATTTTAATAATCTGTGTGATCAGGAATGTATACGTTGATGTGTGATGCAGGTTCCGGTTCTCTGGGCGCGTGCTGGGGCTGGCGCTGGTGCACGGCTACCTGCTGGAGGCGTGGTTCACGCGCGCGCTGTACCGCGCGCTCCTGCGCCTGTCGCCCGCGCTCGAGGACGTCGACGCCCTGGACGCGCAGTTCGCTGCCTCGCTGCGGTGGCTGCAGGTTACCACTTTACTTATAGAACTACTGCGCACAACGATTTAGACGCGAGAAAGACGACCTCACAGAAAATCAGCAATACTTTTGCTGCTTTCGCTTAACCTTTATGTACCCAAAGAGCGTTGAAATAGTTCCTTCAGATGGGTGAAACTACTGATTAGATGATCCACCTGCTTATTTCTGCCTATTTCGTAACAGCCCATTAAATCTTGAGAGTAGATAAGACGCCTACACTTGGGTCGGCATAATGAGAGACAACGCGTTCAAATTCATGAGTTTTATTATCGAATTTTACGTTTTATGTCAATTCCGATAAGTGCCACTTAGCTGATATTTTTATTCTACCAATTCTAATATATTAAATTCTAAATTATTAAGGTACATATAGTGATCCGGCCTAAGATCGCTAATTTTCATGGCACATAGCATTATTTTACCATCGTCATGGTATCGTTACTATACCACAACAGATGGCGTTGGTTATTATGACACCACATTTTACTAGGAACAATCGTTGAAACATCAACCTATTGCATAACATTATCTAATAAATTCGAATGAAATGTCATTAATTTTAGATCGTAGAATATATTTTTTATCATCTTTAACTATTTTAATTCCAGACTGCCCGCTGCGTGTCCTCTCTGGAGCTCACCTTCGCGGTGTCAGAGCGCTTGGCAGACGGGCGAGTGCTGGAGCGCGAGCTGAAGCCGGGCGGCCGGGACGTGGCCGTCACGGAGCGGAACAAGAAGGAATACCTCGAGCGAGTTGTGCGGTGGAGGGTTGAAAGAGGCGTGGCTGAACAAACCGAGTGGCTCGTCAGAGGATTTCATGAGGCAAGGCGGTCGTATCTTGTAACATGCTAGACTACTACTAGCACCCTCTAGTGTAACTTAACCGTACTACGAATTAACCAGTTTACAAATGAACGAAAAGTTAAATATTATATCATAAATGCCAATACCCTAATTTTAATAAGAAAAAGAGAAAAATAGGTAACGGAATATTTGATAAAAACCTTTGAAAAAGAAAAAAGCACTTCAGTACTTCAATTCGAAAATGTATACCTACAACAATAAACGTTATCAACTTATTCTAGATATAGATAAAGAAACGGGTGTCATGTTCCTTCAACACAAAGGGAGGATCTTCCGAGCGACATGCGTGTCTGGGAGACAATTTCTAAATCGCGATACAGAATTATTAAATTAGTCGCAAGGCTGATACGCTGTAGTTTATTTTTCATAAAGCAACTAATTTTCTTAATGAATCTACATCCTCTGTCGCGGGGAACTTACATACAGAAAAAGGTGACCCACACAACTTGGCGCAGTACAAAGTGGCGTGGCAACCATTTGCATCAGTGAGCCAACCGTGCAGTCAGTTCATTGTGTCTTCAGTAGATGGCGCTGTAGTATGTTTAATTGCCGTATGATGCCTTCGCAATAAAACAAACGCTTTCTTTTTTTTTTACGTGGTGGAATGCATTTACGCACTTCGCTCCCCCCCCCGCGGGGACAGAGGGTTCGCTTTGTGCGGGACTCCTGACTGACTCGCCAGACTACCCACTAAACCACCACGGTGTGCCACTCTGCGCCTGACACGGGAGAGATCCGGGAACCGCTTTCTTACGCCATCCGGACCCAATAAAACAAACGCTACACTAACCTATCTGGTCAGCGTGGTACACTAGATCAAAACTTTATCTAAATAGAAACCTATATCATGATATTTTTAAGATTATATTTTAGATGCCATCGTCAGAGTTGTTGCCTCCAGCACACAAAAGACGGCGAGGAGTGGGCAAACAGCAATACTTTTTATTTATTTCGGACATTCAATAAACAATGCCATCTAGTCTCAAACTAAGCAGAGCTTGTATTGTGGGTACTAGACACTGATATAAATACATATAAACTTTGTTTGTAAATACATACATATTATATGCAGAAAACACCCAAATTCCGAAACAAATATTTGCAGATCATACGAACATTTGGCCCGACCCGGAAATCGAACCCGAGACCTCAAGCACAGGAGTCTATGTCTATGTCCAGCATGTCCAATCATTTTGAACTGAAATGATGATGATAGTTATGTCTATATGCTCATATTTAGGGAGAAATTATTCTAGGCATTCTTAAGCATTGGCAAGAATTTGTAATTTTAAATACTTAAAGTTGGAAATTATTTACTAAGAAATAATTTAAGACATAGATCAAACTAAGTAGCGTGAAATTGGAGAGGCCTATGTCCAGCAATGGACTGCGATAGGCTGATGATGATGAATTAAAGACATGTACGAAACAGTAACTATTACTTGCTTATAAGAAAGACAACTCCCGTATTAGGAATTTACAAACATACATGGAATGGACACAAAGAACACCCAGACTGAGAACATCAATTCCTAAATCACACAAAGTGTTGTCCCATGTGGGATTTGAACCAACAACACTTGGCGCTGTAGAGAAGCGTGGCGGCCGTCTACACCATTAGGCCAACCGTGCAGTCCAATACTTGAAATACTTGAGATACAACAATCATATTTAAATCAATAGACAGGTAACAATTCTCGCAAAAATTGCAACTGTATTCAATTTTTCATCGTCAATTATATTTTATTGAATAACTATCGACATTGAAATGTTATTTAAATATAAATATCTAAATAATATTTTCAGATAGACATCACATTACAGGCATTTCCTTAGAAAAACGTTGTTTAAATTAATTAGAAATATTTTCACAAAGAGGAATGTGTTTCAATTTTTTTTTGTAGCTGGGTATGTTCGTATGTTACGAAGGTTCGACTACCATATAACCGCAGACTCCATTAGTGGTTAGAAAGATAACAGTATAACCATATATTATGCTGTGGCCTGGGAAAATAGTCTGATAATGTCACAAATAATTGTTATCTGTTGTTATAGGTAGTGGACCCACGTTTGGTGGCGGCGTTTGACGCCCGAGAGCTAGAACTGGTGATTGCGGGTGCTCCCGAACTTGATGTCGCAGACTGGAGGAACAACACAGAGTACAGGGGCGGGTACCATGACGCACATCCTGTTATCATCTGGTTCTGGCAAGCTATTGATAGGTCTGTATATACATGGTTGCCTGTGAGAGATTGCCTTCATGCGATGAGGCCGCCACATGTTACCCGTGTAATTAATCTGGTGTAGGTACATTTAAGCGATTATCATTATTACTACAAAAAGGCTAGATTTCGAGTTTTTAATGAGAAATTATTTTCTCTTTGTTATTAACTTTGTGTGCAATTGGAAGTAACCTTTTGCTTTGAAACCATGCTGGGTTTGACACACTAATAAATCCACTTTCCAAATCCATATTTAATCTGAAGCACATGGAATAGGAAACAAAGAAATATTAATAAATGAAAATGAATCGCGGACATGTATACACGCGCATAACTTCAGGTCAACTGCCCCAAATTGAATTTTTTTTTATGTGCTCGTTATTGTTGGCGCAAAGTTTGTATAGAAACAGATTAAAAAATAACCGGAAAAGGTTTTTCTTCTCATCGGCTGTACATAATTATTAAAACCAGCTTTTCAGAAATTTAGAAAATATTTACGAAAAAGAAATATGATAGTACGAAGTTCGCCATCAGCTATTTAGATATAAAATCTAATAATATAAAAACACCAAGATCAGTTAGTAAAGCTCATTGGAGCCGGGGCTACTATAAAAGAAACCGAGTTGGATTAACGTAATAATGTTATCAATATATAATTTTAACGGTAGAAATAGTGATTCTCGATTAAAATAAACGTTAAATCAAATATTACACAAAATATGTTTTATAATACACATTGTAATATGTATAGATATAAAAATTTGGTTGTGCACGTTTTTATATATTGTTAACATTATTGTCTTTATAATATGAAAATATACCAAATAACTTTGTATGATATAAATTATTACCGTAAATTTAACGTAACAGTAAGCTCCTAGTATCTATCACAATTCGATATAAAGAACTTAAGTGGAGTGCCGAACCCTTGTTTGAAAGAACAAAGAAAGGCAGAAACGCGTAAGCGATTGTCTCAAATAATTACGGAGTTTGAAAGGGTGTTTCCTTCATAAACCCTTATGTTTCAAGACAATACTGCCTTCTATTGTACACGGAAATGTAAATATTCGGTCGGAAAGAGTACGCTGTCTACAGTTACGTCAATGAGAAGGAGAAATCAGACAAATTGTATGTCTGTTGGTACACACAATTACCTGTATTACAAATGTATGTGTACATAAAGTATTGCAATAAAATGCTTTGAGAAGGAAGCACTTCTATCGCACAAAAGGTCTTCGTGAACCCGCTTACGTAACACGTGCTTGTTTACCACCTTGTTATAAAAAAAACTACGTTAATAGTAGTAATAAATATTACGTAGTGAGTATTACTTTAGGCTGACTATTATACAAGTATCAATAATTATATCATAACAAAAATATAGGTTAATAAATTTGGCGAGCACGTGGTTCGGACCACGTGCTCGCCAAGTTTAGGTCGTGCGATTGTTGACATTTGTATATACAAGGTAATTTTTTGGTGTTTCATATTCATTGATAACTAAATAATATTAAAATCTCAAATCGGGACCTCATGACTGAGTAATTTCAATATGAATAGAATATATAGTTTAAGTAAATTAGTGTCGATTCTACACAAAGAGTAGTAGAGTGTAGTTACTTTTATTTGAATCAAACTTTCTTAAATTATTCTATGGCATTTCTAACTGTTACAGCAAGAGTTAACCTTGCGTTGTTACTATGTAATATTATACTTGAACGGTTTCACATAGCAGATAACAGCCTATCTCAGTGTCATAAAGGCCTGGCCATAAAAGATATGGATACGAATCAAATCGAAACGGACTCGTTCTTTTCAAAGCTGATGAGCTGATGATTCAAAGTTGCCTGGAAGAGATTGCCGTTGAGCAATAAGGCCGCCGTTGAGCAATAAGGCCGCCAATTGTACTACGGAATACCTAGCTTTAAATTATTAACTTAATTATCTGGTGTACAATAAAGCGATTTATTATTATTATTATGAAACGCCAAGTGACCTTTTTTAATGTATGGGCCCGGCTAAGTGACTCTACTCTGCCTGATGGAAAGCATAAGCAGAATCCAAAAGTGGTCGGTCATCGTACTCATTGCGAATGCAGAAAATGCACCATGGCGGCCTGCATCATCGGACATATAGAGTAACAGGAGTGTTGTCGCAGGTTCTCCAACGAGCAGCGGCTGCGGCTGGTGCAGTTCGTGACGGGCACGTCGTCCATCCCGTACGAGGGCTTCGCGGCGTTGCGCGGGTCGCAGGGCCCGCGCCGCTTCTGCGTGGAGCGCTGGGGCCGCGTGGAGTCGCTGCCGCGCGCGCACACGTGCTTCAACCGCCTCGACCTGCCGCCCTACCCCAGCGCCGCGCTGCTGCACGAGAAGCTGCTGCTGGCCGTCGAGGAGACCAACACCTTCGGCATCGAGTGAACCTCCGCGCCCTCCCCGTCTCGCCCCACTATGGCTCTCTATATTACACCTACGCTTCTATCTGGGACACCGATTCGAACCGTTATACAGCATTTATATTATGTGTAATAAGTCGGTAGGCATGCACGGATCGTGTACCACACTATGTGATCTGTGCATGCTCACAGAGAAGGACCACAGCCATGGCCCAGTGTAATATAAATCATCCCATAAGCTATGTAAATAATTGCAACCGAGATCATGAGTATGTATCGAGATCATGAGTATGTATCGCTGTCAATGTAAATAATAGTCAATTTATAGTTAAGCGAATGAACAAAGATAGTAGTACTTTAGAGATATGATTGACTATGATGTAGATGTGCCTAGATATTTATTATTGAATCTGACTCGTGTCCCACTATGTTTGTACTTTGTTAACGCTTGTATATAAGTGAATGTATATTGTGGCTGTGAAACGGGACCCGAGTCCTGTATTTAGTAATTACGCTTTTACGTCACTAATTTATAATATATTGTAACTGGACACCTACAATTGAATGATGGTTTGAAATTGCAAAAAATGAGTGGTGTTTTATAAGACATATAAGTTTTCCTTATCATGAAATAAGCAAAAATAATGTATACTACAGCAATGTATGTATGTATTTCATAAGATCACTTTAGGCAAGATTTCATTTTATAAACAACTAGTCAACATACAATAGTTAACCTTATTATTTCCTTAATGTATGTTACATTTCAATCTAAGTTTGTGTACAACAGTTTCAACTGTCTCAGTAAAACATACTCTGTGCATGTACCTGTGCTCGGTAGTACCACTGTCAAATAGTGATTGTACACTTGAATGTACTCCTCTAAGAACAAAACTTAGCTGTTGTCTCAAATATTAAATTCACACAACAGTATTGATGTTCCACAACTTATTTATTATGACCTTACACTATGTAACATTTCTTTTATTAAGTAATATTTCTATTATGTTAAATATTTACTGAAATTGTGTATTGTTTATCTGTAAATTTTAAGAAATCTGTTTTTGTGTGAAAGTGATAAAACATGTCAATATACATCATAACTTGATTACAACAGTTGTTTCATTACATCAACCTAATAATCATACCTCGGGCTCATTCTTGAATCAAGAAATATACTGTAGTTATCGGGGGAGGAATACAAAGAGGTAAATAATGAAGCAAAGTGCACTCATACAAAATGTTTATTTTTTGAAGTTGTGTAACAACAAAATCAACCGTGTTATTTTAAAGCCTTATCTTTAAACATATATCAACTATTTACAGTTCCCAGTCTGCATTTGTCAATACAAACTCATGATAAAAATGCAACAAAGGTTACTTTTCCAATGTTTTACTATTAAATCAAGACAAGAGTCAATTTTCAACTCGTCACTGTCTAAGTTTAAAATCCTTAATCCATCAAACTGATCAAAGTTAAATCATAAGCTGTGATTACAATATAATAAAAGCTACTGTTATTATTAATTCCATATGCGGTAGCATTTGAATTCAAACTTAAAACCTTAAACATTTATCCTCCCCCTCTTCGAGGCCTACTGACTGGCCATAACCGGTCGAGCCACTGATCAACGGTAGTTATATTGAATTAGAATTGAAGTTGACTTCCGAAGAAGCCAATGAAAATGTAATATAATACGCACTCGTGTAAATATTTGTATATTTACTCAAAAATAACGGTACATACAATATTTTTAATTTGTAACTATCGAAAGGGAGAAGAATGTAGACTCACTGAGTCTAGCCCAGAGAGGGGAAATCTTTGCTGTCATCCACTTTCGGCGGCGCCACCTGCGAGCGCAGCACCGGGCGCTCCTCGGGCGGCTCCTCGCGCGGCGCCGCCCGGCCGCGCCCGCGCCCGCGCCCGCGCCCACGTGCGCCCGTGCCGCCGCGCCGGGCCGTGTCGTTGAACGTGAATTCGATACCTAACACGCGCTTCTGGCGCCCTACGCGCTGAGGATAATCGGCCAAGTCATACTCGTCGTCACTGTCCTCATCCTCACCTCGCTCGCCCTCCTTCTTGCGCTCGAGCATTACCAGATTTTTCCACTGGCTAAGGTCCTCTCCCTCCCCGGCCTTTCGCAGATTGTACTGTGGAGCGGTACGCTGAGCGTTACGCAGCGCCTTGTACTCGTCGAGAGTGAGCTCACGCGGTTCCTCCTCGGTGGGAGCCGCGCGCTCGGCCTCCGGCTGTTGTCCGTCACCGGCGCCAGCGCCGGCCGCTTCGGGAGCCTTCTCTTCCACTACCTCACCTTCCGAACCGGTTTTGTTGAGTTCATCTATGTCGTCCTTCAATGTACCCCAGTTGTGAGGTCCAGCACCCTCACGTTTATCGACCGGCTTTACACCGGTCTTGTCGGAGCCGGATCTCCTGTCAAATTCACGCTTGCCTCGATTATCATACGGACGCGGCCCGCGCACTCCGTCTCGAGGTTCACGCGGCGGTCTTGGTCCGCGACGTTCGGCTCCGTCCGGATTATCACTGAAATTGCGTCGTTCATAGTTGGGTTTGCGATCGCCAAATTCGCGCCTAGGTGGCCGTGGTGCCCCATCTTTATTCTCGATAGTACCGTTTTGAGGCCGGTCTTCACGACGACGCGGGGGAGGACGCTCAGCGTTTCGGTCGTTGGAAGGTCTGACAGGCCCCTTACTCTTGGGTGGCTCGCCGCTCCTATTGTCTTGTGTCTTCACATTTTGGGTTTCCTTGATTCCTTTCCTTGTGGCTGGAGTACCACCTTTAGGTTTGATTTCAGGCTTGCCTTTGTTCTCCTTTTCTGCTTCCTTGGACTTTTTTTTAAGCTCTTTTGCCTGCTCTCGCGCTTTTAACGCATCAAGAGGATCGGACTCATCGTCCAGAAAAAGCGCATATCTGTTCACAATTCCGACTCCGTAGGAATTCTCCATCGTGATCCTCTTGATGATTGTATCACACAATTATAAGATGTTAGTGGATTATTTTCACGCACTTTAGTAAGGCGACATTTTGTCTTATTTTATTGATTTCATTTAATATGGCGGACGATATCGAACGCACCTAATTCGCCATATGACGAAAAGGAATAGATCAAAGACTTTAAATGGCGTCTAAGTTTTTTTTAATTTGTTGTCTATGGTGTTACCGTAGAGTAACACAAATGCGATATAAAATGAGCACGAGAGTAGTTTGGATTCACTGGAAACAAATTATACATGGAATTACTTTAGTAAATACCTTGCGTTTTATGTATTAAAAGTTTTATTAAATTCTTAATGTATATTCACACCTAAAAAAATGAAAATCTCTTTCATCAATATTTCACAGTAAATACAAGACAATCACAAAAATAAACTATTAAATTGATGTATTTAGTTATTTGCTGCGTTGGCTAGTATTTATAATAAATTGCATTTAATTCGTAATAAACTGAATGAGGTTTAAGAGAGAATGAAAATGTAAGTGATACTAAATATAGCTCCTTGTTCAAAATTATTTCGTCAATTTCCTAGGCATCTGTCATAGATATCGCGCTTTTATTTTAAGCACTTTAAATAGATTTTTAGTGGAAAAGATTCCACTACCTTATACTGTTTGTGGATTTTGCCTTACTAGAGTGAGTCGAGCTTGTGTAGTTGATCGTAGCTTGTCTGATTTTTTAAGTAATTTATACACCAAAATGCGGCACTGCAATTTTGTATCGGAATGTTGTCAGCCTTTAATAATGGATTCTCAAAAACCCTTTTACCGAGTGGATTCCCGGTAGTTTATAAGATTGAACAATTCGTTCTTTTGTATTTTNTTTATCGTGAATTACAGTAATCGTTTCATTAATCGACGGTGGAGCAAATCAATGGTTCTTGGCGCATTATTCAACGATGGGGTGCTCCGTTGGACGCTTGTTTGCTGAGTGTTTTTTCTTTCAATGACTGGCCAGATAATGGAACTTATACATGATGATACATGATACAAGTAAAGAAGAGAAAGAAAGAAATATATGAAAGAAAACTAAAGGCTTTCATTCACGTCTGACGACGTGATAGACTGTGATCCCAGTCACCCCAGACTGACGTCGTTTTAAGAATGAAAATTCTAGGATCGATAGTCTAACATATTCTCAGAAAGGATGAATACTCGCTAAGCTGAAAGCGGGGCCGTTTTACAGAGCAACTATCAAAGATGGAAAAAACTGGATGGATGGGTGGAATTTTAGTGAGTCGTGTAATTTATATTATATTAATAAATGGCCTAAGCTTCCTAAAGTGACGTAAGTTAACATGGTTATTTCACCTTTATTACTTGGAAATGTAAAATGAATGTATAACCAAAGTTTATATATTTTAAATATAGATATGACATATAACGTCACTTCGGCGTATAAACTCTCAAGTGTGAAGATTTTTACTTGACATTGCAAGATCTCTTGCATTGTCAAGTAAAAATCTTCACGCTTGAAGAGTTTTGAGCTCATGATTGTTTTTTAAACTTTTATTTAACAGTTTTTTAATATTAATGCGTTTCCCAAACATTAAAAAATGGGCCCTTGATTCAACTACACACCACGGTCAAGTATTTTATTTTGGACCATCGATATTTTATTTCCTTAATTTGATGGACTGCCCTAGCCGGGTGGCCTTTAAATGTAGGGTTAATTATTGATGGAAGTACACTACTGAGTGGTACTACTATGTTAGTCTGCCGAGCATGGGCTGCTAGAGTAATCCTCTAAATTCCATCTAGAACTCCTCTACTACTACGTGATACACGCACCTTCACATGCTATACCCTAAGGTGTAGCCTGTAAATATACTATTAAGTTCCTGCCTCAAGCAGGCTACGAAACCGTTTCAGAAGAAGCTTTTATCTACACTAAATTTCTTCCAAGTCCCGTTAAAAACGTTAATTGACATTACACGATGTGTATGTGGTTTGAAGCATGATTGCAGACTTTGAAACTTATTAAAAAATAAGAAAGCATAATACAAGATGTACTTCCAAACATTTTATTAAAAAAATAGACGTTCTTGCCAAACAAAAAAAACTGATGTACACAGTGTTTCAGTAATTTAGTACAGGCTGTGGACAATTGACACTGGAATGAGTACAAGCTGGTATTGTGGTAGGAAGCAACTTTTACTATGCGATAAAGCACTAACATTTTTACTACCTATCAATAGTCCTGACTCAACTAACTCCGAAATTGCCACTCTCCACCGCCTGTATTTGAATTACTTAAATTGGGCTATTGTATTTATTATTTGCGCATTATTAAAAGGCTAAATTATCCCGAATTCACATCATGGCTTAGCCAAAACAATAGTTTTTTTACTTCTTTACTTCTTGCATTTGCCACTCTTGCCTCCTGAACCGCCACCAGAAGCACCACCTAAGCAAGTTTCTAGTAACAATCCACAAACGTGGTAAGGGTCACAATCTCCAGCTGGTCTCCTATCTTCCAAATATCCTTTACCTTTTAGTTTTGTTTCTCTCTGTAAACGAATAGAGGTGCCCCTGTTAGCGACGCCCCAAGAAAACTTGTCAAATGGTGCGGTTTCAAATTTACCCGACAATCTCATTTTATTTGACCAAATTTCGTTACTGTAATGTTTCATATGTTTCATATGGGTCTTCTCCAGCCTTTTTATACATTCCAATATAAAGTCATAGCCACCTTCTGAACGCATCTTTACACAGCTAAAATTATGATGCATGCCTATACCAGGATGTAACATTCCAAACGGCTTCGGATGATAAGTTATATCTACTCCGTAATCCTCAGCCAACCGGTTCATGATAAAGCGTGTCATCCATAGGTCATCTGGAGCTTTAATACCAACAGTAGCGCCCACCTGCCACTCCCAAGAAGCGTGGGTCACTTCAGCATTAGTGCCTTCAAAATCGCAACCAGCATACAAACAAGCCCTCTCGTGAGCTTCTACAATGTCTCTACCAGCCATGTATTTTGCTCCAACACCACAATATGAATATTGATATTTGGTGGTAGGGTAACCCCCGCCTTTAGGCCATCCTAAACCCCAGCCATCAACATCTAACATAGTGTATTCTTGTTCGAGCCCAAACCATGGTTCCTCAGCCTTGTGCGTTTCTACCAAGTTGTTACAATATGTTCTAAAATTTGTTGATACGGGTTCCAGAGTATCAGCTTTAAAAACTTCAGAGAGAACGAGAACATGTGGGTCTGCACGAAATGGATCTCTGTAGACGCCAACTGGCCGCAGACGGGTATCAGAATTAGTAGTTGTTGCTAACCCAGTTGAACTTCCGTCAAAGCCCCATAAGGGGGCAGCTTCAGCGCTATAGGGAACACAATCTAGGACTCTATCTTTACATCTCAAATTGATACCAGAACCATCAATCCACACATATGTCGCCAAGATTTTGTTACAAGGTAAAGGCAATCGTAAATACCTGTCCAGCACCTTCTTGTTCATGATGTGGTTGATAGAGTGCTTCAAGAGATTTCTTTTTACTATAAACATTACATTAGGATTCTTGCACAATACCGAATTATTGGAATGCTTGTACATGAGTTTTCTTCTTTCCATTGTAAAAACGGTGCTGGGATGATGAAATTTAATACATTTAATCATGGTCACCATTTTCTTTAGTTTTATTATATATGCTCAAATTCTGTAAAAAAAACTTTTATTTTTGCAATTTTATGTATTTTTGTAAAAGCAGATAATTTCAAATGTAACAAAATGACCTGAACTAAAGAACCATATTCTAATGTTTTAAGAAATTATATTGTATGTCACCAGTACTAATTTAATTTTATACATAAAAAGTTTTATATGAATCGGGAAAACAGAAGTAATGTGTATGTGTCAGCACACCGTTTTCTTAGAACCTTCTATAGCACCATCTGCACAAGTTTTAGCGATTATAGCACAAACTCTGTAAGGATCACAATCACCAGCCGGTCGACGATCTTCTAAAAATCCTTTCTTTTTCGCCATAACGCTTCTTTGCAATCTTATAGAAGCACTCCTATCTGCTACCGCCCATTTGCAAGAATCAAACGAAGCGGTCTCAAATTTTCCAGTCAATCTTTTACGATTTTCTTGGCCATCGCCAAGACCATAACTTTTCATGTTTTCTTTGTGATTTTGGCAAAGTTTCTTACATACTCTTTCAATTTCTGTGAGTCCTCCATCTTCACGCATTTTCTTTACACTGAAATTATGGTGACATCCAATACCCGGTTGGTTCTTTCCCATTGGTTTTGGATGGTAGCTTATAACTACCCCATACTGTTCCGCGATTCTTCCAAGTAAATAACGCCCTAGCCATAAATCATCAGCAGCTTTAATTCCCATCGTGGTACCCACTTGGAATTCCCAGGAGCCCATCATTACTTCTGCATTTGAACCACCGTAATCCATTCCTGAATAAACACAAGCCCTCGCGTGATTTTCTGCAATTTCCCGTCCTGCAACGTGTTCTCCAATGCCACAATAAGAAAATTTTGTTTTTAAAGTGGGATAACCTCTTATTTTCGGCCAACCTAATGGCCACAAATCTGCATCAAACATGGTGTATTCTTGCTCTATCCCAAACCAAGGTTCTAGATCTGATATTTGACTTAATACATTAGCGCATTGAGCCCTGTGATTGGATGCTGTTGCAGTTCCATTAGCGTGATAAGTTTCACATAGTACAAGTACATGTGGGCATTTTCGAAATGGATCTTGATATACAGCTACAGGAATTAAATGAGTATCAGAGTCTTCAGTCTTGGCTTGCCCAGTCGAACTTCCATCAAAAGACCACTCTGGAACTTCTAATAAATTACTCGGAGCTCGGGGCAGTACTCGATCTTTTGAACGTAAATTTATGCCACCGCCATCAATCCATACATATGTTGCAAAAACTTTATTTTTTGGCAATTTCANCCATTTCAATTTCAGATAATGGTTACAGTAAACACTAGCAGATGAAACAGTTTTCCAATGCCCACTTGTAAAACTATCGTTACTAACAGTCCTCCAAATTATATCTTTTCGAATTACAGAAGGGATATGTTTTATATTTTTTCCTTGTATTAAACACTTTTCCGCAAATATTTTGAAAAACATTACAAAGCTGATATTTTATGTATTCAACAAAAAAATAAAGACCAATTGATGCTAGTTTAATTAAAAAAGTATTCAGTAATTAGTCTCACTAATAAAATTAGAGCTAGTTGGCTTTGACTTAACACGATAACTATAGAGCCATGCTTGGTGTAGTATCATAAAACCTTTTTTTGGTAAACTCTTGTGACAGACTGTGAGCTTAGATGTGTGGAGGAACGGATGTAATGTCCCCCAACGCAAAGGGAGAATCCTCCGACCAGGCGAGGTGACCATGCCTGGCAGGCTAATGCCCGACGGTTGACTTTGGGATTTTGTATATACAAAATCTTCTTTTGCACGATTCAGGATTAATAGTTTCGTATCTTCGTACCTTGAATAGCGCTGTAATATGTGCCTGTTGCGCTTGTTGTAGAAGTCGCCACAGATGAATTCGAAGAATCTAGGTTTTAATCATAGGAATATACAATCGGCTAAGCAATAGAGCTTCATCAGCCTAAGTCCTATGCTTACAGAACATATCTATAGGCAAGTAGCAACTAAATTTGATTTATTGATTCTGAGGATTAGTGTTACGTAATCTTAAAGGAGATTATTTTTAATATATCTAAAATAAATCCTATACCAACCTCTGATATGACCAGTGTGGTTTTGTAGGCCAAAATCATCTTTCTTGGGAGAGGCCTACGACCAGTGGACTGTCAACAACTGATGATGTGATACATATTGTTTCTTAATTTTAACTAAAAAGTTTGGGCACATTTTAGTAGGGTCATTATTCGATAGTGGTTCAAAATGGTCTCCATGAGGTTTTAGCTTCTTGCGGAGACTTAATTTAACTACAACCTGGCAACACTGTATACTTGAAAACTATTTGACTTAACAAATGACAACTTATTAAAAGGTGTTTGTGAAATGGTAGCATTTTTTTTCGATTGACGGTCTGCATTTCATGTCATCCACATTTTTTTATAATTTTTATCATTAATTTCATCAAGACGAAGACTCGAGTACCCAAGACTGAAGACGTTAAATACTTGACATTGGCTGAAATAGCTGATCCGGCTGGTTGCCATCTCATTAAAAGAAGAAGAAGACTTGTGACTTTTATGAATAGTAATAGACAGACCTCATATTCGGCATCTGTGTAATGTGTACTGTAATTTGGAAAATGAAATGAAATTTTGAATATAGTCATTGAAAGTGATGGGCCACATCCATATCCTCGCCATTTATTGATCATAAAACAACCATCAACAAAAGCGTTCTTCCAAATAACTAACCAACCTAAAATTATCCTGTTAAATTAAAACAATCACCACCAAGAAGCACATCTTATAGCAAAAATGGAAACGTAAGTGAACTTTTCTATGTGTTAATTATCACATCAACAACATTATTTCGAGTTTGGCGTTTAGGATCTCTGAATATAATTTAATCATATTGTTTCTATTTATCTTCTAGTAAAATGCAGTGCATAAATCTACATTCACAGTAATAACTTGCTAGAAACCACTCATACTACCTGAGCAGGAAAAACACTTATGTTAATCTCACTTGACCCTGGCTGTCATTACTTTTATACTAGGTACTCCACAGTTTCAATGTGGGTTATTCACAACGGCCATCACTGAACTGTCACTGCTGGTGGTCATTGATATAAAGTTTTGCATTTGATGCCACAAACAATTGCATTTTCTTTTGATAAAGATAGCTAGAAATATGTGCAGTGCAAGTATTAAGTTTTATCATGTAATCCCTTGCTTTCTAATAAACTCATCTAAAATTTTACCAAATTTCAGTAACAACAACCATAAGGGACTTTGCCAATTCAATGCAAGCCAGCTCAAACTTGCAAACATCAGTATAACCAATTGTCCTGAGGTTTTTAATTTGGCTTATTGTTCTTTGAAAAGAACAAATTAAGGGGCAGTAATATTGAGCCCTACTTTTTAACTTCTATGTTTTTTAGTTACCTCCACCAGTAGGAATTTGTATTGTTTGTTTGTTTTACTGGGCCGTTGGACCTGAGTTTGCCACCTTCTTACTCCTTTTTACTGCCTTTTCGGGTCACTATATGTTTCTGGGAGTGATGTTGATTGGAGGATGTCTGCCGGTTGATCCGCAACACTTCCACATTCTGTGAGAATGTGATGCACCTATAGTGAATAAGTGATTGTTTAGGAGACAATGCACTGTCAGGATGGTTATGACCTTCCTGAGATCGTCCCTCTTTAGTCTAATCAGGTTTCGGGCTAGCGGACCTGCACTTTTGATGCTACCGGAACTGCACTTTTTGTTTGCCTACACTTTTCCAGTGTGTTTTGTGTTTATTTTCGGTATTGATGCATTTTTAGCCATGTTTTTATTTGGGATAGGGGCACGGGTAGTTTTGGTTCCAATTCACAAACTGCTGTTTCCCATTGAGTCACTACGCCCATTTATCTATTGCAGGGTAACAAGGAATAATAACAAGTACCTTAATTCTAAAACATTCTTTGAATGATCTTTGCTAGCAAACCATCCTAAATAGTTGTACAATAATCTATATATAATATTATACTAATATTATAAAGCTGAATAGTTTGTTTGTTTGAATGATTCAATCACAGAAAGTATGGTAACAATTTGTAAAATTATTTCACTATTAGATAGCCCAGATATTGGAGTCGAGTATTCTTAAAAAAGTTGAAAAAGAGGAGAAAGAAAAAATGTATTTTAGCATATGTCTATACGGCTCACTAAACCGTTTTCTTTAGTAAAAAAATTTCTTTCTGCTGTTATAACATCTTTGGAATGTACCAAAGGTGACATCCAATTGTTAGTCTTTTTAATACATTGTACCTCTAAATTTAGAAGATTTAGAAACAACTAATGGACCCAAGCAATCTCGCCTGCGTCTTCCATTGCCCGTAGCATGATGTTACAAATATAGAAATATAAAGGGAATAAACATAATTTTGTTGAAGCGAAATTTGTCTAGAACTTTTAAAGGGGAACAAATCCTTCCTGCATTGTTTTTGTGAAAATTCAATGGTTTTTCTTCAGTTTTGAATATTTCTTATTGATACTCTGCTCCTTTTGGTGGTGGAGTGTTGATCTATAGCAAGAGTCTGCCTCGATAACTGGGACACCTAACACTGAAAGAATTCTACAAATCAGACCAGTTGTTACTGAGACTAGCTAGTTCAACCAAACAAACACTTCTGCTTTATAATATCAGCATAGATTAAAAAAAATCTGAAATCTTTAAACAATATTGCAAAGTTTAGCCATCTACTTTTTGTACTCTAAATTTCAATCAACCTCACTTGAAAAAAAAATGATCAATGCTACATCTACTTTCTGTATTGTGCCGCGTACTACACACCGCGTCTTCAACGCAAGTACGCCACAAGCAGGGTATGTTGTCCTCGTGTTGATAGCGTTGATCACGTCATATTCGTCGCTCACATACGTAAATATTCTATTTAGAAATATTAGAACAATTTAACATTTTGAAAAAATTTATAGAAATAGTGAGTTTTGTGTCATTTTTTATTTATTACATATTACTTTATTTACAGTTTACAAACTAATGCTGCATTCATGTCCAACTATGAGGTGATGCTGGAATTGCAAAAACTGAAAGATACGACACAGAAAAAACATAAGCGTGAGGGTTCCTTAGCTACTGTCACTTATGAGGTAATCTTTCAAACTGCCTACTCAATTGGTAGCTTTGACTGTGTACAAATCATGTATTTGTCATACCCAAATATAACTCTATACAATTATAGTTTTATTGCAAGTAAGATAAGAGACAATTTCATTTCTTTTCGTTTTTTTCTAACTAGTACCTGGTTGACCAAGCTATGCTTGATATTTTCTTTTGTTAAATTTCCTAAGAAATGAAACTAGATTTATCGCCCCCGAAACCCCCTGCATACTAAATGTCATGAAAGTTTTTTGAGCCATATCTGAGGTTCAGATTTTGCTCCTTTAAAGGTATTAGACAGATAACTAATGATCTGAATGTGATGAACTCAAGAACTAAGGGATTTTCACTAATGGATAGAATGGTTTATGAGGAGTCTATACCTTTGCGCAATGGCAAGAGAATTAGTCAAACTTTCTCTGTTGACTTGTGTAGTGTATGTATGTACTTGGTTACTACCTAAGGTTGCCTCGAAAAGATTGCTTTCGGCAATAAGGCCGCCCTTTGTACATTATACTTTTTTTTTCTGTACTTTTTTATATCTGTATTATGTTGTACCAATAAAGAGTTTTCTATCCATCTATAATAATAATATTTATTTAACCAATAAATTCTTATGTCTATGATACATCGTTTTCAGATACTTACACATTAACAAATTCACAAATCAGTGAACATCCGCGTCTAAACTAGATAACTAAATATCTGTATTTAAGACGACGGCGCTCTTCCTCTTAAGATTTCTAAACGCAATAGTTCTTACATTTCACTGTATATGTATCTCTATCTATCTACTTGGGTGGTGACCACTACTTCTATATTCTGCCCAGACTTTAAATCAGGCAGAGTAGACTTTCTTTGGCTGGTTTTCAATACTAAAGTTATTTTGTATCTGATTTATCTATAAAGTCTTTATATTTAAAATTACAAGTAGGTATGTTTATCATCTGTGTATTTAATTTAATACAGGCTCTGCCTAGTTTGTGTGAGACGAAAAAAAATATGTGTACAGAGATATTACGTACGATAAATTTATGTTACCCACAAGTATTTATGATACATGATCTTTTATATGTTAGTACCTATTTTACACATATAGGACTTAAAGGGCGAAGCCAAACGGAAGGGTGTTTGTGTAGTCTCGGTATGTTTGTACATTCCACCATAGCGCGTAGCTTTTGAACGGACCTTATGATGAATGAGTGTCAATAGATATGTAATAATGGCCCGGAGAGTATAGGTTTATAATTTTTATCAAAAATAGTCGAGTTATAGTTTTTGAAATATTTTCTTGTTTGTTTTCAGACTGTCCACTATCTTCAAGATACAGAGTGTAAACATCAAAGCCCTCAATCAATAGAGAAGTTTCTAGATGCTATGAAGCGGTTTAAGCTCACTAAGACGGAGAAGTTGATGATGGTTAACACTCCACCCAGAACAGAGTTGGAGATTCAATTGGTATATATAAATAAGTAAATAAGAAGTAAATATAATATAGATCTGTAATTATAATAGTGCAGATAAAACAGGTAAAAACATAATAATCACGGTCGTCACTAAGACATGTATATGATAGAACAACTACACTCAGGCACAAATCTTATGACCCTAGTCATCACATAAAGGTTTGTCCTGGATTAGAATCAAACTCACTACCTCAGGTTTAGCAGCCTTTTTTTCTGAGTTCTTAGTTTTGAGCCTTTAAAATGGCATAGCTCAATTCCTGATGATAACATTCTCTATTTAAAAGTAAATCATTTGGCATGAGGAACACTAACTATTGTATATTGTTGTTGTTAATTTTGTCCTAATGACAAACGTACTTAGTAGACCTATTTCATTTAAAAAATAAAGGAAGTTAATGTTTTGTTAAAGAATACTTAATTAAGCCTCAAAATTGAATGTTACAGATTGTACAAGAAAGTGAGGAGCGGCTGTCAGAAGATGATGTTAGAAGTATTATAACCCTCGTCAATGAATACTTCCCACCAACGGGCTCTACATGAGCCCTGACTCGATACAAGTGAAAATAATTTCATTGCAAATTCAAAATCATTTGAATAATACAAATATATAAAGGCCGATTTTCACGGTCACTATTAAGTTACGACATTATAAAAAAACTAGTGTAAAAAGTAATTGAATTTTCTCAAAAACATTTTTATTTAATAACAGTTAACAAAACTAGTACAGAGCAAGAGATTAATGTACTAGTTACTCCATTTAAGACGTTACATTCTCTAGACTGGCTAATATTTCTTACACGTGAAAGGCTAACTCTTCATTCTCCCTATTAAACTAACTAATATGTAATGGATGTTTATGAAAATTAAACTATTTTTAAATTGTGAATCATTTTATTTTCATTTACTTTTCACATTTTAGAAATTCATTTTTCTCAAAAACTTGATACAACCGCAAAAACAAATGCAATTCTACGTTTTCTAAACATGTCATGCTTAAAATCACATAACTGGCGTTGTTAAAAGATGAAATGACGATGATTTTTTGTTTTGTTAAAAACTAGATGGCGTTGTGTTCCCTGGTTGCGATATATAACATCAAATAAAAATATTCGACATGAAAAACGATAAGATTTTTAAATTGATATTTATGAATGAAATCACTAGAGTATTTTAGAAGTAGCAGACTAACATTTATTAGCAGATCAAGAAAAACGTAACGATTTGAAGTTAAAAAAAATGGAACTGCGCCATCTTGTTGATAACACATTTGTGATCTATAAATTACTATAATATTGCATTGACATACAATACTATGCATTGACGATAATAACTTTTTAACGCCTAGTTCTAAATATCTTTGATCTTATAGTCGATATTAGCAGCCAAATGAATACAAAAACAATCCCTGCTATGAGATATGCCAGAGGCGGTATAAAAGTCCCATACATTTCTGTTATTGTCATTTGATTAAATATGATTTTGTAAATAGTTAACCATCCCTAATTTTCATCTTTAAAAACTACAAAATAAATTTATAAGAGTTGCCGAATCTGTAG
This sequence comes from Hyphantria cunea, assembly GCA_003709505.1. Taxonomy (NCBI): domain Eukaryota; kingdom Metazoa; phylum Arthropoda; class Insecta; order Lepidoptera; family Erebidae; genus Hyphantria; species Hyphantria cunea. Next base: position 729,243 of record PKRV01001141.1, read on the forward strand.
TGATCTTGCAGAAATAGTAGCACTGTTCATTGAAGTAAACCTATTACAGTTATAAAATAATCAAACCAATAAATATTCTTAAGAACTATTGTGGGCAGTGCATGCATTCGTTCCTAAGCACAAAAATGACTAGTGCACATATATTATATACTAATAAATAAAATTAAACTGTCTGTTTGTAATTACAAATTCATCATCAACCCATAATGTCCCACTGCTGGCCTCGGGTCACCTCTCAGGAGAGGGTTAAGGCCATGCGTACAATTTCAAATTAATGGTTTTTATCTAAAGGCAAATGGGAGTACACACGGTACTTACGGCATAAAGTTTAAAATTTTGTCTGTCTGTTTGTTCCGGATTATTTTGTCAGGACTTCCACTGGCAGATGTTATAAAGAGTAACTGAGGCTAATTTTACTTTAAACAAAACCTTAATACCACAATGCGCAACTGTAGTTTATTATAAAAAGGTGTGTATATTATGAATTTCGATAGGTATACAGTTAAATATTGAGGCAAAGCACTTGGGCATGGGTGTAGCTAGGTTATATAGGTATGTTTCTACACTAATAATATTTTTTATACCTCTAATTTTTATTCATAATAATATTAAGATTAAGGGAACAAAGACATTTTATTAACTGGATCCACCCAAAAACTAAAACGTGGCTGCGCCCGTACACTTGGAATTGAAGTCTTGTCTTGTCTTGTCTTTGAATTGAGTCTTGAATTGCAGGTGGTCACTTACCATACTTACCATCAGTCCCCGACTGCTCTTGTACCATAAAAAACCTCTAATATCGCTTTATTGGCTATTGTTAACTTTGTAATACATCATTAAGTACTTTGCACTTATAGATATTTATGCGTTATCATTTCAAATCACATGGCAATGACAGGTAGGTAGATAGATAACCCATTTGCACACTACACACCACCATATCGCTGATAGCTTTGTATCAGTTGAACACCAGACACCATAGCAGTTTAAGTACAGTGGTAAGTAAATATTTCATACTAAACTTTTGTAAAACCTTGATTAACTCTTACTGACGCTAATTTTGGCGCGAATTCTGAGAAATAACTTTTAAAAAGTTATATCTGCATTTTATTATAGATGTATTTAGATATTTTTTTGTGCTTTAATTACTGGCAATAACCTTGGTAAATGTGTTTTTGTCATTTAAAAAATAAATACATTTGATCTAAATTTATTATTATATCTAAAATAATCGTATTATTTTATCGTGGAATACAATAATAACAAATGTTTTGTAGCGACTATCCCACATTGGGAGCAGTCACACAAAAGCAAGGGTGACAACGCATTAATGCCGCATTAATACACTTATTAATAAACTCCACTGAGTTGCAGTTGTAGTATTTGAAAAAAAAAAGTTTATATTACCTATATACTTGTCTATTTTTTATGGAATACCACAGCTCGCAGCAGCAGCTAGATTTGTATATCAGTTTAAGTATGTCCTGTACGGCGTAATGATTGTCCTTTATAGCAAAATGGCCCCCATACTATACAAGTTAGACGGTAGTCCTGCAGCAAATGCCGTGCGTATGCTGGCTGACATCATTGGACTGGAGCTCGACCTGAAGACCCCCGACTTTATTAAACTAGAACATAAGTCTCCGGAGTACACCAAGGTATATGTTTTATTATATAAAGAAGGAAAACAAAATACAAAATCAAAATTAGGTATATAAAAAATTAAATCACTGAGTTTAGGTACAGATGTACAGTGCATTTAGTCCTCTACTCCCTACTCTACCAGTCAACCTTAGTGTGGTGGAAAATTTTTATGAGGTAGGTGCACATAGGTTACAGATTAGCAGTAAATGAAAAGTAGCAGTTGATTGCATGCAAAAACTTATGAACAAATATATATAAATACAATTCATACGACATAAATACTATTATGTATATTTGATACAACATATATATACACATATACCTATATATACATACACATAAAATGCTTACACTTACACATTTTTTTATTAAATTCGTACACTATGACCACTTAAATTTAAGGTGTAGTATCGATTGTACGATTCTGCCATTTCGATAAGAAGAAGATCATGTACGTACCTTCTTTTTGAATATAAAACGGTTTGTGGCCATCCTGACTTCCTTCAGGAGCGCATTCCAGAGTAGTACAGCTTGGACAAAGAACGAAGAGTTCACGAAGTCAGAGCTGTGGGTAGGACATGAGAGAACCAGATAATTGGGAGTGTGGCAGTGCAGTGGGAGAGCCACGCTTCGGCATGAATGGGCCGGCTCAACCGGAGTGATACCATAGCCTTACAGAAAACCGGTGTGAAACAGCGCTTACGCTGTGCTTCATCGAGTGAGTGAGGATACCGGAGGCCCATACCCCAATCCAACGCCCCCTATCCCCCTCACCATCCCCCTTCCCCCCAGGCCGCCATAGTGTGGGTCACCATGCTGCATTGTTCTTTTTCGCATTGAGGATGGTGGCCACCACTCTTGGATTCTGCTTATGCTTTCCATCAGGCAGGGCAGAGTCATTTTGGCAGCTTGAATATAAAAAAAAAAAAATTTAGTGAGCGAAGATTTCTTTCATGGTTAGGTGCATGTAGGTGAGAATGGTAAGTTGAGCATTGAAAAAAGAGAAGTAAGTGCTCCCTGATTACGGCGCAGGCGAATAGGTAAACAGTTCAATTGGGAGCTTAAAGCAGACACATGGCCATGCTTCCGAAGATTAAAGATGTATCGAATGCAATTATTGAGAAGATGGTCTAGTTTAGCATTCAGGTCGAAATAACATACATCACCTATGTCAAGAAGGACTACCTTCTGCTTCATACTTTTAATCCAGTTTTATTATCAGAAACTAGTATCAAAAAAACTTTTTTTAATTGATAGGTTACCACACTTCCAACAAAGAAAAATGGTTTCCAAGATAACTGGAAATCTAGTTTCCAATAAAAAAAAAACTGTTTCGGACACTGATTCCCAATCATAAATTTCCAATGTGGCCGAAGGTGTTGTCCCAGTAATATTATAAACGCGAAAGTTTGTAAGTATGGATAGATGTTTGTTACTCTTTCACGTAAAAACTACTGAATGAAACTTAACAATAATATAGCTTATACATCATAACAACACACAGACTACAATTTATAAAGATTTCATACAATATCTTTATACCGCGGGGTTAAGTTATTAATATTTTCAAAGGTATAAATAGTCGATTTTTTAGCAGGCAGACGTAAGGTACCGATATTCTAAGGATTATATTTTTACTGTTCTCTATAAAGACTTTATTTACAGATGAACCCATTGGGCACCATACCGGTGTTGATTGACGGTGACTACGTGTTGTCAGACAGCCACGCTATAATGATCTATCTGTTGTCGAAATACGGCGGGGACAAGAGCGAGACGCTGTATCCGAACGACCTGCAAATACGCGCTGCTGTAAACCAGGCTCTCTTCTTTGATGCCGGCGTCTATTTCATCAGGCTCAAAGTTGTAGCAGTGAGTTACTGAATATACATCGGCTCAATTTCGTGTTACATATTGTTTAGAAGGGCTACCTTTTTTACTTAGCAATCTTCGGTCTCTATAGTGTTACTAAAACACGAAAAGTTAAAGAAATTGTAGATGCATAAATAATTAATGAGTAAATACGTGTCCAACTACAAGAGCAGATTGTGGTTATAATAAATCTTCATAGTGCACAGCTAAATATTTTCTGCTTTAAAAAAAGGAGGGCAGTTTTTGGCAACTACCGATAGAAGTGAAAACTAAATAACTTGCGAATTGTATCATCGAGCTTTTAATACACCTAAAAAGTACATATTTAATACCTACAAATATACCTACATGTGGCTCATGGAAAGCGTGACGCGATTTTTAATTCACCCAAAAACTGCTCAACGGGCCTAAAGAAGTTTTCACTTCAAAATTTTTTCCATACTGTCTTGACCTGTTTTCACTAAAAAAAACCGGAGATCCATGGTTCTGTATAGCTTTGATACAATGGAATTATAATAGTTTAGCGCTTGAGTATCTATTGCGTTTCCAGCATACTCTACACTTATTTCATTTCAGTTACCAACTATAATGGAAGGTATGAAAAGTCCCACTGAAAGGCATCTATCTGATATCAAAGAGGCGTACGGTTTTTTGGAGGCATATTTGTCCAAACACCAGTATATTGCATGTGATCAGCTCACCATTGCCGACTTGTCTCTCGGAGCCACCACTGCAGGAATGCAAGGGATATTGAAACTGGATGCTGACAGGTTAAGTATTAGTTTACACTGCCCACATACCTACCCCGGGAATTAATAATTGCGGATACAGCTAATATTGTGGGATCCGAACTCAATATTTTTATTTCAAAAGAAATTACTGGCTAAATTTAAATCTGAATTAAGTTTATAATATGGCTGAATTTAATCGTTATCTATTTTGTAAAGTGCGATGTTTTTAAATCCTATCCCTACTTCATGGATATGGATAGCAATACTAACTTGTAATATGTTTAGCCGATGTCAACCATGATGACCAGACTCAGCGGAGACCAGTCAACTACGGAGATATTATATAGCACTCTCTGTTCCCTCACTATCACAATCTGATGCTATTCGACACGAACGGGGAAAGATGAGGCGTAGGATCGATGAACTTAGGAGCATCTAAGGCACGCGGATTAAGACCTTAAACTCCAAACTCCGGGCTGTTAAGAATAATAAAAAAAATCCCACAATACTCCCTGGCCCGATGTGGAGTATGTAAAATAACAACTAACAATATAAAATAAAAGCGTTTTCTTCAGGTACCCTCGCACTTTCAAATGGTTCTCCAAGCTCGAGCAGGAACCATACTTCCAGAAGTTCGCCGTTTTTGGTGCAGCCGCCCTTGCGAAAACATTGCAGCTGTTCTGGAATAAAAACAACCAAGAATAAAATATCTGGAAATCTTTTCTTGCCTTTTATTTATTTATTTTAAACCTATGGTCGTCTTCTAGGTATGTTTGGTCCGATTCGCATTTGGTCCAATCTATCTTATTTACGGTGAGTCCAATTAGTGTTCAATGCATATAGACACGTCAATGGGGCATATGGTACAAACCAGCAAGACGTTACTTTTGATTCTTTTTAAAATAGGTACTGAACTGTTTTAGTTTCTTTTTATGGAATATGTGGCAAACGAGAAGACGTATAGCCTGTGGGTAAGTGATTACCGTCACCCATGGATACCCGCAACACCAGAGACGTCACAAGTGCATTGTCAGCCTTTGAGTGATTGGGACGGGGATGGCGGGAGGCGTTCGGGTACGGACATCCAGTATCCTCACTCACTCAGTGAAACATGATGCAGGCGCTGTTCCACACCGGTTTTCTTTGAGGCCGTGGTATTACTTCCGTCGAGCCGGCCCATTCATGGCGAAGCGTGGCTCTCCTATGGTAAAAGTGGTAATGGTAAAAGCTTTTGATATTTTTTTAAAAATCCCAAACGGTGCGTAATTTTAACAATGAGTGATATGACAATAAGGCAGGCCTGTCCCCAGAAGTGGACGGTTTTTGGCTGAGTTAATGATGATGGTATTAGATACCTTCGATTTTCTTATATGTGGTGGTCATGGCTGAACTATGGAAGACCACAGCATAATATACGATGACGTCAGTAGGGTCTCTCTAAGCAAGTACGTCTTAAAGACTACATGTATGGAAAATTTTGTGGAACGTCCATGTCGTACCCACTCGCAGACGACTATTACTACGACTTGAAGTTTTGGATGAGCATAGGTATATAAACATAGAATAAACTATCCAGCTTGGTAAGTTCAACTTTGCAAAAGAGATCAAATTGTTGAATCTGTGTGAAATTGTCTACGCAGGGTCTCTAGACGAAAGTTGCGTGTTACCCAACTGAAAATTCTCTGTGTAAAAGTGTTCTGTAGTGTGTCCACAGAACACTCACATCACTAAGTAGTAACAGATTGATATACAAAATAGTTAATATAATTATTATTAAAAATCAAACCGAAAAGAAATGATTTAAAATTTCTCGGCATAATCCTGATGACTTTTTGCATTGTACGTGTACATTTTCATCTTTAAGTGAATATATTAATAAAAAGGATTTATGTAGTGTCTTTTTCATGCAGTGCAATGTGAATAAAACAATCAAATTATGGGTTAAACGTTGAGAGTACATATTAGTAACTAAATGTAATAAATATGCGTATGTTTTACAACTATTAGATTTATCATAATCATCTTATTATTGACAAATAGATCGTGTAAATCCGATAGATGAAAGATAGTCAACTGTGTATATTTAGCCCTTAAAATTTTATTTTTTTAAGGGCTAAATATGCTCCATTGCATAAGGAATAACCATTTTTCAAAAATGTTAGGTAGTTTTTATTCTATGATTTCAACTTCACCTTTTTGCATTTACTTTATCGTTTTGTGGCGTCATCTAGTGCCTTTTAAGAAAATCCTTTTCATTTGATTTCCATGCATTCAAAAGATGTCACTATGTGTATTTAATATTCAAGAATTTTTTTTGTACAAAGGTATTTCCTTATGAAAAGTGTTAAATATTTAACAGTTGTTCATGAAATCGAAACTGTTGCATAAAGGTGGCTGTCCAGCAGTGGCAAATGGCATTATTTTAATAACATTGCAAATTTTAATTTTGCAATAGTGCCATCTATGATTTTATTATAAAACTTTTAAGTTATTAATGCAATGACCTTGCTTTGCAACTTTCGAACTTAGAACGTTGGAACAACGACATTCGACGGAATCGGAATTTGAATGGAATGGGCAGGCTCGGTTCGAGTCCCAACGGAACGGCAGAAACGTGTACGGCGAAGTGCGGTCGACTTGTCGATGCGCAGCTGTCCGCGCGCTTGTCAATTTTGAGTTTTTTCGAAACGCGTGTGTAAATAAACAAATTATTACTTTTCATTGCGAATTATGATGAAGTGATACTAAAGTTTGTTTATCAATCGTGTTGATTCAAAGTGGAGCGTTTTAAATGAATCCGTAACCGCTTCTCGCAATGACAAGGGAGAGCACTCTGTTACCTTTTGAGAAACCGGAGGCATTAAAATGTTTCATGTGGTCTAATTAATGCCATTTTTTACATAAATAAGTGTATACGTTGATTTTAAGGACTATTGTGAATCGTTTAGTGACTTTGAAGTTTATAACCGTCTTTTCGACTCGGTCGATAGTCGTCTACACGTTTTAAAAATGAGTGTTTTAAGTGGTTTGAGTAAAGCGGACATCAAGACAGCGAGTGATGGACTACTGGAGCTGCCCGAGGAGCGGCTCCGTAGCATCATGCGGAAGGAACCCATCACTGACGTATATCACGTCGAACAGACACCCTTTGCAAGGTAAATACTAAGTTGAACTTAGTCCGAAACTACCTGAAAGTAGTTTTTTTTTAATCACTTTATAGTGCAGGATCTGGCTTATTGAAAGAGACTGCACAAAAGCCTTTTTTGTAGCAAACAAAAATTGGTCCAACATCTCCTGCAAAAATTTGCCAAAACTTGGAAAATAAAACTTGGTAAAACTACAAAATTTGGTACAATTTGGTATGATAAAAACTTCATACTAAGCTATTCTCCACGGGAATAGACACAAAAATTTCATTAAAATTGGTTCAGCCATTTAAAGTAAGTTTAGTAACATACACAGAAGCTGTTAATATATAAAGATAAAACTTTTTGTGAAACATTAAAATTTAATGAAGTGAAACATTTGTAATTATGGTCTATTGCGAAGTGAATTCCTTAGGAGTGTATGAAACCAGCAAAATACTTTAGCATTATATGTTTTATCGTAGTTTTATAGATAAAGAAGAGTGATGAGTGTGTAGGTGTAAGATAATTTTGATAAGATGTGCCTGTTTTTGCGTTAAAAATGTACTTTGACAACAAGGTTTTGATAGTGAAGTAATAAACATGTGACAACTTATCTCTGACACTAAGATTGTCACAATGTTCTAGAAGGTTTTCTTTTTAATATTTTCTTAAAAACCTCACAAAGTTATTTCACAACTTTCAAAAGTAATTAATCAGAGAATTAAGTTCACATAACACATTTAGAGTAAGTTTATTAAATACTAACATAACTTATATTTATTAAATTAAACTCAAATCCAAATCTAATTAATTCACAATTAAAAATAATCCATAGCTAATGTGAACATTTTAAGATTAGGTCACAGATTAAAAATAAATGACAAACAAATCCTATTTTTTTTTATTTTAGGCTATGTAATCTATGTCATGCCTAGTGGTTTCTATAACTTAATAAATGTACTTCTTAGCAACTCAAGCTAATAGCCAATTTTATATCAAATACTACTGAAATTAGTAATAGTTATAGGATAAATTTTTGCTGATAATGTCACAATCAGTTATAAAAAATAGAATACAGTAGTCATCTTGGTAAATACTAGTGTGGCAATTTAGGATTCATGTACATATTAGTTTATCTTTGGATTTTTCATTAATGTTTTATTTTTCTCTGACCATAGACTATATGCATTGTCTCATAGAGAATAAAACATGACTAACTTTATAAATATAAATGCTTAGAGAAGCTAGTTTATTTCAGCTGTAATATATTATGGAGTTATTTCAATCAAGTTTGCATGTACAGATTTTAGGACTGTTAAACTTAAGTTCAATATAAGACTTTCGGATTGATTAACGACGATTTTCCCCTCTCAGAAAAACTTAAACCTGGAGTTTTTAAAATATACTAGATGAGCCCCATGGTGTTACCCGCATTTGTTGTTGTTGCAGCGGGCAACGCCGGGGGGCGAAGTAAGTCTAAAAAAGTAGCCTATGTTAACCCTTATAAAATCAGCTATCTGCCAGTGAAAGTCCCGACGAAATTTGTTCAGCTGTTCCATGGATTAGCCGAAAAAAACAGACAGACAGATGGACAGACAGACAAAAATTGAAAATAATGTTATTTTAGCATATGTACTGTATACATACATATAGTAAAAAAACAGACACTCCAATTTATTTGTATCGATGATACTAAAGAATCGAAAATACGTATCTCTTTGCATTAAAATGTTAGGATTTTCGAAAATATGAAAGTTCTAACAGAGTTAACTTTTAAAAATTATCTGATACGAGCAGAGTAAATAATACGAAAATATGTACATAGGTATTAAGTATGATAAAATTGTAAGGTGTGTCTGTATATAAAAGATAATGAAAAAGAAACGAATGTAGGGGTCTTTATAAAGTAAGAGAACTCAAAACGATAGTTTTTACCCAACTGCAAAAGAAGAAGGGTATGTATATATGTATATTTCTTCGGAACGTCCTAGAGCCTAAACGGCTTGTCGTATTTTTACGTGAGTGGTGTCAAACGATTCGTCATAATCCTCAGAGTAACATTGAGCACATTAAAAATAAAATAAAATTAAGGATTCTTGGAGCCAAAAAGTAACTTAAAAAAATTTGTTTTCAAAATACATACAGTACCACACTTGATATTTTTTTTTATAAAATTGTGCCTTATATGTTTTACATATGATATTGACGCAATCGGGTTTTAATTTTGAATAATTTATTAATTGTTAGAATTTTTTGTCTATTTGTGTGTTTATGTGCACTAATCTCAATATTTGTTTAACTGATTTGAATGCGGTTTTCTCTCATGTATTGTGGTAAACTTAAGTGTTTGTTTTATTTCAATTGCTACACAAATAAAAAAAAAGTCGTTGGTTAAAAGAACCACTGCGAAACGCGGGCGGAGCCTCAAGCAAAAGCTACCGTAAGGTTAATGAGTTTCAATACCACGTACCGCCATTTTTGCGTTAGTAGGTAATTAAAACCGCAATCTATATTTCAATAAAAATGTATTAAAAAAAGTTTTCACTACTATGAATCGTTTAGTAGGTTAAAAACCCTAACCTACTAAACGAGATACCCGTTTGAAAACCATTACAAAGCTGTAATTGTTAGCTTCACAGCTGAATTGTAACTAGGCAGTTAATATCCACATCTTATCTTACAGGTGGCTACGCAGTTGACGGCTATTTGGACTGCTAATTGCATTATGGCTCTTTTGTTACGTAGGAGGGGACCTGCTGGCAATTAGGTCAGCGTTAGAGACAGATAACGGCTATCTGTAAATAAATATTTACTAACAAACAATTTAGTGGGAAAGACGATAAGTTAGTATTTTTGCGTTCGCCGTGTCAAATAATTTTATTGTTAAGTGTTTTCCCAATGGCACATTTAGTTTTTTTTTTCAGCAGAACTCCTAATAAAACTTTTAAGTGTGTCAAATTTCATATTTATATGTGATAATGAATGTACTCAATGCAAGTCTAAAATATATTAGTGATCGACCAGATGTCGAAATTCCACCATAATTCTTTTAATTTTTCAGTTAGAACCTTTTAAGGTTCAACTTCAACTTCAACTTTTGATTCATAGCTTTATGGTGTGACCACAATCGTAGTTTCTTTTGATATTTAGTATGACAATATAGACAAACAAGTAATGTATTATTAAAAAAAATACCTGATTGCTAATATATTTTTGCACACGATGATCTCCGAAACGCTAATTGATTTTCACTTTTTAAATAACGTTGTTTTGGTGGTGTAAAGAGAGGATAGTTAATATCACGATCCGATTAAGGTAGCCGAGCAGGAATAGTTGGTATTAGAATATTATAATATAATTAACATGTGTAATTTAAGTATATAAGTATATGACATCATAGTCTATAAGTACATACTTATAGTACTAAACATAATATTATTTAACTTTAAAAATACTTGAAACGTACCTGTCGTACACGCTTTTAATGCGTCTTATGTGTCATTATATTGACGTATACACATACTTAACAGAAAAAAATATGTAGCTAGATTTTGAAGACAAAAAAACTTTGACATTTTTTTCCGATTTTTCGTTTCTTAGAAATGACATCGTCATTTGCTTACTCTTTTCCTAAGTTGATTATTTTTGAATATTTTTTCTCTGTTTAATTTTCGAAACTTTTAAAAGTATTCATGAAACATTTTGGTTTGTTTGTATAAAGTACATATAAAGAATCTCAGTAAGTGTGCTTACGAAGGTATTATTTTTACAAAAATATTAGAAAAGCATTTAAAACTACAAATTTTCCACAGAATTCGTCATGTTCGCTTACTCAAATGAATTTGTTAATTATCCTTTTTAGGCGATTATAATTACTCAAATAATCATTGTCTGTGTCATAACAGACAGCTACTTATGATGTTGTTTAAACTTCCTAAATAACTCAAGACAGGCTTTGAATGCTCTTTGTATGACGGAGGTTACAGACTTGATTTCACCCTTTTGGCTATGTGTTAAGCAGTTTTTGCAGACAATTAATGCCTGTAAACATCACTAGTAAGTAGATGATTTTTGGCCTCGTAGCAATAACTTGAAGCCAAACTATATAGTTACCTATCTGACGAAACTTGTTTGTGAAACGTTTAGCAATCTACAAACATGCATATACATACAAAGTAATATAAGTTACTTAATTTATTTCGTTTTTATAGCCTGTATTTTCTATTTCGTTTAGCTTAGATGGTGGATGTATGAGCCACGCCTCCACTTCTCAGTTATTAATGACGTTTATGTTCAAAAGGTTATCTGAGCTACCTACGTGGGGGTAATGAAATGTTGCACTAACTATTAAGTTTTCTTCTCCAACATCTTGAACTTTCCATTACACAGATAAAAAATAAATACGATGCATGCTTTGTTAGGTTATTATTTTTTAGTAAATTCTGTTGTGGAGGAACTTGTCACATGTCCCTGCAACACAAAGGGATCCGGCCTCCGGCTAGGCGAGGTGATCATGCCTGGCAGACCACTGCCCAACGGCTGATGTTGGAAAGTTGTGTATATGGTAATCGGCGCGAGAACTTCTATTGCGCGATGCAGGATAGTAGCTTCTTCNTGCTTTTAATGCGTCTTATGTGTCATTATATTGACGTATACACATACTTAACAGAAAAAAATATGTAGCTAGATTTTGAAGACAAAAAAACTTTGACATTTTTTTCCGATTTTTCGTTTCTTAGAAATGACATCGTCATTTGCTTACTCTTTTCCTAAATTGATTATTTTTGAATATTTTTTCTCTGTTTAATTTTCGAAACTTTTAAAAGTATTCATAAAACATTTTGGTTTGTTTGTATAAAGTATATATAAAGAACCCTCAGTAAGTGTGCTTACGAAGGTATTATTTTTACAAAAATATTAGAAAAGCATTTAAAACTACAAATTTTCCACAGAATTCGTCATGTTCGCTTACTCAAATGAATTTGTTAATTATCCTTTTTAGGCGATTATAATTACCCAAATAATCATTGTCTGTGTCATAACAGACAGCTACTTATGACGTTGTTTAAACTTCCTAAATAACTCAAGACAGGGAGATCGTTTTTTGTTTTTTCGAAAGACGGTCCCCATTTCATGTCATCCACATTTTTTATAATTTTTATCATTAACTCCATCACGACGAAGACTTGAAGACTCGAAGACTTAGAATTGAAGACTCGAAATACTTGACATTGGCAGAAATAGCTGATCCGGCTGATTGCCATATCATCAAAAGAAGAAGAACTCAAGACAGGCAGTATCAGTTCTTTTCCAAAATGAGCTAAGTTATTTTTGGCTTACGATTACTCGATTAAGTGCTTACGTAGGAGTTTTTTTAAATTCTAGCATGATAACAAAATAAATTGAATCTGGTGTAGTTGTAGTACTTGTTAAAGGGTTCTATTGGAGCCACTGCAGTACTTGACCAAAGTTTACTAGCTCAGATGAAAAGAGGCTATTTATATACAGAATTCGTGTTCAGGATATCTCGACCTTCTTTCAGATTAACGAGTATAAAACTTAAGGCAGATAAACTGAATAATGACTTTTTATATTCTATATTCTGTGGATATTACGAATGATGTCTGATTGACTGAGTCTCGATTTGTCTTCTGAGATAGAAGTATAGATAAAGCAGATATGTATAATGTCATTTTTCATAAGTGCGAGTACCTGGTTTATGATTCGATGGCTTTGAATGCTCTTTGTATGGCGGAGGTTACAGACTTGATTTCACCCTTTTGGCTATGTGTTAAGCAGTTTTTGCAGACAATTAATGCCTGTAAACATCACTAGTAAATAGATGATTTTTGGCCTCGTAGCAATAACTTGAAGCCAAACTATATAGTTACCTGTCTGACGAAACTTGTTTGTGAAACGTTTAGCAATCTACAAACATGCATATACATACAAAGTAATATAAGTTACTTAATTTATTTCGTTTTTATAGCCTGTATTTTCTATTTCGTTTAGCTTAGATGGTGGATGTATGAGCCACGCCTCCACTTCTCAGTTATTAATGACGTTTATGTTCAAAAGGTTATCTGAGCTACCTACGTGGGGGTAATGAAATGTTGCACTAACTATTAAGTTTTCTTCTCCAACATCTTGAACTTTCCATTACACAGATAAAAAATAAATACGATGCATGCTTTGTTAGGTTATTATTTTTTAGTAAATTCTGTTGTGGAGGAACTTGTCACATGTCTCTGCAACACAAAGGGATCCGGCCTCCGGCTAGGCGAGGTGATCATGCCTGGCAGACCACTGCCCAACGGCTGATGTTGGAAAGTTGTGTATATGGTAATCGGCGCGAGAACTTCTATTGCGCGATGCAGGATAGTAGCTTCTTCATACACTACGTTACTCCGTAGTTCAGTGTATCTTCGGCAGACGGCATTGTCATATGTTTATGTTGCCGCAGAATGTGGAAGTCGCCACACTCTCAAATGCCGACAAAGTTCCATAGGTTTAGATATATACTGTGTTGTTACCAAATTCATGTTCACAGTTAAATTGATGGACAGCGGTCTTATGCATAAGACAGGAATATTTCTGTATTGCCTAATATTTCGGTGACCTTTTCCCAATTGTACAAATCATGCCTTCACTAATTCCTGTATGACAAGATCTTTAACATCCGATTACTAAATTTTTGAGAAATATCAATAAGAGTGCATACGAATACTGGCAATGCCATAAGTTTTTTATAACTAAAGATTTTTTTTAAATATTTAATTATGAGTAGATAGATTAATTAGATATTAAATAACCTTGAATTCCTGAGGTTTCGAACTGGTTACACTCGCTGTGTGCCTGATATCCAATCATTCGTAATTATAATAAAATATATATCCTTGTTAGTTTAGATTTTGATAGCCCTGTGACCTAATATTTTATCTCCAAATATATCTAGACATTTCCCAACTGATAAAAATTCACTGCAATGGTGTTTAGAAAGAAACATAATTTCTTATTAGCTCGTATCCAAACACGTAACTACGTGGAATCGATCATAATTAACATTAAGAAGTCATCGTTTAGTATTCACATTAAAATCTGGTAGGTTTCCGTTGTATACTGACCGACTACTGCACTACTCACGGGTAACTTCCAATAAAGGAGAGGGCATCACATGCGCCCACAAATGTATATAAGTAGCAACAAACTTGGCTTGACTTAAACCAGTTAGACGCTAACATACATATGTACATACACACCATTCAAGTTTCTTACAGCTACATTATTCCAGTATTTTTGCCCAATAGGATGTTAAATTTTTGACTTGCCTTTACATTGTGTAATAATGTTAAGAAATTATTTTATTGAACTTGGTCAAAAACAGTAAAAAAAGGGCTAGCTTCGATTTGACCAAGTTTAATAAAATATGTTTCTGACCTTGTAATTGAGAGGTTTAGACAAGATTAACGTTGGGTGATCTCGATTTTGAAAGACGGTAATATTATAGAAGTTGTAAATATTGGTGTAGTTTAATAACGTTTACCAGAAGTGAAGATCACGACGTTTGAAATGTATCCTTGGTCTATACCACACCATAAACTTAAAGATGTTGCAAACGATTGAGTATTAAGTTCTTGAGTTACATAATATCTGCAGTCATTTAATAAATTGATTCTGCGGGAAGAAATAACTACCGCACCGCGTGTGCAACGATCTCATGTTTAATGAATGAATGAATCATTCTCTGTAGAATATGTAGCAAAACTTTTCGTTGCGTAACTATGTAGATCAATTTATGCAATTTAATTTTTTGCAATATCACGTTCTTGAGATAAAGTCTCTAGGTAAGACGAACACGCTGTTGACTTGGCAGTTTTGGCTGATCAGATCATGACTTGACGCAACATTCATGGGGTAGATAATTATAAGTGGCCGTGCTAATTGTACCAAGTCGAAAAAAACCGGATTCAAGTAAAAAGTTAGCTTCTTTCTCAAACCAGACAAGCCAGTTCTTTCTAATATTTTCATACGAATCACGGTACATAAAAGAAATGTTTGATAATTTCTATGATTAGATCGGCATTGAGGTGATTTATTTTGTTTACTACAAAAAGTGAATTATTGGAAATAGCCAACGGTCAATCGGTTACGGCTAGTTTAAGTGAAATTTAACATTTCAACAAGCATTGGTCGCTTGGCGTTTGCCGTTTGAGTAAATGAAAGGAATCGCTTAGCGCCCGCTAGCGGTTATTGGCAATTTCTCCGCGCGATGTCGCCCGGGGCGCCTCGTTTCCCGGGAGCCCGGCGACTCGCCGCGATAGCAGTTTTTGCTCGTCCGCCGACGCCGGCGCTGGCGAGATGTAATCGTGGACTTTCTACAGCTGAGCGGTTGGTTGCCGAAGCGGTTTCACTTTCATGCGGCGGCGGAATGCGGCCGGACCTCCGACCCGCGCCCGACGTGTCACCACCGTCGTTACACCTCCCCCCAAGCGGTAGTCCTTCCTGTACACACGCTAGTATACATACACCTGCAGCTACATAAACGCAGACCCACACAATTTGCATGACAACATTGCCTCACGGCCAATTATAGGGTAGGTTATTGAATAACTTGTGTCTATAACGGTTCTCTGGATTACGAGCGTTGCTTGCTAAGAACAAGTCCTGATTCCGTCATTCGGTATATCTAGCGTTAACGTATCGCGTACGATCGGTCTGGGGTTAATTTTGATTCTACAAGCGGCCCGAATACCTGAGTTGGATGCCGGCGCCGACTGGCAAGCTATCCGTGCTAATATCTTATTCGTGTCATTAGTGCGAAATGCCAGCCGTTTGGCACCCGCGGTGCCGGCCTCAGCGTTCTCTCGAGGCCGATGCACCGCTCTGGGCCGCACCAGCTAATTTCGGGCCCGTTGCATCACGCATCACTTTCGGTTTCGTTTGTCACGCGGCTATTTTAGATCGAGTGTCGATATTAGAATGCTGTTTTTAGCCGACCCGTTAGACGTTCGCGCTGCACCGATTACATGACTAAGTCATTAAATACGCAGGACCCTCGATTGAGTTGTTTTACTATAAGCATAATCTTCCATTCCTTATTGAAATAAGACGACCGTAGCTAAAAGGATGTAATAAAGGCTAGAGTATCGTTTCAAAGTCGTCTCCTAGAATGCAATGAGTCTCGGCGGTGTGCAGCAGTTATCTCGAGTTTGCGGAACGAAACCCGATCTGTGTGTAGTGGCATGCGAGCGAGGCCTGCCACCGTCACGTCTGTGGTATCGCTGTCGTATTTGACATATACCATGTCCTATCAATAGTAAAATCGCCGAATACCTTTTTATTCTCTCATTTCCATTAATCTGCCTTTTAATCAGTGTCCTACTTTCCGTATGATATACTCATTTTTTTGTAGGCGATGCACTATACTCGTCAGCAAGCCTGGTCGTCACGCTCCAAGTATATATGAGAGTTGGCGGTCGTGTCCTTCATTTTGCAAGGCCGACGGGCAAACGGTCACCTGTAATGGGACCGCGGGCGGGCGCGTGGCGTCCGTTGGTTGTGCAATCAGTGCGACACCTCGTCGCACGTGGGCGATCACCCGCCGTCGAGAACAATCGAGCCTGCTCATTCAACAACATACTTGCTGGAATGCGGGCTTTTGATATCGTTACAAAATCAACAGTAACTGTGGGCCAATGTCAACACGGCTCCTGTATTAACTTTTAGACTGTCTGTATGGTAATGCGATCAGTGTCGCGCTCGGTGTCTGCATCTTGTATTAACCGAGAAGGCGTGTAGGCGACTAGATTTTCTCGGGTTGGGCCACTCATTATTATGTAGCCACAGAGTGTGACTGCGTAGCGAAAGTCTGGCCGACCTTCGGCATCTAGATATGGGTGGTTATAAGTACTTCAGATCAAGATACACTTATTTGCTGTTCAACCAAAAAACACTCTGGCTCACATGCTCTGCTTAGTTTGGGACTAGATGGCGTTGTGTGTAAGATGTCCGAAATATTTATTATTTATTATTATTATTACTAAACGTTGACTGATTATGATGCACTGCTCGTAGCTCTTTCTTATCTCCTGAATTTATGAGTTTTAAACCAATGCTTATTTCGTTCTTAACGCTATAACTGAAGAGTCGTATATTCTGTAATGATATTCACGCTTACACGGAGATTAAATCGTTAAATAGCTTATTGATGCCATACCTAGATTGCTCCTGAGATGTGATCTCTGCGACGGTATTGGCCTCTCAATGGTTCACAATATTTTTAGCGAAAACAATTTCAGATATCTGTGCGCATAGGAGATAGTATCATTGGTCAGACGTGTGTCATTTATTAGTTTTTCTAAAGTTGGAATTCTGTGTGGATTCAACATTCTCGTTGTTCTTTAAAACATGTTTGGATGAAAAATAATGACCGAACTTTTCAGAACGCGTGGGTGTTTATGTGTGTGATGCTAGTCTAGATAGATGTCCCACTGAGCTGGATACCTTCACTTGAACTTTTGATATGGCATGAATCAGTCGGATGTGGTGAATTAACTTGGTTCATTATATTTTGTCGTAGATCCTAATAAATCATATGTTATTTCTATTTCAGTTTCATTTTATTACTATGGCCATGACTTACCTAATTACAATATCATATTTCGCATAATCGAGATTGAAAATATTATATATAACTAAAAATGTTAGTGCTTTAACAATATATTTTATGCAACTCAAATGAACACACGTTATCGTGGTCTGCTCGTGGTTTGCTATCAGTTGTGAATACGATATTTTCATTGAGCGTGTGTGTGGCGGTCTCCAACTAATATTGACGTATCTCGGTTACATTGTTTGAACGCTTGATGGATGCGGTTCGACCAGATTCTGTTTACACTCCCTTCCATAACCTTGAGTTGAGTTCACTGACTCGTCATCATACACATCTCGCTTGTCTTTAATTGTACACTTCCGGTGTATTTCTATCCAAGGGAGACCTGCAGTATCGGGCGTCACGTTGGCGTGCATCCTGCTCGATGCTATTTATATTTACTCTAAATGTGTTCCGCACCGTGAAATAAACTCAACTGAGTGATGTATGCGGTAATGGTGAAATTAATTAGATTTTATCGCTAGTTTACTAATTTGGAGCTAATACACTTGTCAGCGGTGATGGATCCCACGAACAGGCAAGCTCTATCGGGTGTATACAGTGGTGTTATTCTAACATACCAGGTCGAGGATTTATAGCGCGTCGACCGGCGCTGCGTAAATATAATTAGAGAGGCTATTTATCAGCACGGCGGAAGGGCGCTAGATATCGCCGCCGTAAATCTCCAGTTGCCCCTGACGTCTCAATCCGGCGAAGAAATGGAATGTCAAAATAAGGGCCTCCACCTCGCGAATTAGTCCATTTCTCACTCGGATCTATCCTCCATATATTACAATCGGAGATAATTACGCTACATTTATATGTATAGACGCATATGTAAATCGTGCGATTCTGCTGATGGTCTCCAGGGTTTTGGTTATCTAATGATGATTGTAACTTATATCATAGAGGCTCTTTATAATATTGTATTTACTTATTAAATAAGGAGCTAGTCCAAGGGCGTCTTACATTGCGGTGTGCGCGCCAGTGCAGGTAATTGGAACCGTCGGCAGCTGTAACTCCTTACGCCGAGTTACTGACGCTGAATGCGTTCACGATTAACATTAATATATTCTGTTACTTAACGGTCTAAACTTTATATAGGTACTTAAATCGGTTTTGCTAACCATACGAATTATTGGAATTTGTACCTTTGATAGTAATATGGTCATGTATAGGTATTTAATTATAACCAGAAATACATTTGTGTTTACGAGCACACACATAATTTCTGGTTTTAAAGTACCTACCTTCTTAAGCATATTTGTTGTTCGGTGTATAATTGATGTATAAATGTCAGTAAACTAATGATTCATTCGTTTCATAATATTTGAATAAATATGAGGTAATGTAACTTCGCTAGTTAGGTATTTTGAATTTACTATTTTGTATTATGTACAGTCGTTACTATGATGTTATATTATGCGGCTCGAGTTGCTTGGGGGGTGGTCAGGTTCTGCGCCAGCGCACATTGGATATTAGCATAAACCGCGGCCGACTCGTGGGCCTTCTCGCGGCATTGCGCTGCGATGTATATGGACAAGTAATATCATTATTTTATATTAAAGAATATTCAAATATCTCTTCTGAAGATTTTGACGATGACTTTAATACAGAACACCACTTATTAAATGCTCACCGGAGTATGATTTAAAGCTTTAACGAAGAAAAATACAATTCACACGTGGGAGAGTCATGCTTCGGTATGCATGGGCCGGCACGATCGGAATGATACCGCGGCCTCACAGAATCCGGTGTGAAACAGCGCTTGCGCTGTGTTTCACCGAGTGAGAGAAGATACCGGAGGAACACAAAAACAACCCCTCCCCCATCCCCCAAAAGTTCGGCAACCCGTTTGTGACGCCTCTGGTGTTGCGGGTGTCCATGGGCTTATCATCAAGCGATACGTCTGCTCGTTTGCTATCATTATTCCAAATATATATGAATATATTTCATGTACAACGTTATATAGTCCCAAACTTGTATTATGGGTACTAGACAACTGATAGGAATACATAAATTTTTTTTTTGTAAAAATACATACATATTATGCATAGAAAACACCCAAACTCCGAAACAAATATTTTCAGATCATACAAACATTTAGTCCGACCCAGTATTCGAACCCGAGACCTCATGGACAGCAGTCGCGTACGCTACCTCTTAGCTACCGAAGCAGTATAAAATAGAGGCAATATAAAAAAACTGATAGAACACCTCTATTAGCTAGAAGATCGAGGCTAACTCTAGTGGTCTAATGTTCCGTTAGATACTGAAGCCGGGCGTATAAAGCTAATACTTACGACCTAAGTCCTCCATGTGGTGACTGCTTTTCACCATCCACTTACCATATTGTAAGTCATTATTGCCAGAAACCACGTAATCGGCAAAAACCTCGTTGCTATGACAAATTAAAAGAATTCTATTACTAACTACTCCAGAAGCTTCTGGATATAACAATAGATCGAGAGCCTTTAAGGAAATATAAGACTTTCGAAACAAACAACTTTTTGAACAAAAGAATAAGACGTGTGGTTAGGTATGTATTTCGAAAACTCTGACAGCGCAGTGTCCGCGCGGTAAAACAAATGTCACCTCCCAATCTCGTTTTCGTAGGTTTTATGATATGAATTCACTATAAAAAGTCATTGTGTTCTTGCATCAAGCATTACAAATATTTTCTTTGTCATACTGTTTGCGAATATATCTTGATTCCATGAATATTTAATGGAACACCCGACTCATTTATGACCATTCTTTTGGCCTTTCCCTTGCCATGCTCTTTGTTCTCGGCCTACACTTTATTTTTTAAACTTATCTAACGCAACGTTTACTTGTTTCAGGTATTAACACAAATCTTTTACCATTGAGGTAGTAAGTAATTACCATTTATGTCAATGGTTTTATCGTCACACATCGGTCATCCAGTACCCAGACTGCTGATAAAGACACTTATTATATTTCTAAATACATACATACATATTTATACTAATGTATAAAGCTGAAGAGTTTTTTTGCTTGAACGCGCTAATCTCAGGAACCAATGGTCCGATTTGCAAAATTCTTTCAGTATTATATGTATACATATTTAGCCCATTTTCGAGGAAGGTTATATATCATCACGCTAAGACCAATGGGAGCGGAGCACCAATGAAGAATGTTACAAAAACGGGGAAAAATTATTACGCTGCGGGCAATAGGAAACGTAAACGAGGTTGTCAGATAGTTCTAGATAAATTACAACTAGACACAGAATAAATGTTCTTATGCATCATTCAAAGATTGTTGGTCAACAAGTCCGTCAATAACATCAACAAACAATCAGCCAAGAGCGAATCGAACTCGCGCAGGAAGGGTTCCGTGCCATTATAGATACATTTCAAGCGTCTAATTGTTGCCGTTGTCAATATAAAGCAAAAACGAGCAAAGAATCACTTTTGTTGTGTGGGAGCCCCGTTAAATATTTATTTTATTCGTTTTTCAGTATATGCTCCTATAGCAGCAACAGAAATCTCTGAAAATTTAAACTGTCTAACTATCACGTTAATAACATACAGCCTTTGGACAGACGAACGGACGGACAGCGAATTCTTAGTAATAGGGACCCGTGTTATCCTTCGGGTACGGAACCCTAAAAGCTAACATTTAAATTGGAATAAGCAATAGTAAATGTGCCGGTTAAGACGTCGGAGCACGTTGCTTTTGACAGACAAAGTGGTTGCAAATGTACTGTATCTATAAGACATAATTATGTTCTTAATTTTAAATTATGAATGATGCCTGTGTTTTCATAACCATAAAAAAAGTTGTACCGATTGAGTTTCAAGGGCTCAAAACCTCCTTGCTATGAAAGTTAATAGGTACCATTTATATAAACAACCCCTCTAAGAACAATGTAAAATATATGTCAGTTCAAACCTACCTAACTTATGTATCGATAGTATAAAACGATTAATTACACTTTATGTCAGTATGTAAGTTTTTGTATCTTCGTGTCGGATTATTTCAACTGTCTTTTGTTGAATTGATTTTGTACAAAAAAGATTCTCAACAGCGCTGACGTAATCCATGACCGATCTAAACGGTTATCCTTCTATAATCTGAGTCATCCACATGTTAAAAAACCTGTATGAGAGATCCGAAATCTTGTGTTTTAAAAAACTTTTCGATGACAAACGAAACAAGAATTCACATTAGCATTTCTTGCGATGAGTCCGAGTAACCTCCATGAGCTCGTCATAGATACCTAATTAATTAAAATGTGAACATACATGAAATTAAATTTGACCTTTGATTTTTACATAATGTGAATGATCATGATATTTTTAAAATTCCTGGAGTAGGTCTGTAGAAAGAAAAATAGAAGGTAAGGTCCAAGAGATGACATTCGTCCCGTCTAGGACTCATAGAGTTTAAATCATCTTAAGCCTATTGCAGGCCACTGCTGGACATGGGCCTCTCCAATTGCACGCCACTTGCTTCTACCCCAAGGATTATCAGCTCTGCGGCTAATATGGCCAGCCCACTGCCACTTCAGCATACTAATCCTGTGGGTTCTGTCGATGACCTTAGTTCTGTGCCGGATTACATCATTTTAGAGGTCTCAGAGTTCCTCAATGGTAAATATATATATATATATATTTTAAATATATATATATATATATAGAACTGCAATTGAAGGCCGTCCACAGTCTACATTTCAGTTTGTAAGTTGGCCTTCGACAGATCGCAGAGTTAAATTTAAATACAGGGTAGTAAGATTTCCAGAACTCAGTATAGTCTTTTCAGCAAATTAAATGTTTTGTACTCTCTCTTAAAAGTTGTTTTGTTTGTATATAACAACGCAACCATGAGTGGTGACGGAAACATAGGTCAATCAAAGTTCACCGTAAGAAGGGAGTGGGATCAATGTTCTAGCAGTGATGGACTGCCTCATGGAACGTTGTAAACGTATCTAAAAAGGCCATTAAGGAGTGAACGTGTCAGCTTTGACCGCATGTCGTCACTCAATTCTCAGTTTTTTGTCACCAAAGACGAGTTCACGATCTTCTTCCTCGTCGGGTGCTTTGATTAACGACAGTAACTCGATATACTGTGTTTACATCGTATCCCGCCGCTCGTTTACAGAAATAAATTCATTCAGACGGTTACACGCCAATGCTTACACCAAATAAGCTTGTTATAACAACCGTTTGATGATTTCCGTTGAATAAAAGAAAATTAATTGTAGCTAAACAAAATATCAGTCCCACTTAACACTAAGCAATGTCAATAGAAGAGGATGCAAAAAAGTTCTTGGTGATAAAACTTTGTTGTTTAATACTTTATTTCAACTGTAACTGAACGTCTGTTGATTGAATTGTAATGATTAAATGACCGGATATTAAGTTCAATTATTTACTTGCACGGTTCATCGACCGATATTTTAGTAAACATTGTTGATCGTCGCAGTCATAATTGACGACCGCCATTTTTCGATCTTTGTTGGATTTTGTCTTTGAATGGTATACAATAATGTTTTCGGTGAGGAATCCTACCGATGTATTAAATCAAACAACCCCTGAAGCGCAGTGTGCAGATGCCAACACGCTATATGCGCGGCTTCAATGTTCTCCTACAATGAATCCCTCTCGTTTCGACTCCATAGGATTGGTATCAGTGCATCTCTTTCTAGCGTCAGTTTGTTCGATTTTGGGTGAGTGTGGACGATGACAAAGCGTCACTTTCTACGGGGCGCACGCGCAACGGCAAATGAAGTGTGTCGCGTACGCAGACAGCTGCACGATAGACTCTGTTCTAATGTGCGCCGGAAACCATCAATTTAGGTAGTGCGTCGGATTGCCGCCGCAAAGCTTCTGCCCGTAGGATGCAACTGTTGTACGGAGGAAACTGTGATTTATGACCTTCATTGTTTTGTGACCGAGATCTCCTGTACTGCATCCTCATTTAATTGAACGGTTGCTAGTTATCTACTTACTAAATATTCGAACATTAAATATTCACAAAAATATCTGTTTTTTTGTCCCCTATCTCTGTGTTTATTCTTTCTTTATTTGTTTTTCATATTGTTATTATAAATACAAAGAGATAACGTACATTAAACTCTTTGAAAGGTCTTATATTTTTCCAAAGGAAATAATAATAGTAAGTTTACATTTGAAGTCGAAATTTTAGTTTGTTGGAACACGTTATGTTCATTATTCCCACACACTATTAGAAAATAAATATAATCTGAAATACACAAAAAGAAACAAAACAAAGTAAGTTCAAAACTAGGCGTTTCAATTAAATACACTTATTGTTGTTGTTTATGCTTTTTACGTTTTTATTGGCGATCATAAAGGTAGTCTATTTCCAGCATTCCTTTAAATTCCTTTCAAATATACAAAGAATTTGTTATGAAAGTGGATATCGACTCATTTACAATTGTTTATCGTAATAGTTCTCACGGTAAATTAAACTGAATACGAAAACGGATACTGTTTTTTCGTGACCAATCCACTATTTGAATTCTCGATGCAATATGCATCGGTAGCATCGGCAATCTTATGGCTATTTGTTAAATTGATATTGGCATCGTCTCTTGCATGCTATTGGCCACTTTCTCGCGCCTGAGCGAGCGGTTCGACTTGTCGAAGTTATTGTTTATGAAAAGCAGGTCATAAGAAAGCTACAGAGGAGCGAGAGCGACTGGTCACTCTGATATCTCCCGGTGAAGAGGTCATGGCCATTACTCGAAAATAAACTGAAAACGACTCTAACTAACCGCATGCATTTATTCGCTAGGCACTGTAAACTGTAACGTCAACTATTTGTACAAATCCGTGAACGAAGTCGATAATGGAACTGATTTCACTTTTTGTTCATTTTTCTGTTAATAATTGGCTCTGTTTGTTGTGGAATTTCATTTGGTCAGACGGCACTTTCAAAATGTGTTCGCCACTCATTTGTGTAATTGTTCGTGTTGCGCGTGGATGTGTTTGTGTTTGTACACTTGCACGGTAGCATTCGCATCGTTCTGTGGAACTAATCAGGAATGTGTTCGCAGATCATGCGCGGTAAGCCAACGGTCGCTTGTCACATATGAACGCTGTGTAAACAATAGTCTGGCCTGTGATCACTCTTTGCTTAAGTGTTCTCTCGTCTCAAGGTCGTCCATGGACCGTACTTTTATCTCTTAAGTTTTATTAAACTTTCCAGTACTGGGAATTCTTGTTTAGTTGTGCTTTGCCATCCGGAATAGCTCTCGGAATTTGTTTCTTACAATAGCTGTTTTTGGACATATAAGTCGATAAGTATGCACATGTCTTCTTGGGTAGGCGATAACCGATTGTAATAAACAACTGATTTTCTCTGGTAATACGTTATTATCTTAAAATGCTTTGCTATCTTAAAAGAACTCATAGTTTGCTAACTACTATTCTATGAGTTTATTTAAGATTCTTTTGTAACTAACTAGTAAATTTTGAGTTCTAACTCCTGAACAGCTTTCATTTGAGTTGAAATCAAAGCTATGCATGAGGCGTATTACTTTTTTATAGTAGTTTGATATATGTTATAATGACATAATATCACGCCCAACTGACGAGTTCTTTCGTGTTCCATACCAAAACATATCAACGTCTGGCCAGATTCAAGAGATCGGTATTTTTACTTTATTTATTAATAATAAAATCTTCGTACAGATTTTTCTCACGTATTGATGTTAATCATGTAGGTAATTCTAAACCACGTAGTAAACTCGTAGGGTAAATCGGTACATGTATCTGCGCCGGCGCAGGTCATATATCACGGTGGCGTTGGTCCTCCATAATTGGTGTGCGGCATTTTGTCCAGGATCGAATCAATAAAACATCTCTTCCTTGTATGTAATATAAGCTTATTTGATCCGAAGAGTATTATCACATGAATGTTTTTATAAGGTACTTGCTCAAGATGAAACAATTGCATAAAGAACTGCTCTAATACTGTTAGTTGTTCAAAACCTATTAATGAAAGTAGTATGAAGACTGAAGTAGTACTTCAGGTCTTCTAAACTAAAACTAGTGTTTGTAAAAAGAATATTCTATGATTTTCTCTGTATCTAGGGATTTCCCCTATGTATTTTCCGTATTAATTACTTTAAAATACTTTAAATGTCTTAAAAATTATGTGTTAACTGCTTATAATAATTAAAATTACTAGTGACCGAACTTAGCTCGGCTTTTTTTTGAAAATTTTCTAAACATATTCATGTTTATAAAATTTCCAGCTTAATCTTTTTATCGCCTATGAGACCCTCTGCATACTAAATTTCATGAAATTCGTTCGAGTCGTTTCAGATATTCAGATTATAAATGCACAAGAATTGCTCGTTTAAAGGTATTAGTTATTCAAAATAGTGACGAAAAAAGAAAGGCTAAAGAGAATTATTGATATCTATCTTTACATAAAGTATGTTCTATCTGTTCTTATTGATGCTCTATTCTCAACATAATTAATTAGTGTAAACATATCAATTCATTAAATATATTAGTGTTACATGTTATTTAATGTCATGGTAACCAGTCCTTTGAAGTTTTACCTGTGTTATTTTATTTGATGGTGATGCCCATTTCGGTCTTGTGCCACCATTTCAATCTTAAACTGTCACGATAATGGTCTAAACATCTCCCATTTTGGATACGCGGTAATTGAGGCTATAAATTCAGCTGTTTAAATATTTAATTATCTTTTTAATGACAAAGAGCCACGAGACGAGTATTTTGAATTAGGTATTCACTTTTTTTGTTGTAAAGAATTTAATGTATGCTGAAGGTCACTTGTTATTATTGAGCTGAAGATTGAGTTTTAAAATGTACTAGCTTCGCCCATTGGTTCTGCTCATGTGAATTTTGTATTATTATCAAGTTATTGTGAGTGCCTAATCAATGTGAAAATCTTCAATAAACTACATAAACGTTTGACATAACTGAGAAGACACGTGTACTATAAAGTCTACCTACCTATACATGTTAGGAGTCTGATCTTCTATCCTCAGCTATGCTTTATAGTTCCTAATCCATCAGACCACAGGATGTTACCTCTTAATATTCTTTTAATTTTCCCATCTTTGATACCCAAAGTTGGGTAATGGTTTTACCTCTTGAATTAAGTGGGTATCTATTATTAAACTAAATTTAGCAATATAGACCTTACCTCTGCATGTCATTTAGGACTTTAGGTGGTACATTTGTGTATGCTCCAGAAACTTAAACATTATTGGATATCGGTTTCAAAAAAATAAAGTGTATCTATGAAATTTTCCTACAGTATATAATAAAAATATATGCATAAGTACATCTTCTATATTATCGTTTTTAATTAATAACTATTGAATTAACTGCCACATTAATTAAGTACAGATTTGGTAAGCGAAAACAAATTAGTTCGGCGTGATTATATTAGTGCGTGGGTTGTTCCTACGCGAATTGCGATCAATAAATTAGACGAGTGCCGTTTCCTATATTTTTTCAACGTAAAAACCAATAAAAGCCATTAAATATTTACCACATTATGAAAGTAAATAAGTTGTTTGATATCGAAATGTATTTTATGATATACGAAAATGTCATTATCGTGTTTATGTTAATGATCGACATTAATGATCAGTGATACGCTGTCAGATTGTGTATTTTATGTGAAACTGTTTTTTATTGTATCTAGATTTATATCTTATACATACGTAGGTATCATAGAATGATAACTTCTAGTGTTGCACCGTGCCATAGATAACTCTTGTAAGTGCTTAATAACGCTTAAAAAGAAAAAAAACGTAACTCCAAAAAGCAAACAACAGAACTATCGTGCAATATGTAATCTTTATACTATGTAAAGCGCCAATAATCTGATAGCATAACTTTGAAAAGGACCGTTATAGATACTTCGGTAATATACAAGTGCTTCATTTATAGGTGGAATCTTATTAGGCACTTGGGAACGTAGCCAAGAGCAATTGCAAGACATTCTATGTCGTGTCACAAACTGCTCTGCATAGAAGTTGCGCATACATTCAATTTGTAACTATGTATATAGCTTATAAAACTAGGAAACCACACGTATCATTTAATAGAGTATTTAGTGTATTTTGCTTCGGAAAGGATATTAAATTTTCGTGAATAAATGAAATAAAGTTCAAATTAGCTTTTGTATTGTTTCTTTGTAAATTTAGTAAATAAAAAATCTGTATCTGTATATTTGCATCTAAATCTGTGAATTTATACCTGTATGAAAGAGTAAATAAACATCTCAAAAGTCACTCACACATGCACTTGTTTGCTGCACTTGTAAACTTAACCTGCATAATGTTAATAGAATAATTGTTCTGTGGAAATTTGCTATAATATCTGTTACAAGTTTTCACACGAGCAACGATGTTTATGTATATTATTCTCTTGACAAAGCAACTTAGCGACCGGTGTGCAACTAAACAACTCTTCATTATTCGAGGTCACTGTGTCGACTGTATCTCGCACACATAGATTTACAGTACTTTTTGTGTGTCGGGATTAAATTCTAACATGAAAAATAGCTTTATGTTTCATTGTTTTTTTTTTTAACTTAGCAAGATTCAAAGATGGCTGATATTTTTCTTAGAAGTAAAATATATGCATACTATGACAGTTGTCATTGGGATGTAAGTTATGTTAGCTGTATGCTTACATCGGTCTTTTTTTGGAGATTTGTTACATAAAGAGGCTTATCTAGAACCGTAGAGTAACTTGACATGCTGACAGGAAAAATACTTTCATTTGATCATAATCACATTCCTGATAACGTAGTAACTCTTTGTAATTAAGATATGAACAAATGGCGACATACTTTATGCACTTTAAATAAATCTGTTGCAAGCATGTAGCATCTATTTATTTTGTCGACATCCGTGGAAAGAACGTATATTGGTATATTGAAGTTATCTATGAAAAGAATAAATAAACAAATAAATATTTCGGACATCTGACACACAACGTCATCTAGTCCCAAGCTAAGCAGAGCTTGTGTTATAGATATTAACAACAGATATACATACATATATACTTTTATTTTATAAATACATACTTATTATACATAGGAAACACCCAAACTCCGAAATAAATATTTGAAGATCATACAAACATTTGGTTCGACCAGGAAATCCAACCCGAGAACTATAGCACAGCAGTTACATACGCTACCACTGCGCCAACGAGGCAGTCAAGTTTCCTTACATTTTCTCAATGCTTCTTATGACTTCCTGTTGGAACTACACATTTCACCAATTGTCAATACCAACACATAAAAACTACACGGTTGGCCTAGTGGTTTCAGTGGTCCCCGCGAGGGGGGTGATCCCGCGAGGGGGTGACGTTACGCGTGTGCCGTACGTCGCCCACCTTAAGAGTTTAGAATAAGAAGATGGTGCCCGCTTCAGTGCAAGCAGGCGCTGGGAGGGGTCCGGATGGCGTAAGCAACCGGTTCCCGGATCTCTCCCGTCTCAGGCGCAGAGTGGCACACCGTGGTGGTTTAGTGGGTAGTCTGGCGAGTCAGTCAGGAGTCCCAAACAAAGCGAACCCCCTGTGCCCGCGGGGGGGAGCGAAGTGCGTAAAGGCATTCCACAACGTCAAGAAAAAAATGTGGCTTCAGTGGTCGCCACACCGCTTCCTACTGCGCCAAGTGTTGTGGGTTCAAATCCTACATGGGACAACACTTTGTGTGATCCATAAACTGTTGTTCTAAGTTTAGATGTACTTTGTGTCCGTTTCATGTATGTTTGTAAAGATCACCGTGACACAGGAATGTATATTCCAAATGCGGGAGTTGTCTTTAAAAAAAATACAGTTTTCTCAATAGTAGTTATATAGTATGTCAGTTCATAAGAAACAAGCAAAATGAAAGCACAAAATTGTTCCGCGAAGTTGTTTACTCTTTATGACTGTCAGGCAAAGAGGTTATTACAAGTTGATATGTTACCACCGATAGTTGGTGACTTGCATATATCGAGACAATCTCGGCGGATTTTTATTTGGTTTCCGTGCTTGATGGAGTTTGACGTACTTTTAGACTCTTTAAAATAGTGACATTAGGTATTCCTATGTTAAGTATAGTGAATAAATAGTCATTGATGTACTTTATCGATGTTTGAGAAACTATATTGAAAATATCTGTCAAAACTATAGGACAAGAGGAAGACGCCACTAAGTGAAATTTTATAACACTTTTTTACATTGATTCAATGACAGCAATCGATTCCGAGCATCTGATATGGGCGTCGCGTCGATAGAACTTATTCGCAACCTTTTTAATTTTGAAAAGGTGTAAAGGGTGTAATTTATCCACAATAAGTTTTTATTTGGAAATATTTAAGATGTTTGCCAGCATTCTAGTATAGCCTTCTTGTCTAATATGGAATGGACAGCAGTGTGTGAGGTTGTTATTAGCAGAACATATTATAAAACAAAGTCCTCTGCCGTGTCTGTCTTTCTGTTCACGATAAACTCAAAAGCTACTCGACGGATTTTTATGCGGTTTTTACGTGTGTGGTGATTTTTGAGGAAAGTATTTTTATATAATTTGTAAAAAAATTGAGTATATTTGCTAAAATATAACGATATTTGTTGAAGACGTCGGCAAAATTAAGCCACACATTTGCTCAGGGTGACATAGGATATACTATATTTACCGTAAAGTACCCGTGCGAAGCTGGGGCGGGTTGCTAGTATTATTTAATTTCCAAAGGTTTTATTCATTTCAATGAAATAAAAACATTTTAACATGCACATTTTAGCACTAATAAATTTTCGGTAAGAAACCAGTATGTCTCCACGTGGGTGGTAAAGTGTGGTCGAAGCACTAACAGGATTGTTTTTTTACGCATTTGTCCAAATATACTCTGATGATTCAGACCTCCTGCGTAGTAGATCTAGTGAGATAAAACATCGACGCAAATGTGCGTGATACCATTTGATTATTAAGAATTCCGACTCTATCTTATTGGTTCTGGAATTTATCCGCTTAAATGACACACAAGTATTTTAAAATATGAGAACGCAGATTCCATCTAAATTCAATCCTTTTGAAATAGCCTTTTTATTTTGTTATGCTATTATCTATAACGTTATATTGTAATGTTTAATAAATATAAAATATATTCTCTGTTTTCACCTTACAAGATTTCTATACTCTACACTATCCTACCCAGAGGTATTAATGTTAGTGACAGTTAAAAATAGAAATAGCAAAATTTATATGTGAATATAGAAGTATGGTGTATTTATTTATTTTTTATTTATATTCATTGCGTACATATCACAAAATATTAAATAAAATGACAAAAAATATTTTTACAACAATTGGCGGTCTTATCGCGTAGTTAAGGATAATACGGTAAAGACATCAGTTTCTCGTTGTCAGAGTAGAACAAAGTACAAGACGGAAAAAATATCGAAAAATTGACCTAACATATTGGTAAAATAAGCCAATTTTTAGTTATTTTTTTCAATTACGTTACGATTTTGATACAAATTTAATTTAAAGATTTTGATCTTACCAATTAATGACCAGGTTTTTTATGCAATTAGTTTTTCTTATCAGACGTTTAAATATATGTGTGATAAGAATTACATTTTAGCTGTGGAATGTGATCCATCTTGTACATCTTGCGTAAAGACCTGTGTATGAAGGTTGGTGCGTGATATAATGTTATCAGATGTATCGTCAAGGTAACTTTGATAAGTGATAACCGATATTTGACTAACATCTAGTTATATATTATATCTTTATATGTTTAGATATCATTTCTGCCCTTGCATACTCTAGAGCCTAACTTCTTTAATGGTATTCTTTCATGTTAAAAATATGTGTGACTATTTTAAGGCCAAACAATGTAAGAGAAATAAATAAGAATGCAATTCGTATCCACAATATTTATAAGTCATAATGCATTTTGCATTTACTTTTATTAATATGTAATTAATGTCCATTAACAAATATTTGCTTATGAATCGAGGTAAGGTTGAACATCAATATTGTCGTATTAAACATACGTAATTTGACATTATATTTCACTAATCACCCCGGAAGGTTAACCTTTACACAGTCTTAGAGTAATGCAGATCTTATCTCATAACTTATAAGTGTCATTATTCCATGAGCGGACAATTCCATTACACAAAATTAATGGCCTTTTAAAGTATATTTAAAGGCTTGAAATATTCAAATTATTTTCGCAACAACGTTTTTCATTATGAATCATCTAATTGATTTTAGTTGATGATATAATACTAATTTAACTTTTTAAATGTAATTTAAAAGTAAACATGTGTATTATACATGTTGAAGCTTTGATTTATGATTGTATTACACGCTCATATTTTTACGTGGTCTCTTTAGATTCAGAATTCATAAAGTCAGGAAAAGTGCTACTTCATTCTCAAAACCGAGTGCAAGATCGGATGCCAATACGAGCATCTTAATTGGCCGTTATAGTCACCATGCTATATTGTTGCATTCCAATTGAGTGTGTTGACCACTACTTTTGGTTCCTGCTCATGTTCTCCATCACGCAGAGTACTTTGGCACCCTTATAAAACAAAGAAGACTAACCCAACAACAAACCAATCTTCCATCGCAAGTATCCATTAGACCGTTGCCGACCGGACTATCATTTGCCACCAATACCATGAAATCAGTTTTGCACGGGTTTTGTCGTGAGTGAGAAACGCCAGGGTGTTATTAGGGATTCTACGGCCAACTTCCATTTAAATCACCTCTTAATGGATAATTAAACCGATTGTTAGTCAAACCTGACGAATTTGACTAACAATCGGCCTGGGATAGTCCAACGTATTATCTCGATAAACGCATGTAAATATGCCTGCTACTATATAAAATTACTCCGTCTTTTAACCCAAATAAGGTGTAAAATATTGCACAGTCAATTGCGTGAAGCGATTTAAACCAATAATCATTGTTCATTGTGAAATTAAATTTAACCTCTGTCGATTTAAATAAACATTTCGATTATTCCCTCGGCACGGAAGCTTGAAATTGTTTATTAATTTCAGTAGATATTTGACTCTCAAAACTGCTATCTTATTGCCATTTTACACGGAATTAATGAGGTGACCAGAGCGGCCTTCAGACTCCCTAATTTATCACCCACTACTTGTAGTATTTTTCAAAAGTAATCCGCATTAATAATAAGATTAATAAGGTATTTGTGTGCGGACGCTGGCGCGCGCATCATAAACGCCCTTTTTCACCGTAGCACGGAAACTACTGAAACAATTTTAATGAATGAGGTGTAAAAAGATTCGATATAAGGACCCGGTTTCTGGGCTATATTTTTAAAGATTTTACGTTGACGTGTTATAAGTTTTAATAACTATGTATAATTTTTCATTGATACCCTATATCTAGAGGTCGTAGCGTGTTGTTATATGTATATCCCATAGCCTTCCTCGCTTAATAGGCTATCCAATACTAAGTTTCTGTGAGTCGGTAGTTTCCGAGATTTTACCTACCACCTATTATTTTATGGATAGTACTCGAATGTACTACATATAACCTCACCATCGATATTTATCATTATCAGAATGTTAATTTCTTGTCAGTTTTATTTCGGCTTTTCCTCGTTCGTATCATGGTTGATAAGATTACATCCAATATGGCGGATTAAGGACGAGTGCGTCGTCCGCTTGCTATTCAGTTCGGCGCCATACCGTATCACGTGTTTATGAATTTAATCAACGCATTTTATTCTTCATGGTGTCTGACCTCTTTTTAAGCTGTAAAGGTCGTCACCCAGTCCTTTAAAAGTATAAATTAAAACGTGTATTTTTTTTACCTGTTTTCTTGTTGCATAGCCATTGCGAGGCATTTTTTGGTGAATAAGGGCAAACAAGGAGACAGGTCACCTGATTGTAAAAGAATAACGTCGCCTATTTACAACTCTCACGAGACTCAAAGGAGACCCCTAGAATCCAATATTTCACAAAAACATAAGTAGAGAAAGACCTAGTTGCTTTGCAATATTACGATAAAACCTAATAATGAATTATGATAAAACCTTAACAGCAAATCGAAAATAACAGTTTTTTTCATATATAAATAATTATTGATACACACGTACTTACAACACACCTCCGCCCTAAGCAGGGGTTTAAAAAGGAAGACTTGTAAACACGAATTAACAATTACCGATTGGCATAATCAGCTCCATTATTATTTGGTTTTGGGTAAATATCCAGTAGAAACGATGGGGCCGATTCGGCCATAAAGTTCTTGTGTGGTGACTAATGACTAGGATGGGGCTACCACAGTAGCGGTTCTTGAATAGAACCTTGGGGAACCTTGGTGTTCTGCAGTGGACGTCTTTTGGCTGAAATAATGATTGGTGATGATATCAGTTTACTTTAAAGCTTAATCAGCTTGTTTACATCGTCATGTTCTAAATTAACATACTAAAAAGCAAGCTTTCACACATTTGCTACTTAATATATTATGTTTTTTCGCTCTGATATATTAGTATGGACAAAAATTATTCATTCATTGCGACCATCCATCAGTATGTTGATTTCGACTTTCATAGTGTCTTGAGGCTATATTTTATTCAAATCGTGATGATATACCAACCTTACTTTCTCATTAATAACATTAGAACGTATAGTATTGACTAATAGTGTTTATCAAGTATATAAAAGTATAATCATGTTTATTTTTGACTTGAAACTTATTGCAATCATAACCATAGCTTCTTATGAATATTACCGATAGAAAACAACGTACTAAGAGGTTAATAGATAATCTAATGGAAGTCTTGAAGTCTAAGGAAGCGTTTCTATACCTGCATATGAGTTATAAATTATTGCTTCCATATTCTACGTGCCATTTATCATAATATCGTCTGGCGGTTGCGTTTTATCTCGGCCGTGATGTAGCAGGTGGGTGTCTGCCTATTTCAATATTAATTGATACTGCTTTGCGTTGCGGAGTCTTACGTTCTTTTGTTTTCTACTGTCGATGTTCTATCCGAGTGATGGTATGCTAGTCTGAATTTTCAAGTGACGGCAGACTAAACTGTTTTTAGACTACTGTCATAAAGAGGAGCCCACAGATTCTGTAGACTACTCATGAGAGTGCAACACAATTTGTAACGTCCGCTTTATTTATATAATATAAACGTTACATTTGTATATTATCAAGGACTTAAACGTTACATACAATTTAGGGTGTGTCGGTGTATATTTAGAACTGGTTTCAGAGTCTGTATTTATTATGTTATTTTCAGGTAATAAAAACGAAAAGTCCGAATTACTTTGCGAAGGCTGTTTCACAGATTTTTGTTTTTGTCTCTGTGTTTTGGGCTAAGAATTTATTTTTCTTAAAAAGATTTGTGTTTGATAAACTACACATAATATGTAGTATGTATACTTGATACGATTGATTAGAAACAATCATCGAGGGTAAGCAACGATGGCGCGGTCAGTACCTGGATGGGTGACCGCTGGTGGCATGTTACCATGAGCGTCTCCGTGATTCGGAGGTCACGTTAAGCAGTCGGTCCCGGTTGTTATCATACGATAACAGTCGTGAAGCTTAGTTGGAGGCCTTCGGGCGGCTTAAAAACATCCAACGGCAAGATTTACGTAGCCACAACGTATTCTTGCCAGTCCCCAACCCGCACTTGGCCAGCGTGGGGACGTATGGCCTTAACCCTCTCCTGAGAGGAGACCCGAGCCCAGCAGTGGGACATTATGGGTTGTTGTTTGTTTTTTTTTTCATATACTTGCATTACAGCAATTAAAAATTAAACCTTGTAACTAGCTAAAAAAATCATTTTTTGACGGATACATTTAGGTATTTACATTAACATTTCGTTACTAATAAAATAAAAACAATAATTAAAGTTGGCACTTAACAATCTGCAACGGGAGACGTAAATACGAACATAAGTGGTCAAAATACAGGTAAGAACACAAGTAGTACTGATATATTTCACAAAATAGTATTACTGGTGTTTTACTTATGTTTTGTGAGTGTCCATGGACGTCACTAGTCGCTTATCATAAGATGCCCGGTCTGCTTTTTCCTAATAAGATTGTTAAAGAAACATACTAATTTGTCTTAAAGCTTAACATTAATTTTCCATTTCGTTAAACCACGAAACAATGATTGCGTACATAAGTAGAATGTAGTGAAGCCTATTGTTGGATTATTTAGTCATTTGTGGGGTATTCACCGTGGGAAAACTTAGAACGTTTATAAGACGGTATGCATCTAACATAATGAGTAATTGCAAACAAATTGCAACATTTCTTGTGAATTAATCTTACGAGTCTTATTAGTAAAGACCTATTATAGTTTTTCCAGGATTTGAATCTATACGTTTAGATGAAACGGTTTTTATTTGACAGAAAACTATCGATTTTCAATTTTACTAGGAATCTAGAGCTGTCGTAATATGAGATCATTAAATTCAGTANAAAAATCATTTTTTGACGGATACATTTAGGTATTTACATTAACATTTCGTTACTAATAAAATAAAAACAATAATTAAAGTTGGCACTTAACAATCTACAACGGGAGGCGTAAATACGAACATAAGTGGTCAAAATACAGGTAAGAACACAAGTTGTACTGATATATTTCACAAAATAGTATTACCGGTGTTTAATTATGTTTTGTGAGTGTCCATGGACGTCACTAGTCGCTTATCATAAGATGCCCGTTAATTTTCCATTTCGTTAAACCACGAAACAATGATTGCGTACATAAGTAGAATGTAGTGAAGCCTATTGTTGGATTATTTAGTCATTTGTGGGGTATTCACCGTGGGAAAACTTAGAACGTTTATAAGACGGTATGCATCTAACATAATGAGTAATTGCAAACAAATTGCAACATTTCTTGTGAATTAATCTTACGAGTCTTATTAGTAAAGACCTATTATAGTTTTTCCAGGATTTGAATCTATACGTTTAGATGAAACGGTTTTTATTTGACAGAAAACTATCGATTTTCAATTTTACTAGGAATCTAGAGCTGTCGTAATATGAGATCATTAAATTCAGTAGAGCACAGCGCGATTGTCTAACACTGTCGCATGACGCAGCAAGGTTAACAAGATCACAGCGGCGTGATTCACTTGTATCTTTAATTTGACAATACTCAACAATGTTTATTTACCCGTACAGTTATTCGACACACATTACCTGCAAGTTTTTGACGCTGCATAATAGCCGTCGTAGTGCTCTCAACCTCGCGACCTTTATTCAAACTGCTAGGATAGCCTCACCAGCGAATTTAGACCTGTACCTTTGTTACATTGTGTACAGTAATTCACACGTCTGGCAGATGCAGTGTGGCTGGCGGTCCGCAGGAACACCCGTTAGACTGGAGGTCATCGGCAGGTGCACGTTTCTTGACAAGCACGGTTTTCCTATTCTGGTTGAGCATTGTTAAAGAAATGAGCGAGTCTAGTTACAACTCTGTTTCGTGTTGAATTCGCAACGTTGTGGCCACACTGTGATTGCTTGTATTTATTTAATATGGTTTATTTGTGTTCGAAGATTAGCTCATGAATGTAGTTAGGGTGTTTTTTGGGTACTCCTTTCTACATTTACGAACGAACGAAATAAGCAGACAAGACAGTATCGAAACTCCTGTTCATCATTTGGATGTTGTAAGAATCAACAAAAAGTAAGGGAGCGAACTAAGTAGAACAATGTGACTGCTAAGGGAAAGAAAACTTAAAACAAACCCTTTTTTTAACTTGTGGAAACCTCCTCGGGTATTTATCCCACCGGGATTGTCGGTGTGTCAGAATCGAACTGAATAAAACCACACGGTGTGCTACTCTGCGCCTGAGACGAGAGGGATCCATGAACCGCTTTCTTACGGCATCTAGACCCTCTCAGAACTCGAAACAAACCCAATACCAACCTGAATGTCAAGCGTGGTATATTTTAATTAATTTTCTTTCTAATTCTCTATTTCTTTAGGTGGTTTATCCTTTTAATGAACACTGTGTGTTGTTGTTTTCCAGTTACTTCAAACATGTGTATGCATTGTATGCGAGAACACTGGTACCCTGAACACAAGTTAAGTCTTATTCTGGGTACCAGAGTTCATCGTAAATACTTATGATATTGCCGAAACCTCCCTTCGAAAAGACGCCTATGTCCAACAGTAGACTATTGAAGGTTGTTGATGAGGGGATTACTTCTGGTGCATAGCCTTTAACTGCACGCTTGGCCTAACGGTTTAAGCTGTCGCCACATCGCATTCTACTGCACCAAGTGTTGTAAGTCTGGTCTGGGCGTTCTTTTTGTACGTTTAATGTATGTTTGTGTATGTGTGTATGCGGGAGTTTCTATTAAAAAGCCTTTTAAGAGTGCTAGAATTACATGATATTGTGTAACTACGGGGTAATGTTAAATCGGCCTAATAATATTTCCTCATTAATACAAATCATTAGGAAGTAATTTGGACTGTAAATTATATTTTAATATGAAACTTATCATGTCATTACTACACACTCAAAGCAATATATATATAGTGTTTACGACATAATTTATAAAAATGCTAATAAACAATATATATTTATTTTCATTTTCATCGTAAAACCGCAGGCGATATTTACTGAAATGTCTTTTAATAGGAAATTATATTAAAATATCTGGTAACATTGTAGATTAAAGATACAATCTCTTTGAAGGTTTAGATGACAAGGTAAGATAAAATAACTTTACACATCTCACACGGCTGTTTGATCGTAAACTAAGAACAACCTGAACTCGGTGACCATACTGCTGACAAAATTATTTTTTATGGAATAGGTTCAAACGGGCAAACGTATCGCGTGATGGTAAGCGATTACCGCCGCCCATGGACACCCGCAACACCAAAGGTGTCGCAACTGCGTTGCCGGCCTTTGGGGGATGGGGGAAGGGCCTCTTATGTGTGTTTCACACCGGTTTTCTGTGAGGCCGTGGTATCACTCCGGTTAAGTCGGCCCATTCGTGCCGAAGCGAGGTTCTCCCACGGAGAACATAACATACATGGAGATTTCTAATTATATAAATTACCACTAGCCCAATATCATTTTTTTTCTTTTAAAATATTCTGCTACTCCTGCACTAGGAATATATATATCTTGTGTCGCGCGAGACTAAAGACATAGCTATGAATACATGAAACGGACATAAAGAATTACCAGATTCAGAACAACAATTTATGGATCACATATGTCCCATGTAGGATTTGAACACCCAACATTTGACGCAAAAGAAAGCGGCGTGGCGACTGCTTATACTTTAAACACTAAGTCAATCGTGCAGTCAACGTTCGCACCGTGTAGTCAAATAGTCGTGCTTATAATATATTTTTACAGAATAGGCCACCAAAACACCACCTCTGTTTATAACATGGTGGTCAGGGTCTCTGACCACCATGTTATACCCAAAGAGAATAAATAATTGTGCTAATCACACAAAAGGATAGATGACTGTATCGTAAATAAATACCAATTTCTCCGAAATATTTACAAATCATCTCGGAAATATATTCATTAACAGCTTTTCATTTCTGTTACATATTTTAATAAAGAGAATATTGAAATTCTAGTCTAAGATAGTGACGCCACAAGTTTGATTTTAATACATTTTTCATACTAAGTTATCGTTATGACATGACAAAAAGTAATTAATTTGATTAAGATTTCATTTACCTTGTTATTAATCCTAGGTGGATTAGGAAACCACCACCTTTGGGCGGTTCAGGGTCAGGCAAAATATATTCTAACTCAAAAACACTTCAGTCCATCCCTGTATGATTGGATATTATTAAAAATTTTAAAGTTACTGTCCAAGGAAGCCTTGTTCAAATGTGATATTATTGCTCTACAAATCCATATGGTTTTGTTGAGATTGTATCAATATAATAATTGAGATACATTTTTTACGATACACACGTGAGTAAAACCTTTTTTTTTATAAATGATAATTAATAAATACTTACAAATGTTTATTATTATTAATTTGACATCGTTCAAATTTAATATACAAACAAGTTAAATCCTAAGAAGAATAAACAATGCAATTTTATGCGATCCAGCAATCGCCGAGTTTCGTTATCTGTCTCCGAAACATATCATTAGATCTATTTGAAATCGAAATCGAACTAGGTATTTCGGAATAAGTATATTTCTAACTAAAAAAAGGTTTGCAAATCCGTCTATAAATGACGGAGTTATGCGCGAAAATATATAAAAATTATGCGGATGCGTCATGGTGTGGGTCACCATTGTTACATTGTTTGCATTCGCAATGAGTATGACCACCACTATTGAATTCTACACCAAGCAGAGTCACTTTGACAGGCTATATATAAAAAACCAAAATGAGAATCTCCACCTTTTTGATGTCGGTTAAATAAACCGTAAACGTACTTGAGTAGCTTTAGTGGCGAATCAACTATCACTATTTCAGTTAATGACATTTTTGTTTTTCTATGAACCAGTGTAATTGGAGTATCGTAATACGAGTTAAATTGCTTTCTACGAAAGAATCCTTACAACAGGGCTTGTATTAAATGACTGCTTGGCTTTATAAAAATGCTCAGTGTAAAACTTAATAGCTCATAATTCATTATTACCCGCATTTTATTAGCTGCTTACTTAATTGAATACGAAAATCTTATAAATAAATTTGCCTGGAAATAATTGCTATGAGCAATAAGGCCGCCCTTTGCACATCAAATTTTCTTTTTTCTTTTTTGGTTAATTTTTAGGAGTGTATAGTAGACCCACGCTGATATCAGCACCTGCGCACATATCAACGTAAAATGACAGCGTTCGTGTTGTCTTGTTTCGTTGTTGAGTGCGAGACTGGAGGCCCAATGCTGCAGGAGCATCTCTAGACCGCCATGGTAAGGGTCACCTTGCTGCATTGTCTGTATTCGCCATGAGGATGGTGACCACCACTCTTGGATTCTCCTTATGCTTTCAGGCAGAGTAGAGTCATTTTTGCAGGCCAATACATAAAAAAACCAAGCTCAGAACTGATCGTCATCACACATTAGTATAAATGATTCGACTTTAAATTGAGAAAAATCAACTGCATATAATTCTTGAACCAACCAAATAAAACATGGAACAGAGCGGCGTGCAATGGGAGGCCTTTGGGAAAAATCAACTGCATATAATTCTTGAACTAACCAAACAAAACATGGATCAGAGCGGCGTGCAATGGGAGAGGCCTAAGTCCATCAGCAGACTAAATAAACCAATTCAAGTATGTTATGTATCTGAACTCTGAACACATACAAGAATATTTATTCCGCTGTAATGTTCACACCAAGTTGAAATTCCATAATTTTCATTGAATAGGTAGTAACAATAAAATAACCGAAACTCGATACGACGACGAGAAACGTTATTATCATGCAAATTATGGTTTTAAAGCGAAATGTTTTGCCTGTATTATTTATGCGTATATTATTAATAACCAATTTGTGTTGTAAAATAGCTATTTAAATATCCATAGTCGATATTTTCGTGTTAAATGGTATAAGTCTTCCGTCATGGCGAATAATTTCAAGCATAATAATTGCATTGCGACAAGATTGTCGCCATTTCATTAAACGGTAGTATTTTAAACAAAAGCTTCGCTGGGTATTCTTTTAAACTTTGTTAACATAGTTTATACTGGACACTGTAATTGCAATTTAATTTTAGTGAATACAATTTAATGCTATTGCTCTATAATTAAAATTTATTATTTCTTTTAAACATTAAAGCCAGTAATGAGGTAAGATAAATTTATACTATAATCGTTCAAGACTAAAATCTAGAATGTCGTATGTGACCGTCTAGTCCCTTTATGGATCATCGACTTTTAATTCAATTTATTTATTTAAATATGGTGTGAAATAGCGTTTGCGCTGAGTTTCACCGAGTGAGGATACCGTAGGCCCATTCCCTAAAGGCCGGCGACGCGTTTGTTGCGGGTGTCCATGGGCGGCGGTAATCGCTTACCATCAGGCGATATGTATAATTCTTTGCCCCCTATTTCATAAAAAAAAAGTATTACACTGCTCACTAAATCACTTACATCTACACTAATTAAAATATTAAAACACTAAGTATACAAGTACTATTAGAATTACAAAAGTCAGACAAACGTAATGTGAAAATCTGATTTCTATGGAGAGGCCCGTTCCAGTTCCAGTGGACTATTAAAGACGTTGGCTTACTAGACCTCAATAAACAAGTCGTTTGTGATGGTTTCGCAAACAAACAAACACACACGCCCACGCTGTGGTCTACGTTGACGTTTCCCACGAAGTTGTTTGTGCTCATGAAATGTAAAATGTAATGATGATCCGTTATTTTGTGGTCGTTTTAAGTCTGTTTACACTTAAAGCTACACGATACTAAAATATAGTAATGCTTAATGTAAATATTTAATGTTTAAGAGAGGCTAATTTCTATTGAATAATTTATATTGAATGACCAATAAATAACTGACTAAGAAGACTGTTGTTATACTGAAAAAAAACTGCTCTATGTATCAACACAAAGTTCACTGAGATTCAGTAAGGAAGGCTTATTCGGTTCTGAAATAAGTACCTTACTATCAAACATTACAGAATTTTACGGTATTTAAATAATTAAAAAATTTAAAATGAGCTAATTTTTGCCCGCCTGTTCCATCTCTAAGAAAAATACTTTTTTTTAATGGCAATAAGTTATCCTGTGTTTGCGTATGAAAAGTTTTATTCTAAGATTGCATGACAATTATTTAAACCATAATGATTTCAAAATGTTTGAAAGTAAGACATTTAGAAAAAGTGGAATAAGGAGTGTAATAATAACTTCAATTGAAATTTTCTCTCAAATAACTTTAAAAAAATTAAACTTGCAATAGACGTACTATCCTTTCGCAGTTTTCGTATCACAAATTTATAGCCATTGTTTCAGTATTAGTGTGTCGCTAGCATCTGGCTTTATTAAAGTTGACATAATATTGTAGTTTCTCGCCTTACCTGTAGCAGATTTGTGGCGTGTTCCACCGTTACACATACACCGCATGCTAATTGGTTAACTGTCTGTCTCAATTTTGTAGCTCTCACATAGATACATTATGTGTAGAGTTTGTTTTGGGGTCCTACTTAGACGGTTTGGCGCCTCTTAGTAACTACTATTATTACTATCTGATACATAGTAAGTTAGAAACAATTTTATTA
Organism: Hyphantria cunea; assembly: GCA_003709505.1. NCBI lineage: Eukaryota > Metazoa > Arthropoda > Insecta > Lepidoptera > Erebidae > Hyphantria > Hyphantria cunea. Next base: position 772,514 of record PKRV01001141.1, read on the forward strand.
TATTAGGTTCCAAGAAATGAGCATAATTGTTATTTTTGATGCTTAACAAATTCTTCTGCTACATAAAAATGTAAAACTAGTAACTGTAACTTTGTTTTAGTTTACAGTCGGTACTGTGGTCGACCTTACAACTTTAAAATTATACTATTTTCCTTATTATTGTTTTATTACTATTATCTGATATTATTGTTTTTTTTACTAAAGTATGTACATCTTTAACTAATACATGCCTGTCTATAGGCAAGGATTAGTATAAAATACTTACAAAATTACATTTTAAAATCCTTAAACAATAAAGTCGTATCACAATACGCTTTTAAAATTAATGACCCCATTCTATGATAGCACATCCATGATAAACCTGTCGGTTTAAAACCTGATCACTCTTAATCAAAGTTGAACTTCATCGGTTGCCAATCAACCGATCGGCAATAGTGACCGAATTTGGCACGTTACCGTTAATTCTATCGAGTCGTCTGTCCGGTCCGATACGATTTATAACCGACGTAATCGGGTCTTGCGGTAAATCTTCATCTTAAACACATTGCTCTATAAAGCACAGAACATACGCGAAACACGCACGGTTACTCAAACTGCCCCTTCTCTCAACTCAGTCTAGTTTCATTTAGAATGAAAACCATGCTTCAAAGGTAATATGTTATAGGGAGAACATGTTTACGTGTGCGTGTAGCAACCAAACCACAGACGTGGATAAATCTACACTTATTTACTTTTATTAGAACTGACATTGTATTGTTACATCAACCACCTTTAATAGTCACAGCTGGACATAGGCTTCTAAAAAAGGTTTTCGCCTAAAATGTCACTTTGATCAGATTTTGCCGTTCCCCTTTGGGAGTTGGTTTTAAGTTTTCTTGCTCTTAGCAGTCTTTTTGTCCTGCGTAGTTTTTCACTTAGTCGTTTCTTACGATACCCACACATTGTATTGTTTAGAAAATAAGAAATAAAAAGTAATTTTTCACGGTTGGGCCTGCCGGCAGAAGATCAACTTAAGATGACAGAATTCTCGCTGTCGTGTTTCATCGGTGAGTGCGAGACCGGAAGCCCAATGATGCAGAAGTATCACTAGGCCGCCATAGTGTGGGTCACCATGCTGCATTTTTGTATAAGTATGGTAACCACCACTCTTGGATTTTGCTTATGCTTTCTATCAAGCAGAATAGAGTCACATTCGCTCGCCCATACATAAATGAATTAAAAATAACATTGAGGAAATATAAATGTAGTTTTTTTTATCTCCAAACTCGTGCAAGTTTCTGTACGACGTGTCAACTCGCTATGTAAAATAAAGTGCTGTCTTCAAACCTGTTCCAGCCAGTTGGTCACTGTTATAACAGTATTTATCTTAATTGTTTACTGTAGACATTGCATGTGACGACGCCGTGTAATTGTACGTTGATAGTTATTAAAGCATTAAGGTATTAGAACCGCATCCAACTTGTCACAGTGGGGGAAACGGCACGGTAATGGCTAGAGTGGTTCGGCGGCTAATTTTAGATATTTATTGTTCATAAGAAATGTTTTCTTAGTAGAATTTAGAATGTATTGATATCTTACATGATCTTATAATTTATATTAAGTTACCTTTTCGAAATATTTGAGCCATAAAGCCTTAGGACTAATACTTATAAGAACAAATTGCAATAAATTTTGTATATTAAGTACAACTAGAACAATCTCAGCCATAAATCATTTAACGTGAACAACAATGAGTATATCATTGACAGATTTGAGGAGCGCTATATCTCAGTTTACCTGCCGTCAACCTTTTTTCCATGTCTACATATAAAAATGCACTGGAGATATTGTCCGTTAACCTTTTAATTTAAAACAGGCACAACCCTCCGTGTCGTGTCATAATTGCGGAAATAGACTTCTGCCGTACCTGTTTGTGTACATTTAAATTGTTATCTTTGTCATCTGTTTTGCTAAAATACATATACACAATACTCTTTATGGACTTTAACCAAGCCCTTTGTTTCTTTTATTGCGCCTTTGTCATTGTGGAGGTCTTATCTCAGTTTTATATCGTTGTTTATTACCTATCAATTACCCATTAAATACGCCTTTTTAAATATGCCTGTCTTTTGAAGCGCAACTTTACTCAATACGCTTTCGATTTCGTGTACGTTTCACCAGTCCCTTTCTCGTCAATTAATTAGTCATACTTACGGTCTAGGGGCTAAAAAACAAGGAACGTGAACATACATAGCAGCGCTAAGCTTAGGTAAACAGTTTACGCACGATTTGCGCGGCGCCGGCGCACGCGCTCCGCCGACCTAATTCTTTGAGTGGAGACTCGGGCGCAGGCGTCGCGATGACGGGTGCATTCGCTCTTTACATATTATATTTTAACAATTCAATCTAATTATGTATTATTTATTTGTTTATTTCCGCATACGTAAGAGATTATATTAAATTAACTCGTGGTGATGATTTACGATTTGCTGAAGGTTCAAAGTGAGGGCTATCTGAGCCATTAATTAAGCGATTTGTATGCTCAGTTGCAGTGCCATTTACACTGGTACTGTTAATGTGACGAATGGAAATACACCAGGTGTATATATATGCATGAGTTTAGTTCCTTTCGTTGTTGTAAAGTAGTCTTTATTGCACATTGATGGGTGATATGAAAAACATCAACATCTATTGTAGATTCAAATTAATTCTAAAATGGATTATTTTCATTAACCACTTAACATATCGATAATGTTTGAGCAAGCAATCTTTTGAATGAGATTGCACAATTTTTCACAAAAGTATGTAATATTGACACGCTTGTATACTCGTATGTTACCGGTAAGCTGTTAAGTCTGGTATTTTATACAAAACTTAGGCAATGTATACAATGCCTGGGGCGTCCGGGCCAATGTATAAAACATTACGAATATTATTGTCCATAACATATTTTACCTAGGTGTTTTATATAATCCCTAGGCATTGTACGAAGTGCTTGACCCAACGGAAATGTGTAAAATAAATAGATATTGGTTTGTGTTTAAATAATTTTATGTTACTACCTAGATACGTACAAAATAATGAGCAAAGGAAACGTTTCTGTTTGCTTAAAATCAACTTAATTCTGAATCATTTAGGTTAGGTTCCAACAATGATCACTCCAGATCGTGTTGTTGTTGAATCATTTGGTTCAAATGAGTTTGAGTGGATTGCTTTTGACCTGTTATTTAGATAGCACATTAACGCGCATTGGGCATTGTGTAGAATACCTAGGCAAAGTATAAAATAAATAATATTTCACACAATACCTTAAATGAAACATATACACATTATTGCCTAGTTATTGTATAAAATACCGGATTATACAGATTGCCGATAACATATATCCTTATAACGTCATGGAAGATTAGTTGACCCTGTATGTTTAATATACTCTGATATCTGTTAGTGAATAGTGCTGGTCATTCCAAGGGCAAAGAGTTCACGTGAGACATCTGACACGGTGGCCACGATCACATTCCGACTCCCGCGCACGATTTGTGCACTCAGCTCATTGTGCAATTAAATCTATAAAACTAACAATCGAAAGCAGCAAGGTCGCCATTAATTTTGTGTCAATACCTACATACATGAATTAATAAAGAACCAAAGCTACAATTATGATACTATGTGACACGAAGACTATAATTATATTCTGTGTCCTAAATAACGATATCGTATCTCACAATATTACGAAATGTTGTGGTTTTAAGATTCGATAATTATTGAGTATCGATAAAAGAGGTCGTGATTATTCCGTTAAAATTCGTAATGTTAATTATGAGTTCCACATCTAAGGATTTCGCGATCGGTTACCGATTGTGTGTATGATGAGAACAGTTCTCAATGAATTGAATTTGAATCGATTCACACATAAAAGGCCAGTTCGTGTCTTGTCTTATTCATGAGTCTGCATAAACATGAGTGTTCTGGAGCGAAATGAGGAGTAATTTACTTTTAAATTTACTTACTCCTTTTGCTTTACTTAAACCTATTAAGTCTAATAAAGGGCTGCTATTTGTGATATTTTAATAGATGTTCAATTAACTTTACAAAGTATTTGAAATAGTCGTCTTTATGGATGTGATTTTAACAAAAACAGTAGTAGATAGTAACAAAAAAAGTAACTGCAAAGCTTTTACACTCGCTTTGTCCAATCCATCATGCCACGGGCCATTCTAACGCAACGGCTGTCAACAATTATGATGAATATTCCTGCACACGATCCAATTCACTATTAATATCGTTACGAAATCTAGCATATCGGCAATTCGATTCGCCGTGAACTTATAAGTACATAGCCAGTTGACAGTTTACAATTAGGGCTATTAAATCTTTTGTTATTAATCAAATACCATGACTATAGAATCGAATCGCTTCAATATGCCGGATGGAGTCCTTGAACGACTTTAACCTTCTGGTTGCGCAACCAATACTGTGCCGAATCGAATTGGAATCGATTAGTTCTATTTGACTCCTCCCGAATCGATTGATCTTGTTGCGAAACCGTGAAACCCTTTGACGATGATGAATGTGTTTATATTGCGCCTATTGTTATTGTTCTACGACGGGACATGTAGATTGATATTTATTATGCATAGTTAATTAATCATGAAATCAGTGAATAGGTTTTTTATTCACAAAACCAAAAAGATATACGACTTCCTATATGTTAATTAATTTTTATATCTTACTGTATTGAAGTTAATTTGTACCAACAAAAAGTGGTCAGGAATTCCAAAAGTTTTTCCATTTAGGAGCCATTAACAGAATCTCAGTCACGACGGGTTGGCCTATTTATTATGTTGGCAATATTGCATTGTCGTCCATCTGCTTGGTCAGTAGTTAATTTGTGTTTATTAGTCGTGATTGGCTTACGGAGTCGTGGGTCACGCCAATTGTTCCACTGACAATTGCTATTGAGCTATTTGCCTCGATACTTCATTTATAATTGGTTTCATATCTTAGAAAACAATAATAATTAAACGCATTCTGTTTTCTTGGTTCATACGTTTTGATTGTTCATTTTCTTTGTTCTGAGATCATCTGGATCATGATACAGCGAAATAATTGACGTAATTAAAGAGTAAAAACGTTTTCATTATGTAATTTTTTTACTTGTGTGAGTCTATGTTTTGATTGTTTTAAGGCAGTAGTCTGCTTTAGGAGCCGAAAAAAAAGCGTTTTTTCAACAATTTTTTTGAAAGGGAAGGAAATGATTGCGGTAAACGAAATTTTGAGACGATAGTATATTATATTCAAGTTTTAAAAACAATTTTTATTATTACAAATTATTGAAATTTGCCAAAGTTGTAACGATTTTTCTGGGGCGCCTGGAGTGTGCACTCGTAAATCGGTGACGGTGATGGAGGTCGTGCGATGCATCTNAAATATCACACATGAGTTGTTTCTGGAAATTTTTCGTCTTTGTCTAATCATTTTTAATCAGCCTATCGCAGTCAACTGTTGGTCCTTGATAATACAGTACATCTGTGGCATCTGTTTGTGCCGATCTATGATTTTTATCTGTAGCTTCAATTTAACGTTCATAAATGTCACTCAGTGTCTTAATTGAATAAATGATTTTGAATTTGCATTTGAATTTGACACATTCCTCTCCAAGTGTAAGTATTGGGAGTATCCTCTCCTTATCGCATCCAGTTTAATAAAGTAGTTTATTCTATTATCTTAACGTGATCCGACAGTAGTGTAACATCTAGCTTACATGTCGCAACACCTCGCTCGGGACTAATCACCGTTGTGTGTCAGTTAATTATCACTTGACATACATGTGAGTATGGCTCATTTGTCATTTGGCTTATGAGATTAGCTAAGTAATTGATGGTAATCACTATGCTCAAAAAGTAAGGGAATAAATTGATTCAGGTTGCAAGACTTCTCGAGGGATCATGTAAAAAGATATAGGGCATGCAAGATTTTTTGAGCTATTACAAGCCGTGGCTAGATCAGGGTTTGTAAGTAATTATGATGTAAGCAATTGGTAAGCTTGATTTTACATTTATTGCTACTATTTGAAGTATTTCTATATTCTTTAAGCTTCCTTTGAAACGTACATTTTTTGAGATATAATCTCAAAAAATTTACGTTTCAAAGGAAGCTTCAAAAAAAGAGAAGAAAGATTTTTCAGTGCAGTTCAGTTTCCAGTACTATTCATAATAGAGGTGTTTGTTTGATTTTGACCTTGTAAGTTCCTTAGGTTTCCCTTGCCGCAACAATTATGATGTAATGAATGCGTCCCTTTATACTAACACGTGTTTTTGTCTTTGATTGTCGTCACTCGTATTAAGTGGCAAAGTGTACATTATAAATAACAAATACATAAGAACTTAGTTCCTGGCGTTGTAAGGGAGACCTTCGATCAATACGATTCAACTGTAAACTTGTAATTCTCGGACGTCATTGTATGCTGCGTTTTTGTTATTACTTTTACATTAACTCTCTGTGTATTATTTCTTTATTTCAGTATCTTAATTCTTTATTGCATTTCAAGATGTATACAGGTGTTATACATATAAATGATAATAAATGTGAACCTTGTCTTGTTGACTGAGAAAATAAACTTCAAACTATTTCGCCGTAAATAAAATTGATCTTCTAAATCATTGTTAGAAAATTATATCGAGCCACAAATTCTCATACATAGTAACAAACCTGCTAGTCCTGCTTTTAAAATAAGCCTACTACTGCGTGATAAAAAGGACAGAACAGGCTTTACGGCCATATCTATGAACCATGCGCGTGCGCACACGCATCAATTGTAACATAAAGCATTGCCACAACAAAACATCAATATTACTTTATAGTCTCAATAATCTCACAGTCAATTAACAAGCGATTGCTTTGCGTGGTTGTCTTTAGTTTAAAATTCATTAAAGTTATAAAAATATCGATGATAACTACATGGGTGTTAGGTAACGGTAGTTTTTATACATTATCTTTGTTCTATCTGAGCTTGTCTATGAAACAAGTTTATGGTAAAATTATAGCTTTTTGAAATTAGAATTGAAAGACAAGGTATTTTTTTTTATTGAAGCTATTCCGTCTCGTTTCCTCTTGTGGTTATAGAGGGAGATAACTCAATGTTGCTAAATGTATTTCTAACAGTAATTCATACTGTCGTGAACCAACGTTTTATCGATATTTATTTAGGTCATTCATTGATGTCCATAAATTATTGCTTATTGTTAATTATTGTATAAACCTGTATCGACTTAGGTTAGGTTAGTTATTAGGTGTAATATATATGGAACTTTATTGACTATCCATTTTTTAAANCAGATATAATTACTGTACATAACTCCGAATTTCTCGACGGATCTCGAAAACACCACCACTAAAACTGATCTAGCTTCGAAAATATGTTGAATTGGCCTCTAAAATTTTGAACACATATTCTTGGATAGTTTTGGAATAGATTTAAGACAAAAACGAAAAATCGATTTTTTGAAGCCTGTAAAGCAGACTACTGCCTTAAAGTATTTATAGTCCTCTTATTGTCAAGTGGTCTATAAAGAATCAATCCCATAAGTCAGGTAACAGCTTACACTGTTGTTACTTTTAGCAACTGCAATCTATAAATATATATAAAACTGAAGGGTTTGTTTGCTTGAACGCGCTAATCTTAGGGACTAATGGTCCGATTTGAAAAAATCTTTCAGTGTTAGATAGCCCATTTATCGAAGAAGGCTATAGGCTATATATCATTACGCTAAGACCAGTAGAAGCGGAGCACCAATGAAGAATTTTACAAAAGCGGGGAAAAACGCGATAGCGCCAATAGGAGACGCAAACGAGGTCGTGTGGGTCAGCTAGTGAAATGAACTGGAGTAGTCCGACACCTTAAGTCGAGTAGCAAAAGAGATTACTTACGCAAAGACATTAGGATTATGTGTCCTGTTTTGCTATTTCTATTGTTCAAAATGTCGATAACACTTTAACGTCATTTAACAACGTATTCCAATACACAGACTCACAAGTCTAGTATCTATTATAATATCTAAACGCTTCCACCGGTGATTCGATATGCCAATAGCATAGATTATATCGATTACAGATGCGCGACACGACGCGACACACAATCGATTTATCGCATCAGTCAGTCGCCGGACTTGACGATCATTTGGTATTTTCCTAACAGAATGTTTATCAATTTACCGAACGATAACATTGAATACTAATTTTTATTCCGTGCACATCGTTTTTGCAGATAACGTTTTACATAATCAAATTATATGTTGTTGACTACACGGTTGGCCTAGTGGTTTCAGTGGTCGCCACACCACTTTCTACTGCGCCAAGTGTTGTGGGTTCAAATCCTACATGGGACAACACTTTGTGTGATCCATAAATTGTTGTTCTAAGTCTGGGTGTACTTTGTGTCCGTTTCATGTATGTTTGTAAAGATCCCCGCGACACAGGAATGTACATTCCTAATGCGGGAGTTGTCTTTTTAAAAAAAGAAAAAAAGTTGTGTATGAATTACAATACCTAATGTTATTTTCTTTTTTGTTGCAGGTAATTATGGACGCATTCTGAAATAAAGTTCAGCTTTTCCTAAAGATAGGTTGAACCTCTAGACCCCACCATAAAAATCTACATTCCAGTAAGTATCAAATATGTGCTGCTTTATATATGGATACCTACGGGTTTTATAAACTTCTTATACTGATCAACCACTATCTATACTTATTTATTATATATTTGTCCTAAATCTTGTAGTAATACTGTATTGTTTGATTAACCTTGGTCTAAAATCCGCAATAAAATTGTTTAAAATAAGATTCGAGGCCCATAATATTAGTTATGGCTTGTAATACTTTGAATTGAGCACATTCTCGTTTAACTGTCCACAAAAATAAAATACCTAGTATAATAATATTTTTAAATTTATAATAATGGAATCTGTTTAAAAAACAACACGACCTAACCTAGTTGCTTTAAAAAAACGGTGAAAGCTTTGTTTGTAAAGTTAACGCCGAAGCAATTTTTAAAGAACGGGCTTTATCTTCTCTATCACATACAAAAATCACACATGAGTTGTTTCTGGAAATTTTTCGTTATTGTCTAATCATCATAATCAGCCTATCGCAGTCAACTGTTGGTCCTTGATAATACAGTACATCTGTGGCATCTGTTTGTGCCGATCTATGATTTTTATCTGTAGCTTCAATTTAACGTTCATAAATGTCACTTAGTGTCTTAATTGAATAAATGATTTTGAATTTGCATTTGAATTTGACACATTCCTCTCCAAGTGCAAGCATTGGGAGTTTCCCCTACTTATCGCATCCAGCTCCTCCCAGCCATCTTTCTTCGTTTAATAAAGTAGTTTATTCTATTATCTTGCCGTGATCCGACAGTAGTGTAACATCTAGCTTACATGTCGCAACACCTCGCTCGGGACTAATCACCGTTGTGTGTCAGTTAATTATCACTTGACATACATGTGAGTATGGCTCATTTGTCATTTGGCTTATGAGATTAGCTAAGTAATTGATGGTAATCACTATGCTCAAAAAGTAAGGGAATAAATTGATTCAGGTTGCAAGACTTCTCGAGGGATCATGTAAAAAGATATAGGGCATGCAAGATTTTTTGAGCTATTACAAGCCGTGGCTAGATCAGGGTTTGTAAGTAATTATGATGTAAGCAATTGGTAAGCTTGATTTTACATTTATTGCTACTATTTGAAGTATTTCTATATTCTTTAATTATATCTCAAAAAATGTACGTTTCAAAGGAAGCTTCAAAAAAAGAGAAGAAAGATTTTTCAGTGCAGTTCAGTTTCCAGTACTATTCATAATAGAGGTGTTTGTTTGATTTTGACCTTGTAAGTTCCTTAGGTTTCCCTTGCCGCCACAATTATGATGTAATGAATGCGTCCCTTTATACTAACACGTGTTCTTGTCTTTGATTGTCGTATTAAGTGGCAAAGTGTACATTATAAATAACAAATACATAAGAACTTAGTTCCTGGCCTTGTAAGGGAGACCTTCGATCAATACGATTCAACTGTAAACTTGTAATTCTCGGACGTCATTGTATGCTGCGTTTTTGTTATTACTTTTACATTAACTCTCTGTGTATTATTTCTTTATTTCAGTATCTTAATTCTTTATTGCATTTCAAGATGTATACAGGTGTTATACATATAAATGATAATAAATGTGAACCTTGTCTTGTTGACTGAGAAAATAAACTTCAAACTATTTCGCCGTAAATAAAATTGATCTTCTAAGTCATTGTTAGAAAATTATATCGAGCCACAAATTCTCATACATAGTAACAAACCTGCTAGTCCTGCTTTTAAAATAAGCCAACTACTGCGTGATAAAAAGGACAGAACATGCTTTACGGCCATATCTATGCGCGTGCGCACACGCATCAATTGTAACATAAAAAAGCATTGCCACAACAAAACATCAATATTACTTTATAGTCTCGATAATCTCACAGTCAATTAACAAGCGATTGCTTTGCGTGGTTGTCTTTAGTTTAAAATTCATTAAAGTTATAAAAATATCGATGATAACTACATGGGTGTTAGGTAACGGTAGTTTTTATACATTATCTTTGTTCTATCTGAGCTTGTCTATGAAACAAGTTTATGGTAAAATTATAGCTTTTTGAAATTAGAATTGAAAGACATGGTATTTTTTTTTATTGAAGCTATTCCGTCTCGTTTCCTCTTGTGGTTATAGAGGGAGATAACTCAATGTTGCTAAATGTATTTCTAACAGTAATTCATACTGTCGTGAACCAACGTTTTATCGATATTTATTTAGGTCATTCATTGATGTCCATAAATTATTGCGTATTGTTANATTTTTTTTAATTCATAGCAACTTTGTAGTGGTCCTCCTTTTTTTTGTTAACATATGTGACCAGTGTTACGAAATTTGATTTAAAGCGATCCTGCTTCGAATCAAGTTTAATTACGCACGTTTAGGACTAACTAATAATTACACACGGTTAAGAAAGCGCAATTAATTTGGAATCATCAGCAACCCATAATGTCCCACTGTTGGGCTCGGGTCTCCTCTCAAACGACCTCGCCGACTTTGCTTGTTTCAGTTCACATGCATCTGGGCTATGATTGCCCTAATAATATATGGATTTTGTTCTCTTTCTATGTTAGTTTTTACTTTCCTAAAGCTTTTCTAAAGTACGATTTTGTTATGGCGATGTCAGAATTCATCTTCTGTCACGTACGTTTGGATTTTCATGTAAGAAGGGTAAAGAAAGAAATAGCTACGATGTTTCGGCATATTCTTCTGGCCACTAAGTCCATTATGCCGACGGATACCACAAACCCGAGTCTTACAAATTCTCAACCAAAATTTTATTATTTTAATTTTAGCAGCATCCATGTTCTAAAACCTTCCGATGGTAGTAATGTAACCCGAAGGTCACACCGTTGTACACAAACGAGACATCGGAAGTGCACATTAGAAAATTCCGCATGCACATCGCGTTCAACGCACTTTCACTGACATTGAAACTATTACAGCTTACGGTGGCCTTTCGGTAGCAACGCAATTAAAAACGTCAAGTGTGATTTCAAGCTTTCAATTTGCATTCATCTTTTTATAATCTATTTGAGCTTAAACCGTTTTATGTTTGTTTTGGGATTTGGAGGGTATTGAAGTTTGGTATACGCGATGGCATTTTCAACGTGACTTCTATACGTAACATGGCTTGATGCATTGTCACCAAGAATGGTAACACTTTTGGCAGTCTATGTATGTTTCAATGTAGCGCCTAAACTACTGAACCCATCTTAATGAATGAGAAGTCAGTACATTCGTAATAATAGCTCGGTTGAGATATTTAATATTTATAATTTTTTTAAAATGTTTTAACATATTCGGGTTATGGTTTTTCAAAAATTTTTCTTGTCTTGCTTTTGTTGTAAAGGCTATATTTTGTTAACAACAGTCTCATTCTTGTAAAAAAGATCAAGTCTGCTGCACTCGGTGGTCAATCTTAACATTTACTAATATTTTTATTAGTNTATTGTTAATTATTGTATAAACCTGTATCGACTTAGGTTAGGTTAGTTATTAGGTGTAATATATATGGAACTTTATTGACTATCCATTTTTTAAATACTGGTATTTTGAGCCACATAATCTCACCAAACCAGCCCCGAGAGAGAGTTTTGTTAGTTTTATAAAGCTACAAATTTTCATCAACAATATTAATTTCTGTGTCAAATGGATCTAGGATATTTTAATTTATAACCGACCCCCAAACAAAAAAAACAATTGAATGGAGATTCGATTGTTTTTTATATGTAATTACTTTGTCATTTATAAACCGATTTTGTGAATTCTATATTATTTGAAAGAGAATCACCATCATAATCTCAGTCAAAATAGATTTCCCACAACAATCAATCGATCCTGTGCTGCCCGCATCCAACGGTTTCCCGCGTCCTTCACCAGCTTATTGCACCATCTTGTAGGGGCTCGACTCACTCACGCTCTGTCTTCTTTGAATTTTAAAACGCCTCTTTTATTTGACTGCCTCTGTGGCGCAGTTGTAGCGTATGCGACTGCTGTGCAAGAGGTCTCGGGTTCGATTCCTGAGTCGGACTAAATGTTTGTATGATCTGCAAATATTTGTTTCGGAGTTTGGGTGTTTTCTATGTATAATATGTATGTATTTACAAAAAAAGAGTATATAAGTATTAATATATCAGTTATCTAGTACCCATAGTACAAGCTCTGCTTAGTTTGGGACTAGATGGTGTTGTGTGTTAAAATGTCTGAACATATTTATTTATTTTTATGTAATTTTGAGAGAGTTCCATCTGAGGGCAGAACATTATTATTAATATGATGACATTATTTCAAGAAATTACTAAGCATATTTCATTTTTGTGTCAACGTAATGTGTTATACCTGCAGTTTAGCTCATAAATTTACTTACACACAGGGATCGAATTAGTTGTAAATTGTTTATTGTATTGTACTTTTAATACTAAATTCTATAGTGTTAAATTATAATTTCTATATCTAATTGACCTACATTTTTAATTAATCGAATTAATATCTTGAAACGTGGTTTATCCAAACGTGTAGTCGATATATGTGAAATATAATTAGAACTTGAACTACAGCTTTAATGCACTCTTGTCAGGTTAGTTGTAAAATAAGATTAGTGCTCAAATGAAGCAGTATTTAGCATTTTAGCTCATAAGCGATTCAGTCTCGACAAGTGGGTGGGTTGGCATGCTGCGCCGGCGCCGGCCTACCTGCCTACTTGTGCAAGATTAATGGGATCAGGACTTAATAGACTCGAAAGTTAAAACTTTTACACGTATGTTCTAACTATAAACAAGGTTTCCCCTTTAGAATACACGTGCTCGTAAATATTGTGCGTTTTATGAACTTGTAAACGCTTTATTTCTGCGTTAAGCGCAATTGTTTCGGGAGTGAACGCGATGACTCAATGAACAACATGTGCTTGCGAGACCGCAGAGGGTGTGAATTACTTAAAAATAACAATGTGTTTTTTACTTTTTTATCTTCAGTATTTTATATGTAATTGTGGGTGAAACAAGTGTCAGATTAAAAAAAGGAGAACTCGTAAAAAACTGCGTTTATACTGCATGTGGCTGGCGGGAATCGCAGTCGCATAAAGTGTTGGATTGTTTTTAATGTGTACATAGAAAGCGTAACATCTTATAGTAGTATAGTATACCATATAATAGTGTCGTTGTTTTGAATATAAACATTAAACAAGGTCATCACAAGAATCAAGCAAATTTCTACAACCGTTTTATCTATCATCTGACCGTGTTATTGTATATGAATGTATTGAATGTATATAAAACCCACATCGTACATACTTTTAAAGTATAAGTTGTGATTATAAATCAGTTATTCAGCAAACTTTCGACATTATTCTATTACTCTGTCATTTTACAACTCTAAGGTCATATGTCAACATTACGAAACACTGACGATTTCTTCACTGCTTCGAAAGTGACGTGATCTTGAACCTGTACACATTTAATATTATATTTTGGTTCGTATTCGTCAAGTCGACTTTCGCGGTGTCCAACCGGAAATTCGCCATAAATGTTCGCCAATGAAAGGTGAATGTCAAGTTTGGTTTACGCTCTAATGGAGTCAGTAGTATTGAATTCATTAGTGAAACTCATTTATGTTATTAAACACGCCACGAATATCAAACTACTTTTTTATTTTATAGTTATAAAACTATGTATTTTTTTNGTTTTTTAAATTCATAGCAACTTGGTAGTGGTCCTCCTTTTTTTTTGTTAACATATGTGACCAGTGATGCGAAATTTGATTTAAAGCGATCCTGCTTCGAATCAACTTTAGTTACGCACGTTTAGGACTAACTAATAATTACACACGTTTAAGAAAGCGCAATTAATTTGGAATCATCAGCAACCCATAATGTCCCACTGCTGGGCTCGGGTCTCCTCTCAGTAGAGGGTTAAGGCCCTATGTCCCCCATACTTGCCTAGTGCAGGTTGGGGACTGGCAAGACAACGTTGTGGCTACGTAATCTTACCGTTAGATGTTGTTTAAGAGCGCCCAAAGGCGTCCAACTAAGCTGCATGACTGTTATCATATGATAACAACCGGGATCGACTGCTTAACGTGACCTCTGAATCTCGGAAACGACCTCGCCGACGTTGCTTGTTTCAATTCACATGCATCTGGGCTATGATTGCCCTAAGAATATATGGATTTTGTTCTCTTTCTATGTTAGTTTTTACTTTCCTAAAGCTTTTCTGATTTAAGTACGATTTTGTTATGGCGATGTCAGAATTCAGTGTTGTTTCTCCTTAGCAAAGTCGTATTTGAGATCCATCTTCTATCACGTACGTTTAGATTTTCATGTAAGAAGGGTGAAGAAAGAAATAGCTACAATTTTTCGGCATATTCTTCTGGCCACTAAGTCCACTATGCCGACAGATACCACAAACCCGAGTCTTACAAATTCTCAACCAAAATTTTATTATTTTAATTTTAGCAGCATCCATGTTCTAAAACCTTCCGATGGTAGTAATGTAACCCGAAGGTCACACCGTTGTACACAAACGAGACATCGGAAGTGCACATTAGAAAATTGCGCATGCACATCGCGTTCAACGCACTTTCACTGACATTGAAACTATTACAGCTTACGTTGGCCTTTCGGTAGCAACGCAATTAAATACGTCAAGTGTGATTTCAAGCTTTCAATTTGCATTCATCTTTTTATAATCTATTTGAGCTTAAACCGTTTTATGTTTGTTTTGGGATTTGGAGGGTATTGAAGTTTGGTATACGCGATGGCATTTTCAACGTGACTTCTATACGTAACATGGCTTGATGCATTGCCACCAAGAATGGTAACACTATTGGCAGTCTATGTATGTTTCAACGTAGCGCCTCAACTACTGAACCGATCTTAATGAATGAGAAGTCAGTACATTCGTAATAATAGCTCGCTTGAGATATTTAATATTTATAATTTTTTTAGAATGTTTTAACATATTCGGGTTATGGTTTTTCAAAAATTTTACTTGTCTTGCTTTTGTTGTAAAGGCTATATTTTGTTAACAACAGTCTCATTCTTGTAAAAAAGATCAAGTCTGCTGCACTCGGTGGTCAATCTTAACATTTACTAATATTTTTATTAGTGATAAAATAACTTAAGGTAACGGGTAACATTTAGATAGATAGAAAACTCTTTATTCGTACCCCGTTTTTACAATATTAAGTGAATACATAAAATGATAACATATAATATAATGTACAAAGAGCGGCCTTATTGCCAAAAGCAATCTCTTCCAGGCAACCTTATTAAAAAGTATCGGAGAGACTGTAGCAGTGGACGTTGCAATTAATTTTAAAGAAAAATTAAAATTTTTATGAATATAATCGGGGACATATACATGCATATGTCTTTTAGTGAATTTTATCAAAAGAAAATGTGGAGATTTTCATTTTAAGAAATAATCTCTTAAGTTTCCTTGAACCGACTGAATCGTGCCACGCTTAACTATGTGTCATATCGTCTTGATTGTCAGTCAATATTGATAGATGAAAACCATCTTTGAAGCTGGATACTTCCAAAGTCGATCGAAAGCAACTCTGTCTGTCTGTAACGATATAACAGCTAAACTGCTGCACCGATTTCAATGAAATTTAACATGGATATACGTAAATTTTAGAGTAAAGACTTTTTACCTTGATTACCGATATACACGCGAGAGTAACCGCGGGTAAAAGCTAGATTGTTATGTTATTTTTTTAAATCATCCGTGTTTTTAACAATACAACAATTTAATTGTACTCAACAGGGAATAGTAATTATGTAGTCAGTTGCACACGCTTTGTTTACATTCCCTCTCATAGTGTATTGTTTTCGCTGACGGCTACTGAACAGTGCTAACTTGTTACTACCAAGCCCCCATAACTTCCACTTATCGCCGTAAGTTGAGTAGCCTGGTCATGTTACAGCTTTTTAAGAACTCTACGAGGCCTCTTCTAATTAAATACGTTTCCAGGTAAACAATTTTTTTAGATCTTTATATTTGCGCTTATAGTGAATAATTTTAATTAGTGAAGTGTTTTTTTTGTGTATGACTCCAATCTGCCTAATGGAGTACTATCCAAGAGTGGTGGCCACCATACTCATTGCAAAAGTAGCATGTGTTGTGTGGTGCGGTGACCTAAACTATGTCGTCCTATTAAAATGCTTCTGTATCTTCTTTATTAGCGTTGTTTAGTTTTGACATCATCATCATCATCATCGTTTAATCCTATATCATCAAGTGATGACTGATATGATTTTATAGTAAATATTTAATATTTAGATTTAGACTCCTGTAATATGGAATTAGGTTATCTTGTTTTGTCTTATTAGCAATTCTTAGTAACAAAAGCGCATTTGGTCAAGATGTAAGTATTTCGCATCGAATATCTTACTACGCCTGTATTCCTTTGTATTACTGGATAATATTTTGTTTTAACCACGTAACCTAGCGTTGAATTTCCCATACAGTTTTTAGTTTTCTAATAACATTTACGGTAGTAGAATATCAACTTGGCCAGGGGGAGGACAGCAGTCAGGGTTCCAGGGATTTACTTTCGAGGGTGGGTTTCGAGATGGTGTGCGGTTTTTAGTCGGTTCGAGTCCGACATAACCACCAGTTTCCACCCAAAAAAAGAGGGACACGAATTTTCCTTCCCTTAGAATAATTCAACATATCTGTTACTTCGTATCTCTTACACTTGAAATATCACATTGTTAATATATATATGTTTAACAACATTAACAAAGTAGCACCAATCAACAGAAATATTTATTAAAATGGTGTAGAAACTCAACGCTTTGTATAAAATAAACATTTATTTCATTTAAGTCTCCTGCATAACACGTTGCAAAGGCTATAAGTCGTTCAATTGCTATTGCAAACCGGCCATATTGCGCGGCTCCAAATGAAGTATAGATTTCATTCGTTATATTCCATATCCAAAATGGCAGAGTTATAGTTATTGCGTAATGGCTACCGGTATCAAGATCCACGGGAAATAATATATTGACGTGAATTGTTGTTTTCAATCGTTTAAATATTTTGGAGATTTGAGAAAACACACGACAATTTTTTTGTTTTTCCCAAAATATTTATCTTAAAAAAGTAAGAAACCATTATAATTGGATACAAGTAGAATTGATGATAAGTGGAAGTGGGCCTGTCATGTCTCCAGGCGGATCACGATTAGGCAAACGAGAGTGTAGGGCGCCCTGCGTCATGATAGACCGGTGACTGGAAGAATATGGTTCGCAGCGGATGGATGCGGACTGCCCAAGACCGGGATGTTTGACGCTTTTTGCGGCCTTCGTTCAGCTGTGGACGGCTACAGAAGGCTAAAGAAGAAGAAGAAGATGTAATAATGCTAAAACCTTTTTTCTAAGGACAGGTCCCTGTCCAGCAATGGACTGTTAAAAGTTGTTGGTGTAATTATATGTGATATTATCATAGATTTTGGTATAATTATATGTGATATTATCATAGTTTTTGGTATAATATAATATTCAATACAATCACTAAGTTCAATTCTTAAGATTTCTCCGTTATAATTCTTAGAAAACAAATGCAATTTAGATAAAAAAGCATTAAATAGTTATGACGGGATGCATATTAAGTAGTTGCCTATGAGTCACAAACTCGTGCAATATGTCGTTTATAAATATATTAAATGTAGAAATATTGATTCAGAATGTGTTAAGGATGCAGAAACAAAGGCAGTTGTATCGATGTCTCATAAACTAACTGCTCGGAACGCTTTTGTACGCTTTGATACGCGACATTATCCTATTCCTTGGTATGATATTACATCTTGTATCGATATACATTCATGTATAATATATACTAGCTGATCCACGCAACATTGTTAGCTTCTTTTCTCAATCATGCTCAGCTCCTTTTGGGCTAGATGAATGCTAACTATCTTAGGCACGCCAATAAAACCGTGATAATATAAATCGTTTTTCACCTCCGAAACTATCTAAATAGTTTCGGAGGTGAAAAACGATTTATATTCAACCTTAAAACCTCAAAATTACTTACAGTCATTTTTCCAGATTTGTTGTATCGTATTAAGGAAAGTGAAATTTAATAAATAAACAGAGATTGTGTAAATATTAAAAGATAAAGTTTCTAAAATATGACTGATCTGGCACTACCCACGGAAACTACTATAATATCAGTCAACGACGAATAGTCACAGATGTTAATCAACTACTACCTACATTATAATAAATGAATTTCTAAGGTATGCAGTCATAAAGCTCATTTCTGTCTGGATTGAACTGAAATGAAATGAAACTTGTAATGTTTAACAATTAATGGCTGAGAATCTTCCTCAGAGCGATGTCAATTATTTAACTAAATTGGCTGCATTACCTTGGACAAATTACATCTTGCAGTTGCAATTGGAACGTTTAGTACCCCTCGATTTAATACTACGCCAAAGCCGTATCTTACTGATGTTCTGTAATATATTCAGTAAAGGACAGAGCTGATTAAACTTAAATCTTACTTTAACATTATTAACGTATACTTAAATGAACAACTTGTCTGGTATGTTGGTCTAGTTAGCGGTTCTAACTAATTACCAAGGTTCGTGTGTTGCTTTCCTATTTAACTTAACTTCCAATTTAAAATATCATATAAGTAAGTAGTTTATTTCCAGATATTTTGTTCACAGTATAAAGTCGCACTTAAGTTCTATATTATCTTAGAATATTTTCTTCTTGTAAGTAAATAAAACGGGCATTTATCATTCTCAGTTGACAGATTGCAGCTTTGTCAATGTTAACCAACGAGTTTATTAGAAATTCAAATAAATTACCAATTAGTGATCTTTATGAGGTTGTTTTAATCTTATAAATAACTGGGCGTGTCCGCTCTCACCGGTCTTTTTTCGATTGTACATTACGTCTTTCTCCTGGTGGTAAAGATTTGTTTTTGACGACTATGATTTCTGCATTTCTCTTTACATTAAAACGTCGTGATGTCATTTATGTTTTCTTTTTTATTTATGGCCCTGCCAAAATGACTGCCTGGTGGAAAACATAAGCAGAATGCAAGAGTGGTGTTCACCATACTCGATGTGAATGCAGGCAGTGCAGCATGGTGATCCACACCATGGCGGCCTAGTGATGCTTCTGCCTCAATGGGCCTCCGGTCTCACACTCACTAAAAAACACGACAGCACGAATGCTGTCATTTTACGTTGATTTCCTATGCGAGGTTAGAACCGCCCCGGTCGAGCCGGCCCAACCGTGCTGAAATCAGCCTGGCTCTTCTAATTTGACCGTATAGTGTTTATTTCCCCTCTGCCAACGATATGCCTATTTATAGAACTTAGGAGAGTCAGTTTATAAAAATTAAATTATTCAACTCTTCGTAGATTTACAATTTTATAACAATTAAACTAGATGGTTAACGTAACCTGGTCGTCTACTTTTAAAACACGTTTAACTGTTTTGGATTCATTGCGTACTGAATTATTCCTTTTAATGTCACCCATATTGTCTGCTAACTGATGTAGCTACGTTCGAAGATATAAAAAAGTATAGAATCATCAAGAATGATATGTCTCCAACAAATCATCTACAAGAACCCCCGAATCGAGTTCTCTCTGCCGCAGTGTCAAAGAATTGTCTTAACAAGCATGTAAATTCTAACTATTTATAGCATTAAATATTGAAACAATAAAATGATGTGAAAGACCTCATAAAATTGAATAAAATTGATGTACATTAAATGGTTGGCGTATCCTTTGGTACTGCCACTTTAATTTATGCAGTGTAATTTGTGTGGGCAAGTTGATGTGGCGCATACGCCAATTAAGCAGATCGATCTATCATAATCATAGCTAACGTATTAATAAAGCGCGAGGGCTGCGCTCGCGCCGACATGCTGATATTGGTTGATACGCACTACGGAAATTACGCTTAAGAAAATAGACTGTACCAACGAAGCAAACTGTTTTATACTACAGATGCAGCTCACTGTGTTATGTGTAATATAAAATAATGTGTAAATTTAGCGAACTGTTTCACTACAAAAGAAAGCTTTAACAAAAATGGTTTTGGAACAATGATGAAGGCTTAATTTAGAAATGTATGACTTATGAAATACGTTATTCTACACGTGTAAACTTGAACAAATATTTCGTTGGCCGTTGAAACATTTGTCACTGTACACTATCCACTGGTTTTCCCCAAATTGTGGTTTGTAAATGTACAAAGGTTGAAATAATAAAAATACATAAATTAAACGCTTTCCATATTACGCATCTTTTTCTACTCTGCTGAGGATGAAAGGGCTCACGTATGCCAATGATGTAAGCAGAATAAATATGAGAAGGGGTTTGAGAACCATGAAAGCGTATCGAAGCAGGTGACATGTTAGAATCCTAAAGATGCGTTTAAGTGGAACAATTGCAGCGATCAGGTGACACTTAGATTAGTCACTTGCTCCTCTAACGTTACTTTTTTTATCGTACTATTAATTATTTTTTGCATTTTAGATGAGTTGAATGAGTTAACTCTTGGATGAGTTCAGATGTCAAAGAATTTGTTCTCAAAAGACAAGGAAAAAGGGTTTGTTAGTGATATAGTTTATTTATACAGGTGTATAGTTTAATAGGCAATTTATTTACTTTCTAAGTAACAAAAGATGTAGTATGTATGTAGTTATGTAGTCTACTGCGTATATTTTAACAGTTAATATTAATATTTTTAATATTTTAAAAGCCACTAATGACGAAGGTGACCTAATGCATGTAGTATTCAAATATGCATTAAGATGTATATGAGATCGGAATGAGATTGAATCCTTTTTGGATAATGATTTACAATAAAAAATCTATCCACACAAAGAAAATGATAGAAGAAGTACATCGTCCAATAGAAAATACGACGCCACAGGGAAGTAATTTTTGTAATTTAAACAAATCCATTTGAGGTTAGATCGTCTCAAACGTTTGCCGTAGGATAATTTCCCGCCATAGTAATATAAAAAAGTAATTTCATAAAGATTTCTTTTTTGATTGCGAAACCTCACAAAACTTAAATGTCAACGATATTGTACCTCGATGCGCGACCATCGGCGTGACCCTAATTACTGTGGTCTAAAAAGATAATGTCCAATATAAGCTCCTCTTGTTACTTAACGACTCAATCATGTAATATTGTAATGTGCACTCGCATACATTCTGTAATGTTGATTTTATTATAGCAAAAACCTTCGTTAGTACACAAGAACCCCAACGGTAGTAATTAGTAATACTCATAATCCGCCGGCTCTGTTTTTTAATCGTAATAAATCTTCGAATAATACCTACTACTAATATCGATACTCGATATATCGAGCATTAGTACCTAATATTAATATTGTAATTACAAATACTTACAAAATACAAATAAAATAAACATAAAAATATGTTGATAATATTGATAGTTAAGTAAATTGAGCTTCTTTATTTGTATACCGAATATAAATAGTTCAGTCCCCAACCCGCACTTGGCCAGCGTGGGGACGTATGGCCTTAACCCTCTCCTGAGAGGAGACCCGAGCCCAGCAGTGGGACATTATGGGTTGCTGTTTTTTCTGTTTCATATAAATAGTTGTATCCAATATATTCTCTAAAGCCACATTTTATATAAAGCATATTCTGAGCTAAACTACACTATATTTGTATTAGGTAATCAAAATAATACCTTCCTTGGCATTTGACATCAGGTAATTCTATCACTTTCTTAATAATTGTAGATCACATAAGTGCTTTACTGAACACTAATTGCGTATTACAGAATGATAATATTATCTTTTGCAATCGTATTACATAAAATTCTACATCTCTAAATATTACGTTAGGCCCGCACTGTCTACAGACTCAAGTCAGGTTCTCCTGTTCCTGCCAGGGTTGTTTAAAATAGAAATACTTTAACCAGCCTAAGTTAAGACTTAAAGTGTTAATGTTTAGTAATTTGCACGTAAAGTAGGTCTGTATGTGCACGCGTTCCGTAACTAATTATTATAGCCATTATATATTCAGGGATGTCAATCAAATTTACTTAACGATTTTGTTAAAGTATTGTGTGTATTCTTTTTTGAAAAGGCTTTTATTTCTTATTAAGTAGGGTCATAATTTTTCTTTATGTATTTTGCAACGGCTGCAGGGTTATTATTTGCACAAGGCCCGGTGTACCATTGTTATAAAAAAAATTACATGTAATAAATAGCACCTTAATCGTGAAGATATTCGGTAACTTTACTTACGACTAAAAAACTTAAACTAAATTTTATTTTGAATGATCGTATTAACGACATTATACATATACTTCTCTCATAGACAATTTATTTTAAACTAATGGCTATAATGTTATCGATATTCTAATCTTTTTAATATTGTACTACTTCTACAGGTAACTATGTTTTCTTGTATCATCACTGCATTTGTGTCCTTCCATTATTTTCACTGATCAGATCATTAAGTAGACGGTAAAATTTATGTAAGTATTTACTAGTCTAGTATGAAACGGACTG
Source organism: Hyphantria cunea (assembly GCA_003709505.1). Classification (NCBI taxonomy): domain Eukaryota; kingdom Metazoa; phylum Arthropoda; class Insecta; order Lepidoptera; family Erebidae; genus Hyphantria; species Hyphantria cunea. Next base: position 795,648 of record PKRV01001141.1, read on the forward strand.
CCAGTACTCGGTCGATGCTCAGCCCTAATCAGTTCAGACGATTCAGTCATTTCCTACTGCGTCTGGCGGTGGCCGGGGCGACAAATTGTCGTCAGACGCCGTTTCGGTCGCACAATTGAACTTAACAGACTATTTCCCAGATTTATTCGCCTACACATAACTTAAGAGCTCTGTTCACGGCGCGCAATTCATTTAAATCACGCCGACACGTCGTTTGTCGACGCACTGCCGTCGTCAAGATTCTTGTGTGTAATTTTTGGGTTACATGTTTCCGTGTTGAGGGGAAAAAAGACTTGAGGTCGGTTCCTTTTTGAAGTTGTGGGAACTGGATTTGTGCTTCTTTGCTGTATGTTACCTCATAGATATGAGTTGGGTTACCAAATTTGTTTATAAAAAATATTAAAATGTTTGAAGGACGGTATTTTAATATAGTGGTATATTTTGTTAATTATAATGTACTCTTGTTCTAGAAATAACATATAGTCCATTTCGTTTAAATAGTGTCGGTACACATACATGCAATTGTAGTTATTGTTGTAAAATATAAATATATAAATTCATACAAATTCAATAAATTAATAAATAAATGGCATAAATTGACAAATCATATTTTACTTTGATTTTCCTTTGACAAAAAGCCGCACGTTGGACAGCGTCGCGATCAATGCAACCGTATCTAAGCGAATGGACTATACATAGAAATAGAAATTATATTTGAATCCGAAACGATATATATTTTTAAATTTTCCGATTATTGATATCATTTTGATTATCAGTATATTAAATCATCTCCAGTATTATGTTGGGCTCAATATAAAAAACTTCTCAGTAACAAAATAACATTAAGTTTTTCTAAATTGAAAACATTTAGCTCCTTGATACATATTTCACGCAAGTTATGCTGGTTCCGTGAATGTCGCTCTTTATACGAGCGCTTTATGAGCGCCGTAACGACCTGCACTAGCAACTCGATCCCGAGGTGTGAACTTACGACCAATATCGAGAATATCGCTTATTGCTGAATGGAATTATCGGATTCTTCTAATCTTTTCGCTTGACACTAAGCTGGGCTGTGTACGTGTATGTGACAAGACAATTCAAGGATTGTTATACACCAGTGACTAGGAAGGCAACCTATCAAAAAGATTTAAAATCCTGTTCGTGCTTCATATTATTGATTATTTTTTTACATGTTGAAATGGGAAATACTATTTTACTTTATTTCAGTGTTTAAAATACCTACTTCACTTGGGTTAAATATAATAGAGTTTAGAATCGCAAACACGAAAACCGTAGAACAACAAAACGCGAAACATAGAACTAAAATTAAAACATAATTCCTCCTTTTCCATTGTGAATATCGGATATTTTATTGTTATTATATCTGAGTATCGGGCATTACGGCGCAGACACGGCAGAACATTAGCATGGTCGTGGGGGCCGGGCCGCAACAATGGCGCAGCGAGAGATGCCCACAGCATCCACCGATAACGTGCACTGCAATAGTATTTTGTATACAGGGTGCTTGCTTTATTTTAGTGAATGTTAATTTACATTATACTTTCTTATTGTTTAAAAAATAAGAAAATATTCATGATTCGTTAATGATTTACTGCCTCGGTGGCGAAGTGGTATCGTTTGCGACTTCTGTTCATGAGGTCTCGGGTTCGAATCCTATGTCGGACCAAATGTTTGTATGATCTGCAAATATTTGTTTCGGAGTTTGGATGTTTTCTATGTATAATATGTATGTGTTTACAAAAAAAAATATTTATGTATTCATATCAGTTGTCTAGTACCCATAATATAAGCTCTGCTTAGTTTAGGACTGGATGGCGTTGTGTGTTAGATGTCCGAAATATTTATTATTATTATCATTTATTATTTTATCACGATTCTTTCTATTTAAAATACAAAGCGGGGAACTTTAAAAGCCTTCATGTAAGGGTGGGTTTAGACTAAACGGACAGAGTTAGAGCGGGAACAAGAACATTCTTTTTAATATTTTAGTGTAAACGAAAACTCGTTTTCAGCGTTTACACCAAAATAGCAATGAGCAAGAATGAGAACTAAGAACTAGAATTGTCACGAACATGCAACTGCTCGCACGCTCTTATGCCGTTTATATCAAGCAAGCGAGCATGCTTAGAATATTCTTTAGAATCTTTTAGAACGCAGACAGAATAACGAAATAATGGTTTACACTAAAATAATTTAACACAAGGAGCAATCCCGCATCTCATGTAAATCGACCATAACGGACAAAAATAACACCCAGACCAACAACATGTGAATCATGCAAAGTGTTGTCCCTTATAGGGATCCAACCTACAACAATTAGCTCAATAGGACCGCTTAAGCCACACCATCCCTACAATTAATTTGAAAATCATACTGTTTTTCAACCGCTATACTAAACACGTTGTGCTGTCCTTGTACATACTTGTTATCTAATAAGCATTGTTTTTCTCAGAAATGTAATAACTCTCAATGATAGAAACGTTGTAGTTTACGTCGTAGTGACGTCGTTAGTTTACAGATAAGTCCCCGTACTCACGTATCACAGTCAAATTAAGTCAAAGTATCCTAGGAGAACTACAAAAAAAGTCTGTTAAAAATATCCACTTGTTCTAAAAAAGTCGGAAGCAAATATTTCAACGGTCTAAACTTTTCCCATTCAAAGCATTCCCATAGCGGCCTGTATCATGAGGTCGGTGGCGTGCGCCGGCGCCGACTCCTCTAATAATAGTCGCATTCCATTCCCTCGCCCTGGAAGGGCTCACCTCGACGTGCACCTGCCGCATGCCACTTTCCTTTTTCATTTGCCAAATGCTTTCGCTACTCCTTTGATTATGAATTATTTTTTGTGGAATAAAGGGGAAAAGACCAGACGTATCGCCTGATGATAAGCGATTACCGCCGCCCATGGACACCCATAACACTCTGGTGTTATGTGTGTCCATGGGCGGCGGCTCACGAGTTTTCATAAAAATTGGTCCAGCCGTTTCAGAGAAGTTTGGTAAAAAACACCGCGACACGAGAATTTTATATATTAGATTTGCGTATTATTTATTTAAGCATGAATAAACACTTAAAAGATCTAAAATTATTCCTTAATAAATCCTTTCTTATGAATATAATGGTTCTAAAATAGAAAGATAATGTATTTGTAGTAATGGTTTTGAGCAATGATAGTAGAATCCTCGGCGATTTGCTTTCGTGAGTCTACATGAGAGTTACAGAAACAAATATCATAAATATTAACATTTAAACAAATTATGTATAATATAAATATATATTTTGATCTAAAATTCCAATGTACACATAGTGTCAAAACTAAATAAGGATATTGGAAAAATAATTACATAAAAGTCGATTTCCTCTTATTTTAACGTATATATATATATATATATATATATATATATATATATATATATATATATATACGTTAAGCCGACGGTCCCGGTTGTCATGAACACCTATGACAATCGTTATTGGGAAGTCAATGCCATCAAAAATANTATCATAAATATTATCATTTAAACAAATTATATATAATATAATTAAATATTTTGATCTAAAATTCCAATGTACACATAGTGTCAAAACTAAATAAGGATATTGGAAAAATAATTACATAAAAGTCCTTTTATATATATATATACGTTAAACCGACGGTCCCGGTTGTCATGAACACCTATGACAATCGTTATTGGGAAGCCAATGCCATCAAAAATACTAACAACTAGTTCAACCTTCGAATTCACTCTCAGGGTTGAGGAGATCAGATGCCAGTCGTTCCGTGTAAAAACTGATATTCAGGTAAAAGTAGTTCCAGTACCAGTTCATGGTAGCCGACCCCAAATAATTTAGGAATAANGGGAATAATAAAGGCTATTAAGATGAGATGAGATGATATATGAATAAATTAAAGATGATTATTATAGGCTGTAAAAGCCTACTTTATTCAACGACAAAAATAACAACAGCCAGATGTTGCTTTCAAGTTCAAACTAATTCATTATTCGTAAGAAACTAAGGGCAACGTATCTAAAAATGTAGGGGCGATGTATCAGGCCATTAGGGCGCCCAGGGAGCGTGTCAGATCACTGGAGCGGAACCGAGGGCAAACGCCTGCGCGGGCGCAGGGCATGACAACAGGACACTAGAAATTGTGTTGTTGTATATTCCCATCACAGAAAGAAGCTTCTTTGTGCTTTTTGATGGGTTCTAAAAACAAACAAATATTAAAAATGTTGTATAGGTACTTGATTTTCTATTATCGTCAAAAATGATAATTAAGTCCCCATAAATTGTAAACGAATTGTCTGGATTATGAATTTGATTCAAAATAACTATAATAACGTGATATAAGTGTTACAGAATAAGAAGTATTTGCTGTTATTATAACTATCTAATACATTTAAACGAGCAAATCTGATTCTCGGAAACGGTTCCAACGATTTTCATGACATTTAGTATGCAAGGGGTTTCGGGGGCGATAAGTCGACCTAGCTAGGATTCATTTTTAGATTAAACTAGAAAAAAAATACCGAGTAAAGCTCTGTAATCCAGGTACTTATAATAAAGTAAAATAAACAAGTGTTTTTGTTTTACTAACTTTTCAAAGTCCGATTTTGAAGGTACATACATAGTTTTTCTGCACCTCACTAACTAAATATAATCAGTTACTGGTAAAGGACCTCCGTAACCCTGAGGGCGAAGATAATTCGAAGGTTGAACTAGTTGTCAGTATATTTGAGAACACTGAATTCCCAGTAAAGATTGCTATCGACGTTCATGACAACTATAATAAAGTGTCTTTGATTTTGCAAATAATTTTATAATACTTCTGTAAATGTGTCAAGTATCAATGCCGTATGTTTACTAATATGAGTCGTAAAGCGGTATCAGTTGTACATAAACATACATACATAAATATGGATATTTGTTCTGTTATAACGGAAGATTTCTGAGGAAAACATGTGTTGGCTTATATTGAATGATACAATAATATAGCTCCTAAATAAATAAAGGATTGATATTGCATTGACTAATTACGTCCGAACGGGATGTGGACACTTCCATATTATCATCAGTTATGAGGAAAACCCCTCGAAATACTACTTTAATACTTAATTAGCAACGTAACTACGTCTTCAAAAAATAACATTTATTAGTTATATTTACTCAGTTTAGAGAATATTTCAATAACTAACTGTGCAATGCATGAAAATACTATAAATAATAAGTGAAATACAAAACAATCCCGTTTGTAACTTTTGTGTATTTATTCAGGATCGTAAAAACAAGACAGGTTTCTAGAGTTACCTTTACATCCTTTGCTATAAGGATATTGTCCTTCAGCGCAATTTCTATATATTACCTATTTTTATTCTGTAATAGCCTTTAATTCTTGATATTCACCTTAAGGTGAAGTTTCTTTAACATATTGTATGACGTCTTAACAAGGTTACAGCAAATTGCAATTTAAAAATATTCGTGCTGTAAATCTAGCTCATTGAATCGATTTGGTTGGAATAGATCGATCGACATTGTGAAGTTTCAATGTTGTCTTAAGAAGGTTATACGAGCTGCAACATTTGTGCGGTTTTCTAGAAACATTCTGCGTCGCACAACAAAACTGTGGAATGAACTGTCGCGTTCGGTATTCCCGGACCTATACGACCTTCAAACCTTCAAGGAAAGAGCGTACTCCTTCTTTATTAAAGCCCGGCAAAGCACTTGTGACGCCTCTGGTAATCGCTACCGGGCAGCGCTAATCGCTTACCATCAGGCGATACGTCTGCTCTTTTGACTACTTATTCAATAACAAAATAAAAGCAAATAATATTGTTAATGTAACAAATTTACTATCTTATAATCCCACCGAAATAAATTATTACAAGATACGTTTGACTAGGCTTGCTATGTAAGTAACATGCTTTTACATTCTTTGAAATTTATATAATTTATAGAAAAAATCTTCTAAACCAGCACCAAAGAACCGGTCAAATTCAAAAGGTGTTTTGTTTCTTCCAATTCCTTTAAGGCTTTACTCTTTTATATCTACTAGCATTAATTAGCAGCATTAACATGCACGACAGCTGACGGGGCGCGTGCCGGAAGAACGACTTCCGTCGCTTCGGGCGCCCTGGGACTTTCCAACGGGATTGTGTGAAGACGCAAAGGGCTCATGTGTTACACAATTCTCTAGGGTAAAATATTATTATTTGCGAAAATGTGAAACGTTTTATATATATATATATATATGTACATAAATGGGTATCATTTAAATATAAATATGTGTTTATTTAGAAATATGCAAGTATGTTTGTGAGAAATCAAATTACTAAAATAGAAGCTCTACCTAGTATAGGATCCAAACAGCCGTGATGAAATATATAATTATTGGATACTAACTGATCCGGCGAACTTCGTACCTAAAGAAAAAAAAGGCAAAGGCGGGTAAAAATAGTAATACAAGTAGTATTAGTAATTTTGCCCGCCGCAGTTTCCCGCAGGTAGTGTACAGTCGCGCATTAAAATTTTTTTTTTGTTTTTTAAACATTACCGGTTATTTTTTTTTGTCCACGATCCTTGTCTTAAAAATAACGAACACTAACTTTTAAATTTTCGTGTTTTATGACTCTTATTTAAAGGTATTACATACCTCTGATTTGCCTGACGTTTCGACCAGGCTGACTATACCTATGATCACGAATTCCCGTGAAAAAAATCGTAATAACTAACACATAGAAAAAGAATTATTTAATTTGGTTCCGTCGATCGGAAATTATGCGCGTACAAACATTTTAGCGATTTATTTTAATTTATATAGATTTTTACTGGATTATCAGAAACAAATGATGATCTAACTAAACGTAGTAGAGAAACATCAACCGTTTTAATTTTGTACTGAATTATGTATAGATTTCAAAATCGGAAAAATAAGTTTCTGCAAAATGAGAACCGTATCGCATCGCAATAGACAAGAGTTCTAGATTTTTATTTTTTTATTTGCAATGAGTGTCAACACTATAAACAGACGTGTGTTTAATTAAATACATGCTTGGGAGGTGCGAAGGCCAACGCATCTTTTACCTTATTAAGACCTCTGCCTTTATTCTAATACCTTTTTTGTTTTATTATTGTAAGTAGTTTCGTTTCTACTTTCAAAGGAGATGGCTTATGTCTAGCAGTGGACTGTTGATGTGATGTAATGGTTTTAAGTATACATATAATATAATTGAATACAACTCTTTACTTGCACAACATGTAACAGAGTTAAATAAATACATAATAGATAAACTTCCGAAGTGTAGTGTACAAAGGGCGGCCTCATTGCCAAAAGCAATCACTTCGAGGCAACCTTAGGATCAATCAAATGTTTCATAGAGACAGTAGTAGTTGACGTGCATGGAGTTTTTAGAAATTATTTATATCCTTACGACCATACACATACTAGGCGCTCATAGCCCAGTTGCACTCGGTGATTAGAAACAATCATCGAGGGTAAGCAACGATGGCGCGGTCAGTACCTGGATGGGTGACCGCTGGTGGCATGTTACCATGAGCGTCTCCGTGATTCGGAGGTCACGTTAAGCAGTCGGTCCCGGTTGTTATCATACGATAACAGTCGTGAAGCTTAGTTGGAGGCCTTCAGGCAGCTTAAAAACATCCAACGGCAAGATTTACGTAGCCACAAGTATTCTTGCTAGCCCCCAACCCGCACTTGGCCAGCGTGGGGACGTAGGGCCTTAACCCTCTCCTGAGAGGAGACCCGAGCCCAGCAGTGGGACATTATGGGTTGTTGTTTTTGTTTTTATACACATACATATTTAAATATCAGAATATCTCTGTTACAAACTTTTATTTTGTTTCATCGGTCCCGATGTTTGTCTGTGATCAAATCTTGCAAGTTAAATTTCATCTACTTCCCGATTTCCAATTGAGCTGATATTTAAATTGTCCCTTTAGTTCTGATGATAACGCAATTATATACATATATACGGTATTACTATTAACCCAAAATGGCCGCCGTAACAAAATGTCGGCTTACATGTTTCTGAACAATCCACCCAATTTGGGTATCAAGTAAAAGGGCTAAAAGTATTTTTTATGAATAAATAATTAAACCTTCTTTTAAAAAAAACATTTTTAAGTGAATCACTTGTTTTTTTACCTTATGTAAAGTTAACTTAGATGAATAGAAATTTACGATCATATTTATAATTTTTTATTTAACTTTAAGCAACGGTATTTGGGCTATTTTCAATCTTAAGACTTATTTATGTTTAAAGTCAAAAATTATATAACGTTTGTAAGGCCGTGATAATGCTCTTTTTGATTAAATAAAGTTGAATAAATTAGTAAGAATAAACTGCTGCTTAAGTTATCGATTTCTAGATATTCTTTATTACTGAAATATAAAATGAAAAATAAGATGGCAAAACAATGACACACGTACATAATAATAATTTACTACGTACATAATAATCTGCTTTTATTGAAAAGCACACACATTTACGCCACACCACAACTTACCGTTTCCATCCACAAAAGGCCTCAATAAACAGATGATAAGCAGAAAGGGCTTGCGCACACGCAAATGGTGTCGTCGTTATCTAAACGCGCCAATCGTTTACACTACACAGTTAGAACGCAATTATCACCATCTACACCTGTTCTATGTATGGTAACGACTGCAGTAAATCACCACAGATACACCAGATATCTTCGATCTCTTCGATGATATCTTGAATGGTCACGCGGAGTCCATTTTCGGCATGCCGGTGTAGGGTCTAATTATTAAAAAGAAGGATTAAGTGGGGAAAGACGACTGCTTATTACAGTATCTTTTGAAAAGTCAGAAGCTGTCTAACGTAATTTAATATTAAAGACTGCTAAGTTCTTATTTGATAAAATTATCACACATTAACATGAAGAAATTTGAATAATTGCTCGCGTACAGATCATTATGGATTACTCATAACCGCAATTTATAAAATGATAATGATTTCACTCAGTGTCTCATTCAGGGGTGATCAAAGTATATCTTATTTTAATACACGTTTGCGTATTAATCTTACCACTGTCACCATCGAAGGTCGACCGTTTAAGGAGATGGTTAATTAAAGCTAGCTCGGTCGGTTGACGCGGTTCGATTTCCTCTTTAAACGATTTGATTTACTCATCGTGGGCATCCTTGGCCGATGAAGTGTTAAACCGTGACCTTACGCAAAAGGCGTCGCTTGCTGAATCACCAGTATTTCGTTGTTTTGTTTTATACAATAGATCTGGCCATATGCGGGTGGCTGCGGGCGGTGCTTTGTTTGGGCAATCAGTCAACGACCGATTTCGCGGTTCCCGGCGCATTCCGAAGGTGCTCGTCACTGGGAAGATTCATGCAAACGATATGCGAATTCGCCGTTAGGAGAGAGCCTTCGAGCGCTCCGCTTCTTTCCGATTAAACGATTTTTCGCGATTAAAGCACTCCGTTTGCCACTATTCGCCCATAGCTGCGTCGACACTATTAAATGTGTTCCCATTTATAAACACGCTCTCGGGAATATCTTCTTCGAGTTAAAACGTATCCTTCTGCGGATACGTTTTAACTCGTATATAATATTGCTCAATTAAAATTTTCTGTGGAAAATTGATAATGTTCACACGAACTGGCGCGAGATGCGTTAATTGAAGCGCAATTCTAAACGATGTGCGTTAGTACGTAAGTTATTTAATATTTCGCTCGGTTAACATACTGCGAGTTGACGGTCATTTTTTGTGTTTACAAATTAAGGTAATTACCGTATAACCCTTTCACAACCTTTTAAGTTCAACGCTCGCATTATGTGTTTCAACTCTGTTGTGGATAGAACTGTATTATGGTTCTTATTTCTTGGCCGTTAAGGTGTTAGCTGAATATTCTGGAATTCCTCGTGAAATATTGTTGTAGTTCGCCCTTGAATACCCAGTTCCGGGCCATTTTAATGTCATTTAAATTAAAATATGCAATCCGCACAGACCGATATAATTGCGCACAGTCAACTCACAAATCACCACTCTACGAAATTTATACTTAAATTAAAACATTCTCGCTTCAAGTTTTACGTGATATTATTTAACCTAGCTTTATTTACGTAATAACTCTGCATATTATTATAATTTTAGTAATAAAAAGCTCGTAAGTTTTTAATCTAGCAATTACATCTACCTGAACTATGCAAGGCTTACGGCTAAAATTACGGGCATTACTGTGAGTTTATCTGAACGGAAACACGCTTCATATCGGCGCAAGAGACGTACATATTTATGAGTGGTTATTCTAAGATTGTTTGGAGTTCCCAGCGCGGCTAGCAGCGTTCAAACAACGCCGTATGTGATGGTACGATCCCATGTAATCAACCATCTTACGGTCGGGACTATCTCGCCAACGAGGCCCTTGTATCTGATGCAGCGACGCTTTCCTTGGGTAATAATCTTTTATGCACTGCGATGAAGTTGTTTGCCCATGGATTAGGCCATCGACATCAGATATCAAAAGGCATCCAGACCACTTTGTTAGCTTTGCCTGACGTTCTATTTTGTTCGTACAGTCGTGTGCCTTTGTAAATAACGTTTAACACTTAGTTTATCAGTTTTCATTGTTGAGAATAATGAATGTAATTATACATATATTGATTTTGTCAAGTATGCTTGATACGTTATCACACATTAACATGAAGAAATTTGAATAATTGCTCGCGTACAGATCATCATGGATTACTCATCACCGCAATTTATAAAATGATAATGATTTCACTCAGTGTCTCATTCAGGGGTGATCAAAGTATATCTTATTTTAATACACGTTTGCGTATTAATCTTACCACGTCAATAACAGTAAAATGTATGTATCAATCAAAAAAGTAAAGTGTCACGTAGTATTCGACCGATCGTTTTAGGCATTATGTGAAATAAGTTTTGGCATAATTTGGTTAAGATTTAATTTTCTGAAGTATATTTGGTATGATGACATTTACTTATATGTGAATCTTGAATATTGACTTTGTGTTTTGTGCACTCAAGCAGAGAAACCACAAGGTGAACAGATTTTTTGTCGCAGAATTCTTGTAAACTATGATTTTAGAAGGTTAAGTCGTTTTTGTCCAATTTCATCATATGAGTTTTAATTCATTCGATCTTCAAAACCGTTGCGCTTTAATTGAAATATTTTTCCTGAATATTTAATACGAAATGTCAATATAAACAGTAAAATATTTTCTGACAAATTCATAATTTGTTTCAAAATTTTGTTTTTTAGAGAATAATTTGTTGTAATTAATTTTGGCCTGAGGCGATTTACTTTCTTAATATTTTGACTTTTCTGGAGATTTTTCCAAAACATACTATCTTACTGACTTTACAATTACATTATACCGCTAACTTCTGTTACCTCTTGGTTGATGACATACCAAAGCACTGCGTCAAAATACTGAATAAATCACCAGTGCACCGATGGGAGTCTATATACATAGGCTCGCTATTAAACAACCAATGTGTTAATTCTTCAGTTAAGCGCTGCTACATGTCACAGGTGAGGGTAATGATATCCAACTTCAGATGATTATGCCATATTAATGCTTAGCCTGATCGCAGCTTTAGCATCAATTTCAGAGCCAACCGGTCGCGGTCGTGTCGTAATACGATTACAATCCGATTCGCAAATTGGCAGTGACCCAGTTAAGGTGCTAGTAGGCGTTCGTTGAGGTCCATCGACTTTCTCAAGCGTCAACTTGTCTAATAGAACATCATAACTATAAATGGTTTTCGTGAGCAACTGTAAAGGAAATTATTCGTATAACAACTGCTGAAATTACATCACGCGCATATTCATATAATACAGCCTTGAAATGTATTTAGCAAAGATTCGGCGCGTCACGGTCTGTGGGTTAGTGTAAACGACCTGTACTGGCAATGTTCACCCAGCTATTCGAATTCATCTCACACCACGCGTCGCACCCGCCCGTCCCGTTACAAACAATGACCCTCTCACAATTACACGCCGATTCGGTTGCACAACCTCGTATTATGCACCGAAACAAAATAATCGAAAAACGGTAAAGAAATTCAATTTGTAAAGCAAACGGTGTAACGGGACCTTTAAATCACATCTAAATGGGAACGTTTTATGTCCATCACATGACTGTAGAACGACTGCGTTCAATAGACTGGTCAAAGAGCGACTACGTGTTGGTCTAGTTTCTTCGCCTATGTTTTTATTACTTCTATAGCGAAGCAGCAAACAAGTTCTATGCAAATTCAAATCGTTTGAATTGTAAAGTTACTTCTTTCTATAATTAAGGAGACTGTTTAAGGTAACTGAAACTAGTATTGTTGTTTTTGCACTAATAATGAAAAAAGCATCACATACACAATATGACTGCTGTCACGGGTGTACATAATAGACGATAAAAATGGTTGTGCCGCTCAACTGACGTGATATGATGGCCTCACCGAATGAAGTGTGAAGCAATCCTGTTGTTACTTTTCACCGAATTAATTGTATTATGAAGTGTAACTCCAATTACTTAATAGCAATACATAGACTCCTAAAACTAGTAAAAGGAAGGGTTCCTTTTGGTTTTGCCGTAGGTAAATGGCAACAGCTTGCATACTGTTTATGTTTCATGTAATACTAACTTAGTGTTACCTGTGAGTGTTTTACCTGAATGCTATCTTTGCCAGTATTCTTCTAATAAGGCTCTATACACTTTGGAAATTTGGAAGTTATAGATCCCGATATATCGTGGGAAAGCCACGCTTCGGCAGAATTGACCGGCTCGACCGGTGTGAAACAGCAGTTGCGCTGTGTTTCACCGAATGAGTGAAAGGACCCCAACCCCTACCCTCATCCTTTTCCTCATCCGCAAAAGGCCGGCAACGCACTTGTATCGCCTCTAGTTTTGCGGATGTCCATGGCGCGGTATTCGCTTACCATCGGGCGATGCGTCTGCTCGTTAAAAATCTGTCGATAGTCCATAGTCCATAATTATCCATAAAAAAAACATTGAAAATCCAGTGCATGCTATGGCGTTTGTTTGTGGCGATCTAGGACTTTTTAAATGTATCTTCAATTTAACGTTCATAAATGTCACTTAGTGTAGTGAATAGACGATTTTGTGTTACAATCCTTACCTTGAAATTCGACAGTAGAATTATCCCGCTGTCAAATTCTAAGAAATTATTGAAATGTCATTTGTACGTTATCATTAGAACAATAACATTGATAGATGAGAAGCATAACAAAAGTGAAAATCAACAGTTAGCATGACGTGGCCATCGTATCCGGTGGTGGTAAGGGTTCTCAGCACCAAGTGGGCCACTTCGCTTTCAAGGAAGAGCTGAGCGAAATGACGGACGACTGATGCACGACCAGAATATAAACAAACCGTTAAACAGTCCCCCCGTATAGGGTTGCCAGGTGGCCGGCTGTAGCGATCATTATGTTTGACTTTTTACGCTTGTCCGGCAAAGTGATTACAAATCCGGTCTGTCTGGCTTCGTTTAGGCATTTAGATAATGAAAAAACTGTACAGGTAACCGGTATATATTTACATTTAAAATCAAAGTTTTTTTTTAAAGTAGTCTTGTTTAGTTGTTATCAACTACTTTCGAAACATTACATTAATGGCTCTAGTTGTGCCGTTCCAATATATCATTAACATCATAATTATCAATGAGATTTACATATATACAACGTCCATTTTCCTCAGGTGTAGACAGAGACAATAAGACAAATAAAAAGTTTAATAGAATTTGATGTCGGAAAAGTGGTAACCTACATAATTCTAACTTAATAATTTAGCTCAATACGTCATGATTCTTTATTCCTTAATTTGCCACCCTTAGAAGTCACATTTGTTCTCTACATTTAAGTGGAATGAATTAAACGAGAAATATAACGTAAGAGTAAAAAATAATTTCCCGATTTAGTTCATGAGTGAGAGGGTAACAGACGTCTAAAAATACAAGAAAATTAAGAACCTTCTCAGATACTCTCTCTCTGTTACAATACATTTAAAAATAGAAATTCGATTTAAACAAGCTTAAAACAAAACACACACACAGAGAGAGAGACAGACATCAATGTCAAACGTATAACACCCCTATTTTTGTGTCGGGGGGTTAGGGGATTAAAAATTACAGCATAAATACATGTGTACTTGACAGTGCTGTAATAAAGAAAAATATTGCAAATAAAAATTTCAAACAGATATTTGTGTAAGTTTGAAATGTTGACATGTTTACTGTTTTATAATCTACCGATGCAAATAAAATTAATCTTTAGTTCAAATTATAGTTTTATTAACAGTGCTGCATTATTATTATTATTTTTTTTAAAGACAAGTCCCGCATTAGGAATACACATTCCTGTGTCGCGGGGATCTTTACAAACATACATGAAACGGACACAAAGTACACCCAGACTTAGAACAACAATTTATGGATCACACAAAGTGTTGTCCCATGTAGGAATTGAACCCACAATACTTGGCGCAGTAGGAAGTGGCGTGGCGACCACTGAAACCACTGGGCCAACTGTGTAGTCAAACTGTGTAGTATTACGTGTCGTATTTCACTCAGACTTTTAACACAATTCGTGTGAAAAGGACGCATGAAACAATGATATCCTTAATCAAGGGACGTTGCAGTGACACAGTAAACCTCTGTAGCGTGAATAAGAGGAAAGGTGTCAGGGCCAAACCTTTCAAAGCTTTGATGATTATATTTAGGGTATTGTATTTTTCGTAAATACTTAACCTAAAGATTTTTTTGTTTGGGCACAAGTTAATTGTAGTATGTTCTACCTTGAAATAAGGAAATTAATCTAAAAAAACTTGGAATTAACAATCCTAACGATGTCAATGTAGCAATGGCCATATTAGCAGTAGAACTGTTTCCCATTGTGGTAAAAGAGTTTTAGAGTGAAGACCACGTCGAGACAAACGTAGTGTGGAGGAACGGGTGTCATGTCCCTCCAACACAAAGGGAGGATCCTCCAACTAGGCGAGGTGATAATGCTTGGCGGGCCCCTGCCCAACGGTCGATTTTGGGGAGTTGTATATATATTAATCGGCGCGAGAACTTCTATTGCGCGATGCAGGATTGGTAGCTTCTACGTGCACTACGTTACTCCGTAGTTCAGTGTATCTTCGGTAGATGGCATTATCATATGTTTATGCTGCCGCTGTATGTGAAAGTCGCCACAGTAGTATAGGAAGATGGCTGGTTGTGAGAGGCCCAAAATCAATCAGAGTGGCGTGCAATGGGAGAGGCCCATGTCCAGCAGTTGACTGCAATGATGAATATCATGAATTTCTTGGTATAGACATGTACTTAATTCTTTAAAAAATAACGTACTGTTAGCGGCTATACTATTTCTTAATCACCCTACTGCTTTTATAATGCTACACTGTTCATATACTACAGTTAAGGTGAAATGATAACAGGAACAATAAATTAGGCTCGGGGTACAAGTGTAATTATCTTATCAGTGTAAGGCTAGACAATACGCCTGCTGAGATGCGCGTACGCGCAGTTCGGTTATCGCGACCACCCGCGGCCACCGCGGATCCGTCGATACAACATTATTATGGAAACTGGTAAGCCAACTACATTTGGGATTAGGCGTTCGCACCAAATAAAATTTATATACTTAGGTAGTCTGCTGGATTTTAATCTCAAGGGGCGGAAGAGACGACACATGTTTTCTCTTCTGCTAATTCTATCAAAAAATATCTACCATTTTGTTTTAATGCTTACTCTGTTTTACACAGTTCATTATAAACTATTTAAAAGTATCTTTCTTGCTAATTTTAATTTATCAATCTAGTCATCTAGTCATTACTCGATTTGAGCACTCTTCACATATCATTGATGTCTTTGTTAATATATGTGTCGCCTTTATAGGAGACATGTACTTATTCTTTAGATAAAAACATATTTATGATATGATTTTGATACGAAAAACAATACTAAATAGATAATTTCGTCCTACTTTCCTTTTGATATGTATAGGTGTGTGTGTCTGGTTGTGTATCCAAGTCTAGCGATCGTTTTCGTAAAAGTAGAATTATAAAGCAACCTATCAAGAATCTCATTTACACTTAGTCCGAGGGTATCGCTGTTTTACCTTCCCTGAACTCGTTAATGATACCGGCGACACCTGGTCCAAACGAGCGCATACGCATTTGTACTTAACTATGCAAATCAACAAGGCGGCTTCAAGCATCGTCGCGTCCTTTTTAACCTCGCTCAGTATTCATTTTCCAGTTCAAAATATTCCTTCTCATGGGATCTATACCACTTATGTTTCCTTTCTATGTGCTTATGTTCTCATGTTTCTAGAAAATTTAATGTTATTATTGTTTCGATGAACCTGCCCGTCGTCACATACTAAAACATCTTCTGCATTAGTATTCACTCAAGTGTTATTCACAGGTTGTTATTTCACTCAAACATAACCGGTGTGAAACAATGCTTGCGCTGTGTTTTACTGAGTGAGTGAGGATACCGCAGCCCCCCCCATACCCCAAAAGCGGGCAATACACTTGTGACGCTCCTGGTTTTGCGGATGTTCATGGGCGGCGGTAATTTTTTACTCGTTACGTCTGCTAGTTTACCTGCTATTCCATAAAAATCTTTGTTCTTAGAATATAATTTTCTTAGTGCTTATACTTTAACCTGATCTATATTGTGACCAATCACACCACACCTTCACACTTACACTTGTAATTCTTTTTGTTATTTTATTTTTATCTGTGATTGAAACAAGTCTAAATTGTTCCTATACTCTTCTCTTATTCAAAATTATATAACATTATCGAGTTACTTCTTATCTAAGTATCTATATCGTTTATAATTAAATAACATTGCGTAGATCACAACAAGAACTAGACTCTAATCTAGACCGCAATAAATCGGTGCTGCCGATTGCGATCGCAGTGCGGTCAAGCGCCTGATTAATGAGTTAACATTTTTTAATTAACGATCTGGCTGCCACCAGGAGTTATTGGTCCGCCAAAGGCACCGCGACTATGCGCACGAGCTTCGACAGCGCACATATCTTTCGCTCTAGATGTTCAGTTAAATTATATACCCTGGTTGAAGAGTTAATTTGTTTAGCATGCTTACTAGTAGATATTCCGTAAACTCAATAACCGCGGGGTTGTCGTGATCTACAGCTTCCCATGTTGTGCAACGTTTACTCTTGTTTATTAATGCCTCCGCACAATCCACTTTAATGTCTTACTCGTGAACTGATGAAGAAATTTAGTAAGGAATGAACGTCTTAGAGAAAAGAGACTTATAACATATTTTGGTAACACCACAAAGCTAAACACATTTGTGTTACTTGGCCTAAATAATAAATGAAAGTTGTTAAATATACCTACCTTAAGAATACATACAGAAAAAAACATTTTAACTTTTAATATCGATATCGTTTTTTATAACTTAAATACTAAATGGACAAAAATTTAAATCTTTTTTCTATAATTAGCATCTTTTTTTGAAGACGTTGTTCACGTTGACAGGAGTACAGAAAAGAGAAATATTGTTGTTCTTGCCGAAAATAATGCTGTGATTAATACACGATAAATTGCCGTTTTTATGTTAATAATTTCAATATCGATCGTCAAAATCTAAACCGTGAAAGACCTACGCGGTGGACAAATGCCAGTACATATATTGTTTTACAAGTAAGAATTTAAAATTTGGTGCAAGTAGGCGATTTCATCATAGGTTGCACGAATATTTTACAACATCCTTGTCACGATTGTTGATGTAATATTAGTTACCACGCTCCGATGACACGTCATGTATGTTTTGTATAGGTTTCTTACACTACTAGGTTACTGGCTGACTTTAATTAACCTCCTAAGTTTATGGGAAATATTTATATAAAACAATGAAAGGTGTTTAGTAATTTCAGGGCAACAGGTTATCAAAATTTATCTGTTGGGAATCATATATTCAAAATACGAGATTCAAAATGTTAGTACTATTTTATTGTACAAGAGTTTACGTATATTTATACTAACACATAATAGATATTAATATATGTAACAAAGTCTTAGAACTTAGTGTGAATTTTTGGATTCTAAAATTGATTGAGTTGAAGGAAAGGTAGGTAGGTACATTTAACTTGAACTCAATATTGTTAATCAACAAAGGTCTACTTACCTCATTCAGTAAAATGTCAATTAATTTACATATACTTATCCTATATTAAGTTAAAGCTCACCTGTATGCGTATATAACTCCAACCTTATATATAAAAGATAGACTGACAGTCGTCAGAATGCAAGTCTCGTCAAACATTTTGCAGACATCAATTGAAAATCTTTGACGTTTGTGTAAGTTCGTTAGCGGCCTATTGACTGACACTCGTATAGCGAACTTGTTCACACATATTGTTAGATGCAACGAGTGTAAATTGTCTTGCAGTGTAATAACAGAAATAGTCATGACTATGTATTGAAATTCACACTTGTCCTGGCAAGTTTTGAAGTGAATAGCAAATATATTTGCAGAGTTACATGCCAGTGTGTTACAAACTTGAGTATTTGATGCTAAAATTACTTCATGCATTTCAGCAGTAGTTTGGATATATTGAAAAAAAAAACACTATTCAACGTTTGATTAATGGCTTTGTAGAATAAAAAAACCACAATATATGCTAATTTTAAGTGGTCTAGGATTGATGATTATATTATTATTATATATTATACTATTGTTTTGTGTAAATTATGATTTATCAAACAATATATTTAAGAGAAACAATAAACAATTAAGCCTTAAAGTTTTTATGTAATATGACCTTCTCCTTGAAATAATAAAAATATTAAAAGAAAAAAGAATTAGTAATTAAAAATATACAACAGTTAATGTAAAATTCCCGTTTAATGATAATAATACCACTAATAAAAAATAATTAATTACGTAACTTAAATAATATTATGTCAGGAAACGTAGTAAAAACAAAACGTTACATGAAGCTTAATACTAAAAAAATGTATATCTTGTTTTTGATTGACTGCAAGCGTACGAAGTCACATGACTAACCATATATCACTAAACGTCTGAAAATATCACGAAACCCGCTAAGCCCCATATTCGGTTACTTATATCAATATTCTATGTTTAGCCGAATGTATTTATTTTTCTCTTCCATCAATGTTCTGTGATTCGTTAAAAATCAAAAGTTTTATTTCTCAGGTATTAGATGTCGAAATAAGCCGAAAGGTTGACGACTCAAAACTATAACTTAACCGTTTGAAATCGATTGTATTGACGATTAGATAGAGAGAACATGGCAGTTCAATAATCATGAGAAGCTTTTATTGACACCTTCGGAAACTGTAGCCATTCACATAAACATGTTACTTTATTAGTCCCGTTCACCAAACAAAACTTTTCAATTAATATGGACATGGCCTCTTATCTAATCACAAAAACGTGATACGCATTTAGAAACTAATGCGATTGCAACAGATTATTACGAATTGATAGCATCCATGTTCGATTAAAAAGGCACCTTGAACCGTATATGTTGTTTCGTGTCCAATTGTTGCAAAACTGTGCTCTTTTAGTGGCCAAGAGCCCCGCTACTGATTTGTTTCATACCCAATTCAATTATAGAAACACATGTAAATGTCATACAATTCTTAATGGTAACTTGGCATCTACTTGTTGCGTTTGCACAATAGCTACTCTTGGTCTTGCCAGACAACTAACGTTCTGAATATAATGACATGACAATTTGTTGTAAATTATGAGATAACATCACAAAACATCTGGTGCGCTAAAAATAAAGTATACTAGTATTAAAAAGTGTTGGTATCCATTATATATATATATATATAGTATTAAGTCACTTAAAAGAAAGGCATGACCTGGACATTATAAATGCAAAGGGGTTGGGCCTGACAACCAAGCAGGCGAGACATACGAACAAAATTTTAGCAGCATTCCAGATTGACAACCTGTGAATAATATTGAAATATCCAGTACGAGTAACATGTTTATATTTGTTACCTAATAATATAACATTGCATACAATTGGCAATCATGTTGCTACGTGTAAAATAATAAATAAAGATCTTTTGTAAAACTTTATAGCTTATCTATTAATGCATGAAAACATTTATCGTTTCGATAGCATCTAATGCTATTCTGCGGATGTGTTGTAATGTTCATTGTTTTGGTTAAAGCGTTAACCCATTCATACAAATTCAAATGGCTTAAATAGTTTTGGAATGTACTTAGTTTACAAGTTCTAACACAATGCTGTCGGTCTGGGTGCTAGTGCAGTGCCAAGTTTTCTCGCTTCGTTCTACGTCAAAGGCTGTCTGCCCTAACCCTTAGATTTGTGATTAGTTATTTTGCACATATTGATATCAACAATAAGGGATTGCCTAACGCAAAATTATATTTTAATAATAACGACATTTCAAGAACCTTTAAATAATAACAACTTTTTTATCTTTTTTCTTGAATCTACAGCAATCAATAAAATTTCGCCTTGAGCAATCGATACCACCATTGTGTATGATTGTAGTTAGTGTTAGTTACCTTGTATATATGGCTGTGTGAGAATAATTTATGTATGCGACATTGAACTAATTATGGTCTTTGTTTTCCAGGTAATTGAGTTGTTGTGGAAGTGTCATCGTGCGTCTATTCGGTATGTGACAGCCGTTATGAGTGTCAGTAAAACATGGCCGCTAGTTAGATATTCACGAAGGGCGCGCGCGCGTTCGTGCCCGCATCAATATGCGCCCGCGCACTTCACGGACACGATTTGACGAATGAATCACACCATTTTCTTCGTACCCGACTTGCTCACGTGACGTCACGATTTCAATGTCGCACGCGCAACCACCAAATTAAATTATTTTAATTATACATTTCCGCTTGCATAGTTACATTTATCTCTACGTTGAATCTCGGTTAAGCAAAGTTATCATTTTCATAGTACTTTTAGGTGTGTCATTTAACATTTATACATTTAAAAATAATTGTTTTTGTTATTTTAAGACGTTATTTGTCCTTCTTTACGTAAGCACAACAATAACTAAATGTCTCTCTATTTTAAATTAGATGAATATATATCAAAAAAATAAAATTATATACAGACAAATGCCAATAGAAAATCTTCCTTAAGATACGGAGATAGCAGCCTAACAATTACTTCTATCCCTACAAAATTCTATTCAAAACTGATTAAACATTATGGTTAAAGGAATACCTCTATACCAATTGTGTTTATACAGCTGATATTGTATTAAAAGCGAACGAATATGTATCCAGTCCATGTGTTATGTATATTGTTATGGGTGACTAGATTCATGACCCGCATTCGTGGTATCACCACACGTCTGATGTTTTTTCCACTTGTATTATTATATTATATATCCTGTTGCAGCTTTAATTCATTCGCACAACTATCCACTATGGGGAAAATATATTTTAACGCAATAATTACTCACTCTAATTTAAAAGACTATATGGATATGATATGCTTCATGATAGCACTTACTATTCGAGGTCAAAACATATTGACCGCATTGTCTTGTGAATTATAGATATATTGTCTACGTGCATTTATCTCTGTACCAATAAATATCGTGGTCCGTTGATAATAAACTAATGTATGGCAGAATACATCATGTGAAACACATTCAATCGTCATTTGCTAGAACGGGACAAAAGTAGCATTGCTGCGGAGAGCTTTATTGCCAAACGGTCAAATGACGATGGGCCATTTAGTTCTTGCCATCTTTTACGACAAGCTCTTACCATTGTGTCGTGTTCATACAAAACCCTCTAGCGCTCTGTATGTGAGCAAACAATGCATTGCAAGAACCCGCTCTCTTTAGTTAAAGGAATTGTAAATGTCAAGGTACGATTACGCTGTGCCGAGTTCTGGAATGCAATATTGTCTAGAGTGGTTAGATTTTAAACGCGTGCCTTGAAACGATAGTATCCACTTCAAAGGTATAGTAGATATGCACTATATTGAACTGGCCTCTATTTCCATCATTATACTTACCACGCCTTTACATTGCGCGAGCGCCGGACACAAATCAGTGAAAAACGGCTCGAACTGAGGCGAAATTGAGACGGTCTGGTGTAGCGGTCCCACCGCAGGGCAATCCGGCAACTAGGTCGCTACGATTACTGTGTTTCCTCAACGTTATTAGCCGTCGACAACGACCGTGGTTTGCGGTGCCCTAAGCTTTACACTTTATCATGGACCGTACTGAGACAACGGTGTTTTCCACCGATATTCACATTACACATCCGCGGTCGTCGCTTATATTTGAAACGGACACTTGTAACTCGATAGTGTTCCGAGCAACTCTCTCCTTTTACCTCACAGATGGAAATGCAGAGCGGAACGTTTCCTAGTGCGCTCCTGGTGAGTGATCGTGCCACAGTTTCGCTTCTATTGTGTTGGTCGTGTGTTGCTTTTCGGCCACATAATAGTTCAGAGGGCGATTGTCGTTACGGCGTCGGCTTCTCACAATAGAAGCGAGAGTTGGCTCCCGTAAGTGCAGTTTCCGCCGATTGCTATCTGAAACTTATATCTCCGACAGGTTTGCCCGTTACTTCCGAAGTACCTACTCCACAATTGTCATATATTAGAACAAGAAATTACAAGAATATACCTACAATAACTTGAGTAATTAAAGACTAAGAATAATTTTAGAATCTTATAAGAATGAGTGATAAAAAAATTATGAAATGTTATTTACTTACTGCGCATACAAATAATATGCATGTTCTAAAATTAGCACCTAACTTTGTGGTTATATTTTCTTCGAATAGTGAATAAAAACGTTGCTTATACTTGGTTAAAAATGAATATCTGAACACTATATCATAACGGCAATGATGTCATCTTGGCAATTGTAGCGAATATTGAAATGCCCAAAATCCTTGCCAAAAACGTTCATTCGCCCTCGATTTTGGACCCTGCCATTAAGTTGTTTATGTAGTGTTCATGCCTCCCCATTTATGGCATGGGTCGTAATAAAATCGACTAACGAGACACGTCTCTACCGTGGGTGACCACCTCGTTGCCAAGTTTTTGACGGAAAACAACGGATGTCACGTTCTAGGCCGTGATAATGATCTTTTGCCATATCCGTGAGGGTCACCAGAGTTTTGCATTTGTTTTTATTCATTTTGTCCCTGATGATACATAATTATATCAATAGAATAGATCACAAAGTAACGATAAATTTTGTCGTTGTTTGAGATTATTTTCCTCAATCACATGACAGTAACAGCAGAATACCAGATTGAATAATAACTGTATATATGATTCGCCGTCTATTGGCAAAATTGAATATCTAGTTCCAATACAGAAATACATGTATTCATCTGGGTTACCGCAAGATTCCGTGATATTTCAAGTCGGGAGCGCCTCGAGCAGAGTTGCATTACATTACACCAACTCGACCACCCCGACAGGGATCAACTATAGTTTGAAAATTGAACAGTCATTTATCGTGCTCTCTCCAAAGACTAGAATGCGTGACTGACGTCTGCCATTTATAACAAGCCAGCTTTTGATATAAACACTAATCAAGCTATTTATATCAAGTTTTATATATTTCTTGCCTTCATAATTGATTGATGCGACAGTGCTGCATCCAGTTGCTCATGGTGGTTCTTTTACATTAAGATCAACTTGAGCATCAGCGCTTTTGCCTGTATATTTTAATGATAAAATATCAAGTATATTAGCATCCTGAACATTGTTAAGCCATTTAAACTAAGTTATGAATTGGAAATTCAGCGATACATGTCTTGACAGTAATTTTACCTGCATTACTCAAAAATTCCGTTGGCCGAATCTTGCATCACCAACATCTTTTCACTAGAAACAATAGTAGTGGTCGACCGGTTATTATTTTAAGTGTCGGATATTTGCATGAGCTTGTCTGTCCCGACCCCCTAACCGAGAGCATTGTTCACTACTGTTGAATAGATAGTAATAACCAAATGCTGAGCCTTCAGCTTTCGTAAGTGGAACGGTGTTTAGAAACTTGACGAATTATTCAAAGTTTTTGAGGGTTCCACAAATGAAAGTATTTTAAGAATTAGCTTGAATTGACAAAATTTAAGACTAGATAATTAAGAGTTGTTGATTGTGATTGTGATTCTATTTAACGGTGATTGGATGATTAATATTAATAGTAATGATTAATGAATTAACGTATGTGTAGTGTGTCCATGGTAGCATGTATCATGATTTCTGTCATATGCTTGTGGTACTTCGTACACTATTTCGCCCCGGCACACACAACTGCACGTGTGTAAGGGAGCGGTCTGTCAGTGACCCTCAGAGTGCCTCGGTCCGGCGCCCATTAATTATTCTATTACAGCAATGGCACTCGTGATCGTTGCGCGCGCGCACTCCTTTGATCAGACTCATGCGCTTCAATTCACTACATTACTCTTCACGCGAGCTACACAAAATCGCTGCATCTTTTTTTTGTAAAACCATGTGTTGTCAGAGCACATTGTTTTTCTTTTTAAAACCTTTTATCTTGATTGTTACAAGAGGCATGATGTATCTGTTTCTTATTTTATGATGAATTTAAATTCCGGTAGGTAATATTCTTACATGAAAGCTTTTAGTCATAATGTGGCTTTCATACTACCTCAAGATTCTGCATTCCTGTTTAAATCTTCTTCTTTTTACTTAATTTCATTTCGCCTCGAGTCTATCAAGAGTGTAATATTATAAAGATTTTCTACTTAGATAAACTTGAATGTTATTAGTGAAAATGTATAATGAACCTTGAACATAATTAAAAACAGCTTCAAATTCGATCGTAAAACGTATAAATTACTGGAAATTAATAAGTAGGTATTTGATTATGAATAGACCATCGATGATCTTGTACTTGATCATTGTATATATCGTGATATATATATCGCACCATCTCATTGCCCCGAACCCAAATAAAGTTGAGAAAAGGGTAGAGAGATGTTAACAATTAAAACATTAATAGTACCCATTCGCTAAAGAATTTTGAATAGAAAGGTGGTGAGTTAAATGATTTTTTAGTAAAAAAATTATTATACCTTCTTTTTTTCTTCTGGTGGGAGTATATCCTCCCACCGTCCTCCGCGGTATTTATTCCGAATAATATTAATCACCAGACACCACAACCGGTAAAAGGAAATGTGGTGCTTCTGCATGTTCTATTGCTCCAGTTCACTAAGTGCCTGCCCCAATGACGAATGGGGATCAATTCGAAACTGATAAACCAATTTATTGCCCCTTAAACTCTCTCCATTAAATCAACAATTTATTTGTTGATAGTAAAATAGGTCGTCCGCGAAAAGGTTTTAACCTCATTTCAAACATAAATCACCGCTAATATGTTAGCTTTAAATCTTTAGACACTTTAGTATATAATGTTTGTTGTCAAGGAAATAAACGTGTGAATAAGGTAAATATATTGACGGATTAATTTGTTATACGTAGGTATGTACATACGTTATAATTTTGTTCAAAGTATCCTTTGCGGATAAGGACGTTATCATTGTTATGCTAAATATGAACACCTAGTGTAATAAAACAAATGCAGATGATACCGACACATAGCTAAGTTCTAAATATACGTAAAAGGGAAATCGCTAATTTAAGGAGCCAGTATTAGCTTACACTCTGTTCCGACTCGAATAACTCTATTATTTATAGTATTAGATTCGGGGGTACCCTAAGAAGGCAGGTGGGAGGCTTGTCCTTCTAACTAAAACTGACGTGTTTTTGCTATAGCGCTTCCCTTTCATTGATTTTTTTCAAGAAGAAAATTTAAATAACTCTTTCTTGTGAACAAACATAAAACAACTGAGGCATTCTTACAAAAATAAAGTACTCTTTTGTCTTCCTCGTTTAAATAAAGCGCTTTATCAGATTACTGAACAAAAGTAGGTTACTGCACACAATACAGCCATAAAATGATTTCGCCACAATATATACCATTGGCGATCGTTTATCTGGCGCCCAAGTAAGTGGTTACTGCAATGGTTAGCGCAAACACACTTATTGCGGTAGATGAACATCTAATTGTTTTAATAAGCTGCTTCCTCACAACGCAAAGGCATCATAATGGGAATAGAGATCTATAATTTGAAATTGATCAGCGCTTTATAATTAGTTTATAAAGCGCTGATCAATTTAAAAAATAAAGAAGTTTATGGTTTTATAAATACATTGCAGGCATCAAAGTGGAGGAAGAGTAGAATAATAACGCTATAAATAAGGAATAATCTTTTATGTTGTTGCCACAAAAACAATGGCGTAATTTTGTTTTTTTAATTTTTTTTTCATCCTCTTTTTTAATTTTACGCCATTGTTTTTGTGGCTATCTATTTTATAGCAAGCAAGCACCTTCATTCAAAACAAGCGGCAAATTTTGGCATCCAAGGCATTGTTTTAACAAGATGCCAGAAATACTGGTTCCCAAACTTGTGATTTAAATTAATGCAGTTATTAAAAATACGAAAGTATGAGTCATATTTAATTCTCAGGTATAAAAGTACAAAAATAGAGAAGGTCGAGTTATATTATCGAATTGAAAAGATTGAATGCAGTAGTAACCTTACAGTTGCGGTATTGATCGCACCTTTGCACAAACTGTAGTGGGCTGAGGTTCTTATAACAATACACACATGACAGTTTAAATATTCTTTAAATCGGAAGATTTTTACATTTAACATTGACAATGATTTACGCATCAATTTTGGTTTTTAAAGAAACATTTACTAAGGAACTGAGTAAAATAAACATTTGGAATAATATTTATTACAAACTAGCTTTCGCCTGCCGCTTCGCTCGCATTTAATAAAAAGACTCTTATGTTACTTCTAATACCTCCAATTGTACAAAGTTTCATGACGATCGGTTTAATACTTTTCGAATGAAACTGTAACAAATAAACTTACTTTCACCTTTATAATATTAGTGTGATGTTATATTACTTAGTTTACACATGTTTTGTCACAACAATTTGAACAACAAATTGATTAAA
Source organism: Hyphantria cunea (assembly GCA_003709505.1). Classification (NCBI taxonomy): domain Eukaryota; kingdom Metazoa; phylum Arthropoda; class Insecta; order Lepidoptera; family Erebidae; genus Hyphantria; species Hyphantria cunea. The sequence goes on from PKRV01001141.1 coordinate 822,752, forward strand.
ACAAATTATTTTCTTATTTACTTCTCTCTGCAAACCATACTTGAGAACCAGATATGTTATAAAAATAATAGCCGAAAATGTAGCAATATAAAATAATATCTATGCTTTAATATCGCACGATAACATCGCTCGCGATCCATTAGAAATGTGCTCTAGTTGCTTCTGCATTACGTACAATATGCACCAGAGTATTTCAAAACTCGCATCTTCACGTCTGATCTTTTTCTAAATTATTTTTTTTGGTATGTCAAATCTTACCAAACGATCAAAGCACCCTAAATCATATTTTAGGTTCTCTACACTATAAAAACTACGAAATTAATGCTAACAATACTTTTCAAGATGGCTACCAATAGCCACAATTTTAAATTGTAATAATAACTACAGTAACGGATATAAGTATTCTTTCCCACCTAAAGCATCTAATTCAATAAAACCTGACTACACGGACATCTGCCGACTTCCCTAGTGTCTTATACTTCAAGGTTTTCGAATATATTATATAATACAAGTATTACTATAGAAACAAATTGACTGTATTGTAATGTTCGAAGATCAACTTTAAGAATAAATGGGGGTGATAATGCCGGGAAGCAGGGGTCATAGCAATGCTCTGCCCGCTTGACCAAATTGTAAAGTAAAAACGTTATCTCGTCCTTACCAAAGTTTTGGATAAAGTTTTGAAAAAAATTTGGAGAGGTACATAGACTAATTTTATTATTCAGTAATAGGTTTCCAAAATATTAAACTGTTTTATATATGAACTGAGAATTCTTGCCATTAAATTATTTACAAACACAGAAAAATAGAACCTTTTTTAATAAATTTATCATCAAGAGTTTTAAAATTTAAAGTATTTCTAGGATAGTACCATGGGACCAAATCGTAATGGAAATATACGCAGCTGAACAACTTGTCAGTGCAGCTGCTCTCATACTAGAGAAGGTGCGTGCCTAACCCAAACACACAATAGCATATTTTGTTCACTATTAGAATACAATAACAAGGCCACATTAGTCCCAATTCGCGGTTGCTGTAACGCTGCCAAATAACGAACGGCGTGTATTGCTCGTATCTAGTAAGATCTGGATGCTTTCACAACATTACCGAGTTATACACCATTAGCTAGATTGACATCTGAATGTGCTCAGTGACCGATGCCCGATGTATTCGCGTTCGATATGTGCATACGTTTGTCTTGTAATTAGGCTTGTCAGTGTCACATACGACTGTGTGGGCTTTAATAGGAGGACATGACCGATCAATAGTTTGTTTTGATCTATCTCCTAGGTAGGATATTATTATTATTTAATGAGCTTGGACAAGGAATTCTGTATTGATTTTGTTTAAAAACTCTCTTAAGAATAATATGTCGTTTAAATAACAAAAGGTATAAATACTGATGTATATATTTTCAACGGGTTGTCGAACTTTGTGAATTAAGTAGTTTGACACTTTAACCCCTTGAGTAGAAGTAATGATAATATAATATTTGCAGAAAATCTTCATTAAAATTTAATGTTAATTTTGATGTCATGATACTTAAATGGGGTGACAATTTTATACCAGTTTTTAGAATCATTGAAATGAGAAGATATTTTAAATAAATACATATTATAAATGTGCATGTAAGATCATTTTAGTGTGTTACTATTCATTAACATTTGTTTAAACAAAATTTATAAAAGAACTTTGAGAATCGGTTGTCTAGTATCGAAGTCTACGTATAAATTTGTAAGGAACTTTCGGTGATAGATATTTGTTATTGAATTTCAAGCATAAATTACTAAAATAAAAAAATTAAAAGGATTCCCAGGACAAAATGGCTAGGACACAAGTTTTAGGAGAAAATGAAATAATTCATGTTTTGTGACACCACAACTATCCAGTATAGAAATGGTAATAGCAACCATTTGTTGTGTTTTGCACAATTCAACATGTAAATAAGCCTCACGTATCGTTCTTTCGTCCTACTAACATCCATCTATCAGTAAGCGCTCGCTGTGTCAAGATCATGCGCTTGCGCACCCAAATATTTTGCAAATGACCCGCATCTGAGAGTTGCCAAACTATTGAATAAAACCTTGCTTTTGTAATGTTACTTAACTAGAACAGAGAGCAATGAGTAATCTACGTTTTTTTTTTTTATGTTTATGCTGCCAAAATGACTCTGCCCTGCCTGATGGAAAGCATGAGCAGAATCCAAGAGTGGTGGTCACCATCCTCAATGCGAAAAAGAACAATGCAGTATGGTGACCCACACTATGGCGGCCTGGGGGAAATGGGGATGGTGAGGGGGATAGGGGGCATTGGATTGGGGTATGGGCCTCCGGTATCCTCACTCACTCGATGAAACACAGCGTAAGCGCTGTTTCACACCGGTTTTCTGTGAGGCCGTGGTATCACTCCGGTCGAGCCGGCCCATTCATGCCGAAGCGTGGCTCTCCCACGGTATTATAATTTCACGCACGTCAGTATAATTTGATAGTTAAAACTTGAAGAAAATATAAATGGAAAGGTTGACCACACTTATCAAGCATTTATTTTTTTTAAAATAAAAATCTAAATTAAGGCGTCCTAAGAACTAATGTTTTGACAGTTTTTTAATCAGAGATATATTTTCTTAGTTGCCTCAAACCGCACGTCTCAATAAATTACCTGCAGTGGGCTATAAAAGGCTTTCATTTAAAAGAAAACATCTATAAAGTATGGTTTCATGTTTGCGATGGAACCATAAGTCCGAATCCACGTATCGTTTTTGTTTAAGATCATGCTAACGGTCATTTTGTGTACGGTCAACGATTTTCTGAAGATGTCATTTACGACTTGGCGTATAAGAATTTCTCTTTGGACTCATCAATTGAAATGGCCTCCCTTATACTCAATTAATATGATATCCACAGAGACTACAAAGATAAAAATCAATATTAATTCATCGAACGTACCGATCTCGCCAACAGTCATAAATATCGTCTTATAGTTGTCACAAGCAATAACTAGTTCCATTTCTCAGTTAGCCCTAAGATAAAATCTTAAGTTCCAATTTCTAATAGTTGAAATCGAGACAGTCCAGCCACTCTTAACTTAATAAGGAAATGTTACCCTGGGAGGTAAACTTTAGCTACTGATTCTCAAAGTTTATGTTACTATTCCCCTAAAAGAAATTGGACGTGTCAATGTCACATGCCGCTGAGTGGGCTTCAATGGCCGATCAATAGTTTTAATTTAATCTTACAGAAAGGACATCATTTATATTTAATAAGCTAGGGCATCGATGATTTGCGCAAGACGGCTGGCAGGAGCTGGATGCGAGAAGCCATAGATCGAACTAAGTGGCGTGAAATTGGAGAGGCCTATGTCCACCAGTGAACTGCGATAGGCTGTTGATGATGATGATGATGTTGATGATGAAATAGTAAACACACTTATCTACGTTGCTCTTCGGTTGTGATGCTTTCAAGTTCTTTTTTATGTAATTAAAAAGTATAAGGTCGCTGTTATTGAATAAATATCGGTTTTTAAGTTTAAGGAACAGTGAACTTTCCATAAGAAATGGCTGGCGCACGGATGTCTAAGGACTCATAATAAATGCCTTGACCCAAATGTTAAACCATAACTACTGATGTTTTGAAAGCCTCACACTCCTAATGTCTAACCAAGAAACACGTACTTATATCATGATATGTTATTAGTTGCAGTATATGTAGTGTTCACCTTAAGGGGATAGCAGACTTGTAACTGTACTGACTCCTGTATATCATTATGTACATGTTTAAAACTAATAAGTTTATAAAGAATAATAATATATACAACAATATTGAAAATATTGTCTGGTAAAAATTATTTTGGGTATATCTGGAAAAGCGGAGCTGTAGTTTCACACTCAATGTACTACGCAAAGCATAAATGCATCATAATTGTCGATATGCCTGTCTCTTTTGTACTGCAGTACAAAAGGGACAGGCATATTGACAATTATGATGCATTTGGCCACAGTTTCATTATGCGCTTTTTAACTGTATGCTCTCTTTGTCTCGTGGCTATGCCTGCACCTAGAGCTTCGTACAAACTTGAATTCACACAATTTATTCCTTATGTGAGAATAGCAGACATTTCTTAGTACTAAATTTCAAGATTCTGAGTTCTTGGAAGTACCCTGTAGGTTTTGATTCCCTTGCGAGTGTCGAAAATTTTCAGCTTAAATGACTGTATTTTTTGAATGGCTTAGAAGTTTGATTTTCTCACAGCTTCAAGCGACAGTAGATCTGAGTATTTAACTTGAATTTCAGCTTGATACCTCCACGCGTTTCTGAGATAAAGGGCATTGATAGACAGATGGACAACAAAGTGATCCTATAAGGAAGGTACGGAACCCTAAAAAGACAATAAACTGTAGTACTCTACTCAAATTTGTCTAAACTTGAATTAGGAAGTGAACTCGTTCATTTATTAACCGTAATGTATGAAATCGCAGAGTAATTTTACATTGTAGCCATTACTGTTTATTGACAGCGATTGTAAAATACAAGGATATCTCAATACCAATATCAGTGTTTAATTGCATACGGTATTAGTTTTTTATTGCAAATTGTAGCATTAACTGTACTATTACAGTTAATATAAGTTATTGTGTGTTTGTTAGTCTCAGTTCTACTCCACAGGGAGTCTCACGACCTAGATTGTCGAAGAGTACTTACTTAACTTTACGTTTTATTTTTTTGTATGAATGCATACATGCTAAACGGTACTGTACAATGAACAAACGGTCAATTGTCATTATATTTTTTTTACTCAGGGCATATTTATCATCTTTATTCTTCTTACAAAATATACAAGATTGATTTTTTTATTCGTGTAGTTCTTTATCGAGGAAAGAATCATTTAACAAACCTTCTTTCTCAATAAGTGAACTAACGATATTTTTAGTTTCAGTCATGTAAACTTACAGTTAGTATTTTATATACTCGCAAAATTAGCTGAGCTCCGCGGTGTAACCCGCTGTACAACAACAACCACGGTTAACGACTAAAATAAAGCATATGTAAATATCCTATGTTCGTCGCCTTGTTCTAAGCTATCTCCCCACCAATTTTCAGCCAAACCGGTTTAGCTGTTCTTGAGTTATAAATAGTGTAATAAACAGGACTCCCTTTTATACAAAATATATAGATAGATTACGAATAAATGGAATTCCATTTGAACGAAGCACTACCGCTGTGTTGAGTACTCTACATCCAAGCCTAATCCCCAAATATAGCCATCCATAAGTCTGATCTACGAATGGAACCATAAAATGAAAATGCAATTCCTATCGGCAAAACGAAAATCATCTTCAGGTTGGTTCATGCACCTTAAGTATTTTGATTGTATAGTTTTCGATGTAATATGGTGACGAATATACGTGTATAATATTATTATCCAATATTGTGCAGATATAAATTGAGTCGTACAAACAATAGTTGGAAATTCCCAACTACTTACAATGCGAGAGTGGCCCAGCTTGTCAAACAATCTAACCGCGGCACGGTTGAATGCGAATTTGATAATTTTTCAACGGTTTCTCGTTATGATTCCACGCCTGGCGAGTTGGTGAGTCACCGAGGTTACTGTACCTACGGCTTGCCTCTGTATACATTCAAGAAATTAATCCCAAACCGTTGCTTATTTTTGAAAAATAATACGTTATTTTTAACGTATTACGTCAAAGCTTTTTTGAAAATGTATTTTGGCTTGGATTTCGACTGTAAGGAGCACTGATTTGGTAACAATAACTTGACACAGCCTGCACACAGGGCTATATGATCGGAAATGACTTGACTGCACGGTTGGACTAGTGGTTTAAGTGGTCGCCACGAAGTCGCTCTCTGCTGCCCCAAGTGTTGTGGGATTAAATCCCACATGAGACAACAGTTTGTGTGATCCACAAGTTGCTATTCCGAGTCTGGGTGTTCTTTGTGTCCGTATCGTGTATGTTTGTGAAGTCCCCCGCGACAGAGGATTATAGTCCTAATGCGGGAGTTATCTTTAAAAAAAGTTCTGAAGCAAATCAAATTATCATGGTTATGGCACAATTACTCGTTTTTGTCCAGGGTGAGAATTGAATCTAAGTGTTTCGCTGAAAAATAAGGGGGGCAAACGAGCAGACGTATCGCCTGATAGTAGGCGATTACCGCCGCCCCTGTACACACGTAATTCCAGAGGCGTCACAAATGCGTTGCCGGCCCTTGGGGAATGGAGGAGTGGCTGGAGTATGGGGTTCAGGTATTGTCACTCCCTTGGTGAAACACAGCGCAAGCGCCGCGGTATCGCTTAGGTCAAGCAAGCAAGAATGGGCCCATTCATGCCGAAGCTTGGATCTCCCACTGGTTTACTAAGTTCCATATGACATTAATTTCTTAACATAATTTTATCAATGTATTATTCTCAACGTGAAATCCTTTCGTTTCCATTATCAACTTCCTTTTACTCACAATTCACAAGCACATTTTATTGAAAGGTATTGTAAAATCTTACTTTCATTTGTAAGATTTCGTATTGGAAAGAAGTTGATTTTATGAAAAATGTCCCTTAATTACGAATGACTATTAATATTGTTTTCCACTATGTATTGCTCCAGCTAGCTATTTCTATTTCTAGTCTTCTTTACAAAGAATGCAAGCGTTGCTAACTAGATATACATAAAACACTCGGTGTGTTTACTGTTTACACAGTTGTAAACGGTCGCATTGTCTCCTATCGATAACAAGATTCCACAGCTATGAACAATAGTTCAAATCTAGAGGTTGTTACACAGGCCTCGTGTTTCTTAACCATTTCAATCATTAATTTTGTTATTAATTCTTAATTTTATTGCTAATAGTTTGTTTTTAAAAAGTCTTTGTAAAATATTCGTCTGTATAACATCTAGCTTAGTTCTTAAGTCCTTTAGTAATCCACTATCTGGACATAGGCCTCTGCTCCTCATAAAGTAGACAAAAACTACTTCAGATTTTTTAGTCTATTTTACCAGACGGGCTGGTATAGGGTCTGATTCAAGTACTCCTTTGAATTGCAGCGCTTTTATCCTATTTAGTAGGCTCCCTTAGTCAGCTTTTACGATAGCTGCGAGATGTACAGGGGTGGTGGCCCTCCGTAGTCTGAATCCGTTACCACATACTAAGTAGCTTTATAAATTTCCAACGTGTACAATTTCTCCTTCTTAGAAGTATTATCCTGTGGTCCTGTTAAGTCCAGAAAAGGCCTTAAAATCTCCCTGAGGCGCTTTGTGGACTTTAAGTCCGCAAACGAGAGATTACGTTTTACACAAAAGGCGTATTTATATTAAGACATTGCTCCGTCTTCTTTCCCGTGGCGCTGTCGCTTAAACAAGATATTAGGCGACATTGAATGATTTGGGAATCTTTCTTCTATAATATTCATGCCAATTATTTTAATTTACTTAATTTTTGAAAGATGCAATGTGTGACTCTGGCTTTTTCATGACGGTAATATATAGTAATAAAAACACTACAACAATAATACTAGGTCTGTCAGTTCAATATTACTACAAAAGAACTTTTATTATACCATATGATAAATGACATCTCCATAGCGATAGATAGACCCACAAACATATATATATATACAAGAATAGTTAGCACTCTAAGGTGTTAACTGTTAGGTAGCAACTTTTTCTCTGAGTCACTGTCATACTTTTTCTCGCAAGTATTTATCACACCATGTAGACTCATTGGCATATATACCTTATACTTATATGTAACTATTGTCTCACAAGTGCCAAGATCGCGTTCAAATTGTAAAGGCGAAATACTTGCAGAAGTTCGACACACGGCCGCTCGTTCCCACGCTGTTTGGGTTGCCGTTTAAGATTCGATCACATTCAGTTGTATTCACTATTACTCTTATGTATTATAGGGCTGCCGGTATATCTCGAAGCGGAATTCAAAAAAAGACGTAGCCATGTTTCTATACTTAGGTAGATAAATAGGTAATTAAATATCTTCTTAAACTGACAAAGGTTTCGACGGGATAGTTAGGTATGACTTTTTTACCAAGCGAATTACACTCATCATCATCATTATATCAGCCGCGAGTAGTCCAATACAAACATAGGGCATAGGCCTCTCTTTACCAAGATACAAGATAATAATAAGTGGTAAGCGTCTACCAAATAGCAAGTATGATGGCAAAACAAAGCCTTAAGAAATAAAATTTGGTTACTCGTATGTCGAAACGAAATATTATTCTATCATTTCTCTTCAAAAGTCGGTATTTCAAGTTCCATATAAAATTGGTTCTATAGATATTTGTCATAGAACTTCTATGGAGTCGAGTTGGTAAGGTAGTGTAACTCCTAAGCTATAAATGTCCAAACGAAATGTTACAATCTCGGACTCTTTCACATGAACACGTAGAATGCAACAGTTGGTTAACATTGCATAAATAGCCAAACACATTTATGACGAGTATTGAAAGAAGGATGTGACATCGTGATTAGCATGCGCCTCTCGCCCACTGATTTGCGAAAACGCGATAAGTATAAGAGAAACAATTTGGTGCGACCTCAATTCAGGCGATATACGGTCCGATATGGCTTGGTCTTGCGCCGTCAGATAAATCTGCGTGCGACTATAGTTGTAACACAATATAATATTAATTTGGAGCACGCCAACGCCTAGTGCGTAGGCCAGTGGGCTATTTGGGACGACTCGCAGGCTATTTGGATATCCGACATTTCTGGAATTTAGAATATACGATAGGACGATACTAGACGGGCATCGAGCTAATGAAACGTTAACAATTAGCAATAAGGATTCATTTTAATCATTGTAGATAAACCTTGTAGATTGAGTTCCAAATATCCGATGTATATTTCAAGCAATAACTAAATAGAGAGATTCCTCTAATGTTGCATCACTCACAAAGGAATGCAAAATCCAATTACAATTCTACTTTATTTATACCCCTATCATTAAGTTACTTCTCGCACTATATATTACACTTAATCGTAGGCAAGTAAACAAGATGCCTTATTTAAATTACCCCAAAGGTTTCCGTGATCCGTAAATCGCGAGATACAAGAGTTTCACGTTGTTTAAACGGTGTGCGCTTGCGCAAACCGGTGTCGTGCTTCGCGCTGGCGCAACGTATTGTCTCCGCGCATCTAGAGCGACGATTCGCGACACCACACTAACGCCTACCGTCGATTATGCAATACACAAAACATTCACTTAAAACTTATATGAGGGTATCGGTGTTATGATCGTTCGTACTTAGTTACAATTTTGTACAATCTTATGCGGCTAAGAGACAGAAATCATTTTATGTAACTTCCATATACATTTCAGAATTTTTAACTCTATTTACCCGACTTTTTGTAATCCAATCCAAGTCTATGATTATCTAGAACATAACACATGCCAAGTCATATTTGTACACTTTACTTTGCGTAGCGTTTGCAGAAAAATCAATATATTTTTAAAGGCCAATAAAAGAAAATCATACAGAATTTAAAACAAAACTAACATCACTAAATAAGGTTATTCTGTATTTTAAATTGATAATTTTAATAATTGGCTAAGGCTTTGTCAGTGCACGCTCCACATTTACTATGTGGCAATATTTGCACGACTCTCACGAGAGACGGCGCTTATCACGAGCGTCGTGATAACACCCTGATTGTGCAAACGCTTGCAACACTCATTGCTCGAGAGCTGGGATAAGTAGCAACTAATTGAAATGTCCACGTCTTCACAGTGGGCGGCGTGGGTTCGACAGTTTAATTACCTCTGTAAACAACTCGTGATTAGTGCAGTGCGACTGTTGTGCAACCACCCAATGACCGCTAGAGCCTTACTCCCTAAATCAGCCGACTTCTTATGAATTGACTGCCTCGGTGGCGCAGTGGTAGCGTACGCGACTGCTGTCCATGAGGTCTCGGGTTCGAATCCTGGGTCGGACCAAATGTTTGTATGATCTGCAAATATTTGTTTCGGAGTTTGGATGTTTTCTATGTATAATATGTACGTATTTACAAAAAAAAAAGTATTTATGTATTCATATCAGTTGTCTAGTACCCATAATACAAGCTCTGCTTAGTTTGGGACTAAATGGCGTTGTGTGTTAGATGTCCGAAATATTTATAAAAAAAAAAGGTACACATTAATATTTGGTGTAAAAGATTATGCGAATTCGTACGAGAGTATGGTTGGCATCTCCTACACTTATAATAATACCGTTTCGTTCCATTACCGACTGTAACTTGACACCGCGCTGCATTATCCTAAAACGTAATATATCTCGGATTTGATTGCAACAAACAGTTCAGGTTCGGTTAACGTTCATTTGTTTAGTTACTTTCGGAGAAGTGAACTTCGACGAAGCGGAAAGAAAGGAAGTCGTTGATGCGTTCACTCGTGTTTGTTTACTTAGCGGCCGGAGCGCGTACCATTGTATGGCGCCGGAGTGGCGCGTGTACTGAACTGATGTTTAAAAGTGAACACTAGAGGAATTACCAGATCAAGCTAAATACAAAGCTCGGGAAGGATCTTATCCTACCCTTGTGCATGGTGCGCAACACTGGGTAGACAACGATTGTGCTTGCGCGAGCGCAATCAGCTGCACACTGCGACAATACCTGCTGTAACCCGCTATAACGTCACTGGCTAAAGGCCAGCGAAATAAAAACACGCTTTAAATAAACACTTTTGAAACACGTCTCGGGGTCCTGCTGACTTTAGGTGTGATTTCCGGGAAATAATACTTCAGCATAACATTTTGTAACTGTTAATTATTTAACTTTTTAAAAGGGCGTTTCTCGAGGCGATGTTGCCAACTGAACGTGGGGGTCTGAGTTGTTGTCTAATAATCGTTCACCTAGTGATGCTGGGTTAGGCATTAAATATCCCTTGTCAGAAACGCATCACACGTTGTAATTAGCGGTAAAATTAATATAATGAAAAACTTATTCATGTGTATTTGTTACTCACGTAAACGAGAGTGTACCAGTATTCGCGAAGTTGCGTAGGAGCCGATAATAGTTATAATGGCAATCGCTTAACCGACAGGTCAAGGTTAGCTACACTAAAACGTGAACAAAGAAACAATAACACTCAATATTCAAGAAATTATAAATGTCAAAGTCAAGTGGCTGTTGCGATATGTCAATGAGAACAATGTATGGGTGTGAGGGTAGTTAATGTTGGCAGATTAAGATCAGTGGCAATTAGTTGGACATAATCGTATTACAACTGACAATGGTAATAGTGTAGAGCGAGTTGCCGCGGGATATGCTAATAAATGAACTGTCTTGCTGACGCTCGACGCCCCGGCCTGTCCATGTTGACCTTACGTTCACTGCAGCACTTATAGGTGTAACAAACTAAATTGCTGTTATAGAACACCGTTTAGCACTCTCATTTAACTTAATTGCATACCGATTGTTTAGAATAAATCATGATTTTGTTTTATTCGATATGTTATCTTAAATGCCAGTTTTCCCATTAAAGGCTATTGTTAAATGTTTGCATCATACGTATTATACACTTAATGCAACTAAAGGAGGAGCACCACATGAACCTCGTTTTTCCAAATCTTTTGCCGCAACTTGGAGCACCACGCTCCAAGTTGTGGATTTAGCAAAAACTGCTAAGAAACACAAGCCCGATTCCTTACAGAAAAGCAGGGACTAAATAAAATGAAGGCTATATAAATAAATACTAGGCGTTATATGGAAATGTCAAAAACGCACAAGGTCTTTATAATTCGTACATATTTTTTATGGACGCCAGACAATGTCGGACAAGGCAGGGTGCGCCCGCGCACCTAAAGTTAGTGACATAAGACCGTTTGAATGTCAAACTTTACACTTTACATTTTACGATGCATTCAATGTAAGTAACTTCTTGAGCTTATACATGTATTAAGATTAATTTGCGAAATATTTTTAAAATTAGTATTTTATTATCCGTACAAATGTATAAAGAACCAGTTGGATTTTAAAAAAACGGCTACAATGGGTTATGGGTTATTTGAGTTATTTAATATAACAATGCATGCCATTTGTTCATTCAGTAACAATCAGTTACGAGGATTGACCTTCAAGGAACCAATGGGTCCAAGGACGCCGTTCTTTCTTTGTGCGCTTTCAAAATGGTGGATGTGTTGCAAAAACAAGCGTTTGACATAATAACTTCTCGTTTTAAAATGTTTATAAATGAAATATATATACTTTTAATTACAATAACCTTATTAAAGTTAAAACAAACAATAATGAATGTATTCGTTGATCATGTTTATCTTTAAAAATTTCGTTGCCTCTTACTTTAAAAACTTTACTATTTTTATACAGTCCTACTATTCTATACAGTTTACATGCGCTACTAGCAAGAACGAGGGGCGACCGCTGCTTATAACTTAGTCACTTGAAATAGAATGATCGTAATAAGAGATTCGTAGACTTATTCCTACTTAAATCTTCTATGACCTTTTACAAATTCCACCCGATCTATGGCGCTTTAAAGTTTGTTTTCTACTTTCGTTATGTATACATATGTATATTCTATTATGCTTTAAAATACCATCTTCCAATTAACAGTTCTCTAATACGTTTAGTTAGGTGTTAAGCCCTTATTTAGAAGTACTAGGTGTCCGAGTAGCGTGCTGGTTCCGTGCTGTGACACGGTCACAAGACTGGCATCCATTGACTGATGCGACTGGGGTAGGGTTCCGTTCGCAAAGGGTTTTAGTTAGCCGAACTATTTCTATTCTATTTGGAATGAAAACAATTAATGTTAAAAAAGTAATTAGCAGTATCATGGATATACGTGTATAATTACCAAAAAAAAAGTACTGAATAAAAATGTATAACTTCCAAGCACTTGCTAAGTGTTAAAAATGACTTAGATATTTTTGAGTACGAAGACATGTTTTGTACCCTACGTTTGTGAAAGATATTACCCGCATTATAGTCTTAAGTACTAGGCTCCATTCAAGTAGAATATTGTTTTATTCCAGTTGTACCCATGATAAGGTCTTATCCTGCAAATGAGAGTCTGTTTCACCACTTTTGACATTTTACACACTTGTTATCAGAGATAAAAAATATAAATATTCCAGAAGAAAACATTGATTATAGCAGACACCCTAGACATACTGAACCCCTGTATTCCTTATCACATATTGACAGTTTCCTTTTCAACCGTCGGAGGTAAAATGTCGGCGACTCTAAGAACCTGTCTCTAATTGTGTGTTGACGCGGTGTTTTTGATGTTTTTGCCGCATCGGCTAGCATGTCAGCAATAGTGCAAGAATCCACTGATCTTATTTACTGATTGCGTTCCTCTGAATCTGTATTAAGGTAACAAGGCAACCTTCGTGTATTGAGGTCGTCGGTGTTTTTGCGATGACTTTCTTGTTAGTCGTATGCAATGCTTTTGTTATTACCGAGTATCATGTGTTTTTTTTATTGCATACGTTTCAAGGAAACCTGACGGCAGGTCGGTTATCAAGGCTTTTTAAGGTCATCGAAGAGATATAAGGACGGAAAGATTGTGGATATTTATTGCGTTGTGTTTGAAATTGCCGAAAGTGTTTTGAACTTCTTTCAATTTACAGTTGGGTCGAGTGCGTAACTTGAAGTAGCGACATGGCTGGTTTCTGCATAAGTTGATTCAGTTTTAGGTTGTTTCAATTCATTTCCCTTCTATTTTAAGGTTTGAGCTATCAATGTTTTTATCAAGATTCTTTGCCACGAGTGTCATGATGTCTTCATCTAGTTCTCGTTGCAAAAACAGTTTTATACTACGTAATCTTGCCGTTCGATGTTTTTAAGCCGCCTAAAGGCCTCCAGATAAGTTTCACTGTTATCCTATGATAACAACCGGGACCGACTGCTTAAAGTAACCTCCGAATCACGGAAGTTCAGGGATGAGTTGTATCAAATAAATTTTATTATTACAAGTAAGGTTTTTTTTAAAAATCTACAAGTTTTTATCAGTCTTGTTACTTGCATCACTAAAAATATTACGGTTTACGAGAAACGTTTAATAATTTGATGCAACAGCCGTGGAATTTCCCGCCTATCTGATGGTTGATAACGGGTCTGTGGATTAAGATGGCGTCCACACCTACACGGTTTTGATAACATTTTAGAGTAACAGACAAACCTATGCTTTATGATTACAACATCAGTGTCATAAGATAAAAGATGCAGCTATCGGTTTATTATTTATTCACGTACCGTCAAGCTGACTTAAACAGTTTAATAGATTTCAATAAACAAATAAACGTGTGGTTTATCATTAAGAATCTGTAAAATCTTCAGTCCTTTCTGTAGGCTATAGTTTTTTGTATTTTAATAGGTGCTGTATCATGAGCGACATACATAATATTGTGTTTGTGGTGGATTCTGACAAGGATAAGTGGATTAGGCTTTTTTAGGCTTTAGGCTATAAAAACTGTTGTTAAAAATAATCCCTTTCGATTGTATTCTATTCGATTATGCTATCGCATACTACTTAAACCCTTTAAGTAGTACAGACAAGTAGTACAACCGAATGTGTATCACTAAAAAGAATCCATTTGATGTTTAACAAAATTTTTAAGCTAAACATTGAGAAGACACACGGCCTGCGTCAGTTAGACGTCTTTACATCTGATGGATAGTTAAGATAAGTAGAGACAACTCTATCAGATAAAGTTATTAATTAAACGGCAATGCTCGAGAACTCTCATAAACAACATCATAATAAGACGCTTATAAAAAATGATTTCTCAGATTCAACCACGCGGATGTGACTATCAAAGATGTTAAAAATTTCAATAGAGTTCTTTATGAGTATAAATGCCATGTAGAAATGGGTTAAAATATATTTCGTAATTAAACCTTTTTCTATGCGTTTTACAAATTATAAACGCGCTTTTCATCAATATTTATGAAACATTATATGGTCTTTTTTGTGGTATAAAGGCAAACAAGTAGGCCGTGATCATCTAACATCCAAGTTTCCCTACCTATTAATTAAGAATCACAAGTGGGTGACCTCCTTTGATCCTTTCCCCCCCCAACCCCGACAGAAGGGACGAGGAACTCAAAATCTGAATAACATTTATGTTTTTCATCTAAATTGACAAAATTGACTTCTTACTTCCAATATACACAGTAATATTAAAAATATAAGTACCTATAGCTCAATCTGTATTTTAACGTTTCGTTCCATACTAGCATACAGTACCGTGGAAACTAGTTCACCTTTTTCACGGAATTCATATTTCTAACAATAAATCTAATGATATAATCTGTTACATTGAATTAGAATTACGAACTGATCTTATCTTATTTACGAATACGTTATTTTAGTTAGATGTCGCGATAGTACGTCTAGTGGCTAGGTTTTGGTCTGAAATCCATTCATTAAGCTAAATTTTAGTTACGTGCACCTGCTAACAAGTTGTTTTTTTTCCTGTGTCGCGTTATCTCAACGATCTGCGCGAGCGCAGCATTCGTGCAATAATAAGCCCTCTTCTTTTGGTATTTTTCCCCACATCATCTTCTAGGTTTCAACAAGGTTTGAATTTGATTTATCAGTATTTTTAAAAACTTTCACTTAAATTTATATTACATGTATACAGGTATGTAGTGTTAGTATGAATGCACGTGTTTTGTTTATTTCCCATATAGTGTTCGTATAGGTATTTCACTTTGTCAGAAGAGTCTCTAACTAAAATAGACTTATGCTTCGGAATAAACTATTTACCAAAATAATGTTTCCTCAAATAAACATATTCTCATCTATGTTTGAAGAAGGAAAATGAGGACTCTCGCCTGCTAATTTTTCTATTCATTTCATAAAATAATATTCCAATGTTTACATAAAATTATGTATTACTATATAAGTATTATATATTTAGGTTGCAGTTAAACATATTACACTAATTAAATATCAATAGAACATTTTACAACAAAATAAAATCATTGAGGTTATGCCATAGAAAGAATTTTTTTTTTATCAACAGCTCCTAACAATTTTATTCTAATATACTAAGCAATATCACACTTTCTAATATCTGTATCTACACAACAATATATATTTTTATGTGTCAAGGTCCGAGAGTTCTTACAAAGATAAAGATTTATCCAACACTTCATCAATATCGAAGACAGCCAACTAACGACTATAATTAAGAACTGGCCTCCAGCAGCGTTGAGACCGTCGAATTTAGAAATGGACGAAGTAAAGTGCATTCTACGCCGTGATTTTACGATCGACAACCATTTTCAGATAATTCATGTTGATTTCGAACTCATGTGAAATTGAAAACCACAAGAACGCCGTTACGTACATGGTGGCTTAACCCGTAAACACTAGCTTTCTCAGTTTACTGCATAAGGCAAAACAAATTAGTGCAGTTCGATTTACTCGCATCCTAGTTTATGAACGATTTCTCCCATAAAATCAACCGCGGCCGCCATTGTTCGTTTCAAAACGAAAGTACTGCTTATTCCCATTTTTAGTGTGCCGAACCTTTGCTCTTTGGCGCTGGCGTGACATGCGGCCACTTTGTAATGCTTATGCTTTTGACAATGCCGATCCTAACCTCAATTCTAAATTTAACCGTTTGTGTTAAACTTTAAAGTCTGTTTTAGCCTGCGAGTGCTCGTAGATATACCGTGTTCTAGACTATCAGTGCAGAGGGTAGCCCTTTGAACTGGCCGCAGGCATCAAGGGCGGCTTAGTTAAACCCATAAAATTTGCAATTTACCAGACTCATGTTGCACGTTTTGTCTCCAAGACACATTCCTGGGAAGGAGTACCTATTTTGTAATACTTTATTTGATGATAGATGATACAAGAACAGACTTACTTAACTTTTGATCGTAAAGTGTATATGAATGGAACCATTTAATTTTAAATTAAGGGTGACATTTTATTAATAGTACGAAAAAGTTTATTAGACAAGTCATAAAAATCGAAGTGTAAATGAAGATTTAAGGTCCTCGTGTCGTTTATAGCCCGCTATAGCGTGCTGTGCTTAATGTCTCTCGACACAAAAACCCCATATAACTTTAGAAATACTCTATTCTGAGTATAACCGAATGACTCTGTCGAAATGCAAATATAATAACAAAAGCGTTGCACGATTATTGTGCCTTGTTGCTATGGAGATGCGGCAATTTTCAAACACGCGCGTTTGGAAAGTGTATGCCGGATGTAGAATATTATGCGCGCGGTGCGCAAGCGCATAAATCTTGCATCTTGGAGAACAAACAGTAGTGGCGCCCTCTTGTCGCGTTGCTCCAGGCGTCGAGTGCTTGTAACCCTTAGACTGATGATCAATGAACTTTCCTGAGAGGAGTATGACGTCACGGCGACTTATTGTAGGATCTTGGCGTTAAATTTATTTAAATTGCTGTTTGAAGTGTGGTGGAATCAGTTCGATTAGTCAGTTTTGGCGTGGAACTGTTGAATCTGTTACGTATTAAATGCGTAGGGTAAATATCCTTAAACTTAAACCTTTGAGCGAAAAAGCGATAGCTAGTCTTGTATATGTTTACTTTTTTCCGCATATTTTTCGACCAGGGCTCATTTCAAAAACATATAATATAGTTTCTTATCACTAATTTCAAAAGTCAAAGCCGTGCTTAAAAATTTGAAAGATAATTGTTGATTAAACAAATAATGTAACAACATCTTTATTAATTATCAAAAAAATTATACGCCATTATATAGACTGTACTTAGGGTATAGCACTGTAGGAGTCGTCAACGAAACTTATAACCGTTGTTATACACAATTACGTATGTGCTATAATCGTGCTGTAATGTCCACAATATACGTTGGATCGCGTGTGCGCATATTATTAGCGCACGACCTCATTATGTTGAAGGCTCAACTCCGTGCGAATTGTTATCGATAACTATAAGTATTGCATGCGATTCTTTTTCTTGTTCTGCTTTTGTTTGGGATTTCAACGTAAATATGTATATATACACAAACGATTTAATGCAAAAGTAAGTCATTTTAACAACTCTAATATAATTAACAGCTGTTCAACAAGTTCACCGGAAAACAGCTGACAAGCTGTTTTAAAGGAAGTTTCCTGGCAACATTTTAGTGGTTTTTATTAATATACTGTTTATTCACATAAAACTAAGTGTTTTAATAGTCTTAAAAAGTAAGTTAATCAAAATAGCACGTTATATATGTTGTGTATATATCTAATAATAAATGTGTTGTCATTTGTTCATCACTTTTCTGAGTTTTCTTTTATTATTTTAGATTTTAAGAAGAGATAAGTTTTGTTTTGTTTCATACGCTTATTAATAGTGGTAAAAACATATTCCATGTAAATTTATTCAATGTACATCTTTTGTATATAGTATTAACCGTATCTTAACGTCGATCGTCGAACCATAAAGTTTTATGAAGCACGAATGATGGACTTAACTTGATTAAGACATAATTACAAGGACATGTTTACGAGATGAACACTTCCGAAGTAAAGCGATGATGACAGTAATTATGAAGCATATGTCCAGTAGATTGGATGTGATGGAGTGGATGGCCTTTTTACGGCTTACACTATTGAATGGGCTGGTGAAGAATGAAAGTATCTTTCTAGCAGTAACATTTACACAGGTGTGCTTTCTGGTGTCGATACGTTATTTAGACTGAGTATGCAGTCAATATCCAATATATTCATTTCACGATTCTTATTTAAACTATTTTTAATCGTCTTGTGCACTCAGTGATGTATCGACACACAATGCCAAAAATAACGGAATATAATAGTAATAATCGTAGTAAAAAAATATATATATATATGCGTAGAATCACTGACAAAATTTACGTAAGCAATTACCGCCGCCCATGGATACTTGCAACACCAGAGACATCACAAGTGCGTTGCCGCCCTTTGGGGGATGGACCAGGGGATGGGGGAGAGATTGGGGTATGGGCCTCCGGTATTCTCATTCACTCGGTGAAACACAGCGCAAGCGCTGTTTCACACCGGTTTTCTGTGGGACCGTGGTATCACTCTGATCGAACCGACCCATTCATGCCGAACCGTGGCTCAAAGTTACACTATGTAACGATAGCTTCTGTTAATCAAAAAATAAAAAAAAATATAAGCTTTTGCCCGCGACTCCGACCGCGTGTATATCGGTTATCGCAAAAAAGTAGTCTATTTTGTTCTCCAAGTTCCAATCTATCTCTATACCGAAATTCATCCAAATCAGTTCAGCGTGAAAGACAGTCAGTCAGAGTTACTTTCGAATTGGTAATATATATGGATTACTACATTATTTCCTTTTTGGACGGATATTAACTCTCTTTCCCTTAACATAATTCCACAGATTTCATGCGAATAAAGATGTTTATCACAGTGATATTAACCTTTTGTAATTGCCACACGAACTTCAATATTATTCGACGGTCATTTTCTTAATGTGACCAATTAAGGAGACTTTCTCAAATGTCAATTAATGCGCTTGTTGTAGGAAGGGGACGGGGATTTCTTGTGGCGGAATAGAATCTACGTAATAGAGCTATTACTTCGCCATTAATCACATCGCGTAATATTTAGTAGGGCTGGTAGAGACTATGTGAGACAGTGAAATTTATCTATACGATTATATGTTAGGATAAAAAGTTTTAAGTATTTATATTTATTTAAGATGTACAGATGTATCTACCGTCTGATTAAGTCCGACAGTCTGCTGACAGGGTAAAATT
This sequence comes from Hyphantria cunea, assembly GCA_003709505.1. NCBI lineage: Eukaryota > Metazoa > Arthropoda > Insecta > Lepidoptera > Erebidae > Hyphantria > Hyphantria cunea. The sequence goes on from PKRV01001141.1 coordinate 842,488, forward strand.
GCGAGAAATAATATAAGGGGCTTTGTCAGCCTACCAACCAACAGTGTAGACAATTCTATGTGACCACGACCACTCTGCCAAGAGCGACACGAGTGAGGTGTACAGTTTTAATCCCGTGCACATTCATTCAACTCGGAGAATTTGCACATTAAGGGGACTGAGACGTCACGATGACGACAGGAAACCGAAAGGATGTTATGATATTTATTCTACGGAAGTAACTCAATGTGAAGGAAGATATTCAGTAGTTTTCTGAAGAAACCTTAATCAGGTATATGCCCTAGACGAGATAGTTAACGTTCCTTGCCGGTCGACAACAACAAATTCGAATTCTAGAAATGTTGATTTGGTTTTTTATTAAGATTTGTTTTCGGAAAAGGTGTCTTTTAGTTAGAACTTAGCAGCGAGAGCATTAAATGTGCAAACTGTTATTTGAAGCTGAGTACTAGTAATATTCAAATCATTGCGAAAACTGTACGCACAAACTATAGAGCACTACAATAATACATAATCTAATAGCTGTGATGTTGTTCCATTGTGTGGCTTCCACGATAAGATTGAATAGGAGCGAGTTGCGCGTGCGCACCGGGCAGCGCACAATTTCCGGTATACTTGACCCGATTTGGCATTAGTATGTATCTTTAATTTATTATTACAATATAACAATAGTTCTAAATTAATTAGTATTCCATTACTAATCACGTAATTATTACGTATATTCTTTGTGGCAAGGAAATTGAAGGTTGAATTCGGAAATCTTAGATTTAACTACAAACAGTTGCCGTCTTTGATAAATTGCTAGTTGTCACTTTGTGGCGATTCGATGGTTGCGTTTGCGCAATGCGCGTGCGCAAACAAACGCTGGGGAGTTGCAGCACCCATTCGAAATATGAAATCGCGAAATTTAATCACGTATATAATTTAACACGCGATATCTCACGTTCCATTTACAAAAGTCTCGGAATCACCGGTGTTACTAATGATGTTATTTTTGTTTTAAAAGCATATAAACAATGTAAGTGTGTACATTATTTACGTTATTTAACCGCTTGACTTCAATTACTGTCACTATTTCTTTCTTAACAAGTTTGAGTCTAGGGAATAATATACAAGTGGCACATTTTTATCGTATTGCTTAGAAACAATAAAACAATTATTGAACGAAAGATTTTTAACCGGAGTACTAAAAAATACTGTACATAAAAAATTTCTAGCTCTGCCACAATATCTGTATTAATAACATAAAGAGCCTACTAGAAACCCTTTGCAAACAATATGAAATTGTGAATACCTATTTTTATTAACCTTAAGTAATGCCTTATTTAACCTGAACAACATGACTAACGTTTGTGGTAGCGTATCATGAGTCAGTTGGGTAAACAACATTGTCCCGTCGTTCGCACGTGCTAACCAAACTTGGCGAGAAACACGGAATCTATTGATCTCGCTCCTAATATTTACATACAAACGCGTGATTGCCACGATATACATACATTTTCTATATTGTCACCTATTTCTATTTTATAGATAACTAGATATATTCTACGACGCTTCTCTGCTTCACATTGTTTCTGCTTCAATCTGCTTCACACTGCCTCGGTGGCGCAGTGGTAACTTATGCGACTGCTGTGCTTCAACTGTCCCGATCGGAACAAATGTTTGTATGATCTACAAATATTTGTTTCGGAGTTTAGGTGTTTTCTATGTATAATATGTATGTATTTACAAAGAAAAAATATACATGTATTTATATCAGTTATAACCCATAACACAAAAGCGGCTTAGCTTGGGATTAGATGGCGTTGTGTGTTAGATGTTTGAAATATATATTATTATATTTATTTATTACATTGTGGTTGGTTTATGAGAAACTAGCGATTTGATTCAGTCATCGATCATTCCGATTCAGTGCAATTCAC
>PKRV01001141.1:844853-929298 GCA_003709505.1 Hyphantria cunea
CTAAATTAATTAGTATTCCATTACTAATCACGTAATTATTACGTATATTCTTTGTGGCAAGGAAATTGAAGGTTGAATTCGGAAATCTTAGATTTAACTACAAACAGTTGCCGTCTTTGATAAATTGCTAGTTGTCACTTTGTGGCGATTCGATGGTTGCGTTTGCGCAATGCGCGTGCGCAAACAAACGCTGGGGAGTTGCAGCACCCATTCGAAATATGAAATCGCGAAATTTAATCACGTATATAATTTAACACGCGATATCTCACGTTCCATTTACAAAAGTCTCGGAATCACCGGTGTTACTAATGATGTTATTTTTGTTTTAAAAGCATATAAACAATGTAAGTGTGTACATTATTTACGTTATTTAACCGCTTGACTTCAATTACTGTCACTATTTCTTTCTTAACAAGTTTGAGTCTAGGGAATAATATACAAGTGGCACATTTTTATCGTATTGCTTAGAAACAATAAAACAATTATTGAACGAAAGATTTTTAACCGGAGTACTAAAAAATACTGTACATAAAAAATTTCTAGCTCTGCCACAATATCTGTATTAATAACATAAAGAGCCTACTAGAAACCCTTTGCAAACAATATGAAATTGTGAATACCTATTTTTATTAACCTTAAGTAATGCCTTATTTAACCTGAACAACATGACTAACGTTTGTGGTAGCGTATCATGAGTCAGTTGGGTAAACAACATTGTCCCGTCGTTCGCACGTGCTAACCAAACTTGGCGAGAAACACGGAATCTATTGATCTCGCTCCTAATATTTACATACAAACGCGTGATTGCCACGATATACATACATTTTCTATATTGTCACCTATTTCTATTTTATAGATAACTAGATATATTCTACGACGCTTCTCTGCTTCACATTGTTTCTGCTTCAATCTGCTTCACACTGCCTCGGTGGCGCAGTGGTAACTTATGCGACTGCTGTGCTTCAACTGTCCCGATCGGAACAAATGTTTGTATGATCTACAAATATTTGTTTCGGAGTTTAGGTGTTTTCTATGTATAATATGTATGTATTTACAAAGAAAAAATATACATGTATTTATATCAGTTATAACCCATAACACAAAATCGGCTTAGCTTGGGACTAGATGGCGTTGTGTGTTAGATGTTTGAAATATATATTATTATATTTATTTATTACATTGTGGTTGGTTTATGAGAAACTAGCGATTTGATTCAGTCATCGATCATTCCGATTCAGTGCAATTCACAGATTTCCTCTACTATGCATGTATTTCACACGTAAACCTGCCTCTTAAATCAACCTGTCTATTGCTAAAAACGGAATTAAAATCCGATGAGAACTTTAAAACTTCTAAGCGAACAGACTGCGAAAACGACTTCAATTTTAAATTACACTATCTGACCCGGCAAACTTCATACGCCATATTTTTCTTTCGTAAATATTTTCTAAATCTCTGAAAAAAAATAATTTTAGTAATTATGCCCGCTTTAGATTCGCACAGGTAGTGAAAAAAAAAATCAAAGTATCTTTTAATTTTCTGCTATATAAACCTTCTCTGAGCAATAACACACACATAATAAAAGAATTATCCAAGTTGGTGCATGCGAAAAATAGTTAAACACAATCATTGAAACATGTTGTACATCGTAACATAATTTGAGCTCAACCTGTGCAGATTCTTTGAGTTTATTGATCGTACACAGACCAATTTAACCTTTTTTTACACTCTATTACTAAATCTTACGTGTTTGTTCGTCTTTCACCATGCTGTATCTCATGAACCGTTATTATAGTCAGCTATTTGCAATTTTCACAGATGATGTATTTCTGTTGCCGCTTTAACAACAAATACACAAAAAAATAACGCCGTTTTTTGCTTGATGCTAATAATGGCAATAGGTAGACGATTGATATGTAGAGAAAATGGTACGGAACCCTTCCTTTTTTAAGTGTGTGTATTGTATTTATTGGCTCAATTTTACAAGACCCACCACGATTTGGTGTATGTGATAAACCAAAGGTTGACGAACTTTGATTGGATGTTTTGTAGTAAATATTATTGTAGTATTTATCGATGATTGTTTACACATTATTTACTCTTGTTTGTTTGATGATAATGTGTATATCAATTAAGGTTAATTTTAATGGAGTTAGTTGATTGACAAAACGGTGTGATTGTAAATATTTGTAAGTAATAATTACCTGCGATACTGTGGCGAAACACAGAAACACACTATTCATCTATCAATCCTCCCTTCTACCAAAGATACGTCGAACTACGGAGTTACGAAGAAAACAGAGAAACTACCAGTCCTGAATCGCGCAATAGTTCTTGCGCCGATTAGTTTATATACAACAACACATTTTTTTATTTTTTACCTGTTGAAACCCTCTCGGGCCTTCACCCCACAGGGGTTTGCGGCGGGGCGGTGTGTCGGAATCGAACCGACTAAAACCACACGGTGTGTCACTCTGCGCCTGAGACGGGAGGGATCCGGGAACCGCTTTCTTACGCCATCCGAGTATAAAACAACCAAACATCAACCATATGGCCGCGTGGCCCATCAGACATGATCACCTTGCCTGGTCGGAAGATCCTCCCTTTGTGTTGGACAGACATAACACCCGTTCCTCTACAAAGACCATTGATGATACTACCGTTTGTCGTCCACCCAGATGGACTATGGAATATTATTTTGGCCCATAGTACCTATGGTACCATATGCGTATATATTGTAAAATCCTTCTCTTTTAAAGAAATAAAAAAATAAAAATGATCCTATTATAATAACAATTGTTCAGTCGTATGTAATTACGCTATTTATTACTTAAAACATTTATATAAATAAAAATGAATCACCGAAATGTGTGTACGCGCATAACTTTATATTGGATAATTCTTTTATTGATGCGTTTGTTATTGTCAGGACAATGTATGCATAAAAGAAAATTAAAATAAAACCGGAAGTTTCATTTTTTCTTAGACCGTGATTGTACACTACCAGTGGGAAACTGAAACGGGCTTAATTACTTAACAAGTTTTTTGAAAATTTAGGAAATATTCACGAAAAAGTATGGCAGTACGAAGTTCGCTGGGTCAGGTAGTAAAATTTAAACAAATACAGCAAGTCTGCTTATGAATAAGACTGTATACATACCACAATTCTTTGGTTTTCTTGATTTCTCTTGATAAAACTTATCATTAAAATCTACCATTTTGTCCAAGCTACTCTGATCTCTCAAATTTATTTTATTTTGTAGTATTTTACAGCTCATAAATCATTATACCAATTAAAACACCCACCGCTTGTACATGGGCCACACACTTGAACGTTCGATGTGTGTAAATTCGAGAGCGGAGTGTTGTAAGTATGCGTCCGCGCCTATTGACCATAAACAAAATAAATCTACATGTAGGAACCCTGTTACCATTGGTTAAACATACAGCGTGCGAGCCATAAATCTACTGAAGACACGTGGTCAATGCGACCGCAATGCATCGTTGGTACTATGTGTGGCCTATAGACCCTTACATACCACAATCATATGTAGTTTTGTTTTATGTCGTTTGAGTTATAGGCTGTGATTATGTTTTTGATATTTATATTTTAACAGCAGTAATAACAAATACATTGTCGGCAACGAAGGCTCTTAAGGTTAATGGATGTACGCGGTACAATTGTTATATTATCGGTGGCGCAGTGGTAGCATACGCGACTGCTGTCCATGAGGTCTCGGGTTCGAATCCTGGGTCGGACCAAATGTTTGTTTGATCTGCAAATATTTGTTTCGGAGTTAGGATGTTTTCTATGTATAATATGTATGTATTTACAAAAAAAAAATGTATTTATGTATTCATATCAGTTGTCTAGTACTCATAATACAAGCTCCGCTTAGTTTGGGACTAGATGGCGTTGTGTGTTAGATGTCTGAAATATTTATTTATTTGTTATCTATTGACTAAGCGATTGCGGTTGTTGACTACACCCATGCCCAATTATATAATGAATACTGGTAATTTAAAAAGTACATAGGTACTTTACTTGTATTTTGAAATTTTCATCATCAACAACCCCTAATGTCCCATTGCTGGGCTTGGGTTTCCTTTCAAGGTCTTACGTCCTCACACTGGCCCATGCGGGTAGCGGAAATACAGAGGCGCTCATAGTCCAGTTGCACTCGGTGATTAGAAACAAAAACCGGTAATATAAACTTAAAACAGGACCCTATTACTTAGACTTCGCTGTCCGTCTGTCTGTCACCAGGTTGTATCTCATGCATGATAGTGATTGTTAGACAGTTGAAATTTTCAAAGAAGATGTATTACTGTTGCCGCTATAACAAAAATATCCTAAAAAACAGAATAAAATTAATATTTAAGGGGGTTCCCATACAACAAACAATTTTCTTTGGTCGTTTTTGTTCCTTGCAGACGCTTGATTTGCACTTGACGGTTTTTTTATTTTCCCAAGCTACAAAAGTAAACAATACAGGGTTGTTTCAATTCCTGTATGATATTATACGGTAACACTCGCCACATATATTTGTTTAAAGTATTTGCGTTCTTATCTTGTGCAGCCGAGGTGCCCTCGTAAACTCAGGCGCATTTGATATGCGTCAGGGGCGTTATCGTAATCGATAGTGCGCCGGCGCATTGTGCCGCGTTCCGCTTCAGATCGCACCGATATAATGCGCAGGTATTTCGCGTTAGGTACTATAGTTATAGTAAGTGTTCCCGATTCGTGAATAACATTACAAATGAATTGGTACATCTATATAAATATATAACATTTAAATGTCTGTTTGTGATTTCATATTACTTTGCAGTATTTCACTAAATGTATGTAAGTAAATACAATACTTACGCCAAAAATCTGTTTTTAAAATTTTTGGCTGTCTCTGGATTGGCTGAATAGATTTTGACGGGCCTTTCATTGATAGGTAGCTGATGATAGAAAGAGACGAGAGAGCTTACTTGCCTTATTCTTATGACCGCCACTCTTGGATTTGATATACTAACTTTTAAACTTTCGCGTTTCATGATATAATAATTGTTTTCACGGGAATTAACGCGATCACTTATCTATAGGTATTACATAGCTCTGATTTGCCTGACGTTTCGACCAAGTTGCAATGGCTGTGGTCAGCCCATGACCACGGCCAGTGCAACCTGGCGTTGATTCCTGTGAAAACAATTTTTACACCACACTTGGATTCTGCTTGTGTTTTCCATCAGGTAGCCATTTTGGCAGGGCCATACATAACAAAAATAAAAACGTAAAACCTTTTTTACTTTACTATTACGAATCTTTACGAAATTTAAATAAAAGAGGTGTCAATACACCTCTTTTATTTAAATCGGTTAATCAGTACTTTAAGCGCTACTATAGAACATAATATAAATATACATAGACTGCCATAATTACCGCCTTTCCTTTTTATTTTTGCCGTAGCGAGGTCAATATTAAGTTCTTTGTAAAAAATCAAAATGAATACGACTATCAGAGACCTAAAATTTTCGTAATAAACGAAGAAACCACTGGCAAAGTTAAAGTTAAGCATTAAAACAATATTTAGCAATCTTCAACCTTCTGCCACAGTATTGTACCAACATGGTATTTGTCAGGCTTAGAAAATTACATGGAAACCGTAAACAGAGTGTTGCAACACTGCGCTGATATTTAGAATATAAACGGTGAGGCCTTACCAATCCTTTGTTCCCAAGCTGCTCGGGTGTAGAGATTGATAGTGTGGCCATGAGATCAGAGGAAACGTGATATCTGAATAGATAGCACTTAAGTAAGAACAAAGAATGCAATGTGATTTATGTCGTGTAATAGGCATGTTTGTGGAATGGAACAGTGACGTTATTGTTTAAAACTGAAGTTTTAATTTCAGAATGATTGTTTCGGAAGTCAGATAATTTTATTTATTAGCTAAAATAATGAATCGAATTAATAAAAAATCCACAAGTTATTTTTAAATATTATAATTCTTCTTCTTCTTTTGATGATATGGCAATCAGCCGGATCAGCTATGTCTGGCATTGTCAAGTATTTCAAGTCTTCAAGTCTTCGTCGTGATGGAATTAATGATAAAAAATATAAAAAATGTGGATAATATGAAATGGGGATCGTCTTCCGCAAAAACAAAAAACGAACCCCCAAAATATTTATAATTGTATTTATTTATTTTGTAAACTTCTATTACATATGTTTTCATACGAATCCCTGTCGGACTCTTAACATTTTCAATAATTGTAAAATTAATGTCATTTTGAATGCAATCTTCTGCTTTTTACCCGACTGCGAAAGAAGGAGGGTTATGTTTTTCAATGCATGTATGTATATTGCTTTGGCACGGCCTATAGCCTAAACAGCTTTGCGTATTTTTATGTGAGTGGTGTCAATACATTTATCTTAGTCGTTAGAGTGACATTGGGTGCATCAAAATAAAAAAATACTGTTATATTACGGGTATTTCTTTCTTAAATAATTCATTACTTGCTCTTTGTTTGTTTTTCAAGAGGGAGAAATGATTGTAAACTCAAATAGAATGGCCCTCAAACTTTTTTTAGACAAAACATCAGAAACGAAGTAGAAGTTGCCTTGATATCTCTTACTTTAGGGCCCCGTCTAACCGTAAGCTTAACACATACAGCAACTGACTTGTATCTGTCTTTGTTCCAGGTAAGACGCGTTGTGTCGACGTTTCTACGAACGCTGCTGATCCCGCCTTTGTGTTGCGGACTCCGTATGATGGATCACCAGTCTTTAACTGCTATTCTATAATGTCTATGGTTTGTAAAAAAACATTTGCCATATACGAAAGACTGTTGAAAAGCTTTATTTGAATTTAGAATAGTTTTAAGTTTGACATGTTACGTCCTATACAACACGTAGCGACTATATTAAAAACAACCGCCTGTCACTACGAACGAATGAAAACCAAACCATCACAATTTTACGTACACTTTTGGACCCGCACGTAGGCCCATTTGGGCTTACACTTTAACAGAGGGGACCGCCGACGTATGGCTTCTCCTTCGCTACCGAATTGCGTATGTCCTAACTATAGCAAATATAATTTAAAAAATATTACTCTAATTAAACCTTCTTACTATTTTTTTAAGCGGTTTTGTTTGAAGACACTTTTGACAATTAGGGGCCTGTTAGTTAACCGCTAATTAGTCAGCTTTTACGTTCACAGCAGTAGCAAACTAACTTAATATATGCAAGTAAGTCACCTTGTCTGTACCGCTGGTAGGGCCGTTAAGCACCACACAATTAGTGTGGAATAATTTTGCATGTTTTCACTAAAAGGTTTTTTTTATGCACGACGAACTAACAAGTAAATATAGTACAATTTTAAAATTTTGCTCTTAATTCATCTTTTTATATTATCAATTAATATCAGAACTTACCAGTAGACATCTTCCGTATAAATTCATAATATATTATCTATTTGAAAGAGATCATTAATTTAAAAGTGTTTAGAATTTATTAACTGGCATTGCCAATGCACTAAGGAAGTCTCGCAATGAGCAGTTGGTAGATAGAAGAATGAATGAGTCACGTTTCTGAAGCAATATAAAAATCCATCTTCTTTCACTTGTAAAAGCTTCCACTGACGATCGGTCAAGCATATCTTCTAAAAATCCCTACATTCTGAACACAACAAACCTTATCCTTGTTATACAGAAAATAATGTGGCTAGCAAGGAGGTTATAACCATCTATTAATCATTAAGCTTAAACTGAACTGAATTTTATCATCCAATCTCCGACACCTATTAACATTTGTGCCGCGGGCTGCACACAGCCAGTTCCTACAATTATAGGCTCACGTCCGAGGCTCAATTGGCCCCCAACCATTACTCCATCTATGGCGGCATGTAAAATAAATACTCTCTGAATATCAATGAGGTCCTTGGTAATGCAAAATCTTGTACGTAGAAAACTGGCCTAAGAATTTTCCTTACTTGTCATGTATCGAGGAAACTCGAAAGGCCACAATGTAGTTCTTGCCAAGTTCGTATAATTATAGTTCCGAGGTGGTTTCAATCTATTATATTCAAACTGAACTAGATATTTACCTTGATTTAATCCTTCGTGTTATGTCTTCACCGGCTTAAAGTACGCATGTGCGTTGAAATATTTATGTTAGTTAGATGAGAATACCAAAGGAACATCAATTTGACTTAACAAAGAATAACTAGTTGTCCCTATTTTGATTTCAGACTTAACGTTAGTCTGACAGTTCTCCATGCAATTACTTTACAATTTCACCAAAATGAAACTAAGTACATTATCATAGAGGCCGGTCGCCTTTTTTTACTTTAAGTAAATAGCTTTTGCCCGCGACTTCGCTAGCGCGGAAATATATATTTTCATTACCTATTTTACCTCCTTAGGAAGTGGCTTTTCTAAAATTCCCGTCTTAGTACTCACTGACGTTATACAAAGGTGTAGGTTACACGCAAAATTTCAGGATTCTAGGTTGAGCCGTTTGGACTATGCGTAGTCTAGGGAGACTATATAATAAATCCTAACGAGAAAAACAGATTTTGTATAATAGCTAAAAATAGACTATGAATGTCCAGCTGCTCCTTGAACAACTTAAGGAATAATAATATTATTACTTACAATGTAGGACATCGCATCTTGAAGATTTTGTTTTCTTTTAATAAATTCGATTTATGTGTTCTTGCAATAAACATAGGCAAGTTACAGAATCTGTAATCCTCGCGTGTCATTTTACTAGTTTTATTATGATACTAAAGAGTCGTTTGCTTTGGGTACAAAAGTGAAAACGGCGCAATCACAATATAGATTAAGTCAATATCGCATAGCCTCATATGAAAAATCTTTAATAAATTGACGCTTATATGAATAGGCAATAAGACTTCAAATTTCCTCTTAGCTTTTATTTTCATTCCCGTGCGCTCGCAGCCTTTCCGACGACACGGTGCGCAAGCGCATCTCAGAACGGTATCAACGACTTGCGTGCGAGTGGTTATGCAACGTCGGACGACGTCCTTGCTGCACGGTCGCGGGACGGGGGGCGAAGGCCGTGCGGGGGCGACGACCCGGCGCCGTTCGGTAACCACCCCGCTTTTTATTATAACCCAACCCGCCTACGGAACCTGTCCGGACGAGTAATGGCCACCGATAAAATAGATGTACTTTAGCTAAGGAATTGCAAATTCTATTTGCTGTTTTTTTCCCTTAACACAAGGACATACGAAGAAATATTACCAGTCATTTAAATTGTAGATAATTACATCATTACACCCATTTAGGAATTAGTTATATAATGACGAGCGTGACTTGTCGCGACAATTTATCTGTTAAGGAAATGATATAAATGCTAACCGAAAATGGCTGGGTCATATTGCTGTAAAAACTAATCCTTATTATAAAACCTACACGAAACATTTAAATAAAAATTTTAATAAACATTTTAATTTAATATAATGTTCCTTTGTGTTTACTTTGTAGCTTAATTGTGGCTGTTTAGGTATTTTGTTTAACGAACAGACCGATTAATGCTTCATTTTATTTGTAATACAAAAACAAACGATAACAATTGCCATAGAAACAGAATTTCAGGAAAAAATATCTAAACACTCTAATATTCTCTTATCACCTATCAATTCTAGATCCACATCATCACTGAAATCATCATCATGGTTGCTATTTTATAGCCTCTTAACTTAATGTTTCATACGAAATCCATCACTTCATAAAGCACACACTAGAAGTTATTCTTCTGAATATTTACGAACAGTATATTCAACTGATATAGATTAAATTCGCATACTTTTACTCTGAGCTATTTATTTCTTGTACTCATCTAAGACAATGATTGAGGTGGTTTGTTGGCGGCGTGCGCCGGCGCATCGGTGCCACAACGCGGCGCCACGATAAATTACCACCAGATATGAACTGTGAACAGACGAACACTTATGTTTATTTTTTTCTTGAATAAAATGTTACGAGATTTATGAATATGTAAGTGAATTCATTATCTTTGGGGTTTTTTCAAATTTTATTTGGGATTGGCACTGTCCAATGTTGCCTGGTTTTTTCTTAATTTGTCTTTATACCTGATGACAACATGTCTTGGAAATTTACTAGTTTTTAGATTGGACAAAGAAAGAAGATAAAGTAGAATAATTAAAACTAATAGGATGGGAATGGCGAGAAGGAAGGAGAAGGATAACAGAGCCATGGTAAGGGAAATTATAAAATCAGGAATGGTGAAACCAGATTAACACTGCATTAGCATAGAGAAACAGTGTCGCTTATAACTTTGTTTATCGGAAAATACGCGAAAATAAAACTTTGAGAAAAATGCATTTAATTTGACATTCAATTATACTCCTTAGAAAATCTGTTATTATTAGTATTCCAGCCATACATTCATATCTATTTATTAGGCGCTCCTCGCAGTTTCATGGGTATTTATATACTGCTCCACAAGTTGTAGCATTTGGTTATATAACCATTATTGTCATTTAATGAGATTTTGATAAAAGCAACCTACAGAACTATTGAGATTTGTTGTAATTGTATAAAATTGCATTGCTTAATTAACAGGCAAAAATGTAATTGCAGCTGCATAAGTACTTTGGTACATTTGATTTTTCTATTATTTACAAATGGTTTTATTAATTGCAGTTTATGTTAGTTATGTTATTTGAGATTAATTATCGTGAGAACTTTAATTGTGAGTTGCAAGACTAGCAATTGTTGAATGCCACTATGTGCCTTGTGTGTGCCTTCTAAACAAGACAACACTCTGTGTCTTATTTAGGGCGCTACAAAGTAAATACGAGTACAGGACGAAAATAGAATTTATCAGAAATTATTAACAGAGCTCATTATATACAGGTTTATATTTTTAGAACTAAAGTTATGATCGAATAAATTGTACACACATTCCTTCATCGATGTACTGGCTGATCTACATTGTCGCGACATCAAAAAATCAGTCTTTTAGTAAACTCCATTTTGAAACAACATAGTTAAGAATGAATAGCCTGATACATATTTCTTTCCTAGATTTTTACGATCATTAAATATTTTAGAGTGAAGTCAATAGATTTCAAGTTTTGCCTCTGTAAATTAGTTTGCTAGCGTCGCAGACTATCAGTTCATTTTAACCAATATCAGTATAATTAGGAACGTGTTCAAAGAACTAAGTAAATCACTGTCCAATATTTCAGCACTGAATCACGATGTACATACCGACGCTGTTTTCTGCCATGTTTTGGCAACATTGTAATGTAGCACCAAGATTTATTAAGTGGATAATCATTTTTTAATTTCGTTGGACCTGATAGCCGTCTTGCCTATACCGTTTATGTAAATTGCTTTTTAATACCATAAAATGGTTCCATCAGTAATTTATCCTTGGTGTCATGTGCAACACCGCTGTTAAATTTTACTGGAACGAAATTTTGACAGATAATGTAACGAGCGGAATTCGAAAAAATCTGTTTGATTTTTTCTTTTTATGAGTAAAAGATGAAGAATGCCTGGACAAACGAATTAAATCTCTCTTCTAGCATAAGATGAAAGGTGAATAATTTGATATAGCCAATTAAAATAAATCCATTGAATAGATTAGGCGCCTCAAATAAACTTAAGATCGACAAGTCAAAGTAATGCCGTTCGTGCTTTGCTACCATACTTATTTTAGCAGAACGACTCAATACGAATGTGGTGTTCTGGAAGTGTTTCATATCTCTAGCTACGAGAATCGTAATAAAGGGATATTGAAACTCAATAACCTTTGGTGAACCTAATTATTCCTTAAAAAATTGGTATTTTCATCCTGTCCTCGAACCATCTTCGGTCAAGAGGTTGAATAATTAATCACGAAAGGTCACCATCGCTCAAATTGGTAATACGCGTCCTTAATATAAATCATCACTTTCTTTTTACGAAAGTGTTGTACCATCAGCATGGTAATCCTGCGTTATTACATCAACGGAAAGTACCATTGTGTAAGCATTATCTTCTTGGGTTTTGTCCCTTTTCATAACACGAAAGCCTATATTTTACGCGTATCACCTTTTATACATTCTTTGAGCAGAACCGTGTTCCTTTGTTTTCAATTTACAGACCGGTTTCGTTGATATTATTTGTATTCTTTGTTCCTTCGTGATATCTACACCTTACAAGTAACGTTATTTGATATTTTTGTACCAAAACTATAGTTATATCAATCTACTGAGGTCTCAAAAAAAACAAATTATTTATATGCAGGTAACTACGATTACAATAACAGCTATTGAAGTTGATATGTTACTTTAAAACTTGTTTTCCTTATCACACGATAGACGGAACTATTCAGCTAATATAACCATTTATCTAAGCAATTGGTTAATTTTGCTCCCAACATTCGACATCAACAGCAAAAGAGCTATGAATAAATAGTAAAAAAAACATTGCGTAATACAAATTCGCTTTTGGTTTTTTTTAAAGTGCTAAATTTTACAATAGTTATCGATTACGCGTCAGTTAGTTTATTTATCGATTTCGCAACTAACGATGTTACAGCATATGTTTTTATGTTACCAGCAATTAACCCTTTAGAATTGGACGTTACATAAAACTATTAACATCATCATTAAAAATCAAGGGCGATACTAACGAAACGATGTTCCTGTTAAATTCGATGCATTTATTCAATGTTCGGAAATAATCGATTGAACCAAATCGAAATGGTAAATAACACAAATTTGATTGCTGTTAATCAAATATATAATAAAAACTGTATATATAATACAACCGGATATCGATATGACATCTTGACATTCGATGAAACGAACGAAACCTGATTTCGTTGACAGATATCGTCTTACGAGTTAATGGTTCTGTCACCAACAATAGCCGTTAAAACATTTAAAAAGATTAAATTACATATTAAATCTATTTTAATTTAATGTAACACCGAATGAGTCTCGCGTAAAGATACTAAGCGTGTGACTTATACAAGATACATCGAACATATACAATAGTTCGTAGAGCTTTCTTAAAAAAATCTCTTCAATTATTGTTTACACTACTAATGACAAAATAAAAACTTCTTTTGCATTCCACAGTCGTACCTATCATGCATTTATTTCCAGTCATGTCATCTTACTTAGGACGATCTAGCTGTGTCATTGGTGATGTAGATAAATGTACTGCTCATCACATATTTTATTGACTTACTTTGCAAAACCAAGCGTTAGCCACTGGGGCATCTCCGTCTCTTTGTTTAAAACGATCCGTTTTCCTTGTTGCATCATCATTGTCAGAATATCAGATGATAGACAATAACGTGACATTATAATAACCATAAATAACCATGTAATATTCTATATTAACATTTTACAAAACTTTCCACCAACGTTTCGTAATCACGCCTTTTTGTCTGTTCAACAGATGGAAGGATTAACTTGTAACCGGTCTGTAAGACTAAACAAAAGAAAATATGCGTTCGAACAATAATCTTTAGAACTTTGAAACGTTTGTTTATCCTCTCAAGATATTTCTATATTGTCTGACTTTAAACGGACGATCCTTCATTAATGGCTTCTCCGTTTAAATCTGATCCCGTATTATTAAATTCACATTTAATTCAAATTTAGCTTTCGAAACGATTAGACCATAAATCCCTTTAATTTGAATATAATTTCTAAATTATAATCCATAACACATGTTCCATCGAATTGGACACGGTCCCTGGTTGAGTTGCCGTGCACATCTAACCTTAAAGGCGGTGTTCTTTGCTGTCGCAGTTCGGAGAAAAAACATTAAAATTCGTCCGCCGATATGAACATTCGCGTTCGCCCGGACGCGGCGTCCTTCGTGCCAGTGCAGGAACGGGCGGCCTTCGTCCGGAACGAGCTAAAAATAGCAGCACGCCCTTGAAGTGAACATCGAACAGGATTTATCGACCGTCCGACTCCAGACGGTTTTAAAATATTTTTTCGTTTAACTGTCAATAATAAATGTTATTGTATTCCATATTCGAATGCATCTTAATGGCAGCTTTTGTTGTGTTTGGCGCGTAAATTGAGACAGCTTTCAATATCACCATATCAAATGACATAAAGTCCAGTAACACTTAAAATAAATAATGTATTACTTTGAAGGAAGAGTCACAATAGCCTAAATTTGTTTTGCTAATAAAATTGTGTACCGAGCAATATATACCAAGAAATAGTCTATATGGCAATATATCGTTGTATTTACGACTTGCATACAAAAACACATTAGTGTTACTTACTAATATCGCTGTAAAGGTTACACTTTTATATAATGGTCTTGAATGAAAAATGTTGCTTTTTCAAAATCTTTCTTCTGCACGCTCTTTTAAAGTATATTTTTCTATAAAACTGATTTGTTTGTCGATATTCGATATCAGCACACGTGGTCCATTAGTGTACCGAGTCAATGCCCATCAATAATGCACAACACACGCTGCGCTCGCGCAAAACATACAAATGAACTATTTTTACGTGCCAAATATGGCTTTTCCTATTTTAACGCCTTGTGTAAGTATTTTATTGCAAATTTCCGTATTTTAATCAATGGTATTTTCATCAAGTATTTTTTGTAATCCATTAAGCTTTTACTGGATTATAAGAATGGCTAAGAAAATCTTCGATTTTAATACGTTTTTGACCACCCTTCATGTAATAAAAACGAACACATTTTTTAAATACAACTAATTGTAATTACTCTATAGTTAGATCAACAAAACACTGCTATTCAGTGATTTATATTGAGAGTTTCTATTAATGTTCAGAAGCATAACATTCTCAATAACATTTATATATAACTATTTTTACTAGTGTAAATAGCGCCGTCCAACTTATGGCCCAGATCAAATCACCAAAAGCATTTATGCCGGTGCTCTTTCAAAAGAATAAAATACCTTATTTTTCTACCTTTAATATCAGATATACAGATAATACCGTAAATAGCATATAATGCACTACCATAAAATACATAAACAACAATTGTTATTCGTGATATTTATGATCTTGAAACTTGAGTATTATTATCTAAACGGAGGAGGGTTTATAAACGATTTGATAGCCGAGACGTCACTGCAAGTAGGCCAACTCATTATAACGGAACCGTAGGCGTTACAATGGCACTTGCATTTCCAGATGGATTCCTGTTTAGATGTGAGATGCTCCACTGGTTCGCCCGCGCTGATAAATATTTTATTTGTCGAGTTTCGGACTTCGTAACAAACCGCTTAGCTGCGAGGAAGTTTAGAACAGTACTACCAAAAGTCGAATAAAATCAAATTAAATTACATAACGAAAACGTAGTTTGTATTGGTTTTAATCATTCGTCTTATTTATAAGATTATACTTTAAGAGAAACGTTGGCAATTCCAACAGATCAGAAAGCTAATAAGGACTATTTGGCGAGCTTTTGAGCGCACAAGACGCGAGTTTCGCAGTTCTAATTTTGTTGGCATTAGGATACGCGCCTGGTGAGTTCGGGAGCCCGCTGAAAAGTCACTTCTAAGACTGCCTTTAAAGGGCTAGAACCCGAGCTGTAAAACCTAGTGATTAACAAAAAAAGAATGCCAACAATATATGTAAATCACATGGCCATTTTGATTGTATTATATTTTCGTATTGACTCAAATTCAGTTAAAGATATAGCGAAGTTAACCATTATTGACCCCCGAAGCAAAAAGAGATGTGTTATAAGTTTAACGTCGATATCTGTCTCTCTCTCTCTGTGTACGTCTGTGTCTGTAGCATCGTAGCTCTCAAATGGAAGGACCGATTTCGATGCGGTTTTTTCATTTGAAAACCAGTTTTCTTGCGGGTGGTTCTTAGCTATGTATGGTTACTATCGGTCCAGCAGTGTAAGAATATCAGCTCTTTTCCAAAATTGTGTGAGGCATTTTCGACGTATGGTTAATCGATTAAGTGCTTCATTTATAACTTGTATCGTAAAGTTACTAAAACCAATAGATTTATATGACACACCAGATTAGTTTAACTGACGTAGTAAAGCCAATGAATTTTGTTCCCTTACATTTTGTAAACTAGTTACTCTCCATACTTTGCGGTGTTTAAACGCAATCCACTGTTTTCCATTTCAGCGGTCAAATCCGAATGCATGTTGCTCAGTCAATGATTTATACGCAATTAGTTTCAATGGTGCAGCTTTCCCATACTGCAATCATGGGTGGGCCGACACGTGCCCTCACAGCACTCTAAAAAAGTCGCATTGTGGAAAATTCACGTATAAGAGGGTTGGTGTTGATTCTATTCTTACTTATTGGACAGTATTGTAAAAAATAAGTTACAAAGAAAAGTTAAATTTTAATCTGCAAAACTATATCTTTTTGAACTGATAATTTTATTTTTAAACTCTGTGTATTTTATAGATCTGGTACAATGTTCCTAATTTTTATATCAGAAATTGAAAACAATTGTTTCAAACTCAATTAACATCCGAGGATGCACGTGTAATAACCACTAGTAAATCGATGTTTTTTCGTAATTCTAGTTTTTTTACGTAGTATTAGGACCTATGTTATCCTATATTTAATACAATATTGTGAGGGATTAAATAGCTGCATGGCCACACTGTCGTGTTATTTTCTATTTTAGCAATACAACGAGATCCGATCAAAATAAAGGCGGACCCTTTGTTTATTGAGACGTAAAATACAAACATAGCATAGAAGTATTACAGCGTATAAATAGGGTGAAGATTAGTGCATGTGTTGAGTGCATAATCTGCACCGCCATATTGGCGCCCAGCGTGGGACCCGTTTGTTTAATCATTACTTAGCGTTAATGCGAGCCCGCAAACATACGCTTGTTTATAATATTTCCCTTGTTTACTCGAGTGAATGCTTCATTGGTTCAGTGATCCTTTCGTCCAAGTTCTTTGTCGGTAAGGGTAATTGACTTCTCGTTTGAAATATAAAGTTTATTGTTACCTCCAGTAATAAGAATAGCATAGTATGCTATTCTTAGCTGCTTTATTTCCGTGACCATATACTTAACAACGAAAATACTTAGCTATTATCTTATTTGTTTATTCTATTTTTAACGCCCGACGCAAAAAGAGGGGTGTTAATAGTTTTGCGTCGATGTCTGTGTGTGTGTCTGCCTGTGGCATCGTAGCTCTCAAACGGATGGACCGATTTAGATTCAGTTTTTTTCATTCGAAAGCCAAGTTCCTTGCTGTGGTCCTTAGCTGTGTTTGGTGAATGTCGGTCCAGCAGTGTACGAGTATCAGATGTTTTCCTAAATGATTTAAGGCATTTTTGGGGTATTATAACTCGATTAAGTGCTTGTGCGGGGGGTTTTTAAGATTTTTAATTTATTTTTTAGGTTATTATAATATAAACTGCTTGTATCAGTTTCATTTTAAACAGCATCACTAGCACACGGTCAGGGTCAACCAGCGTCATTGTTTCCCAAACAACCAAAGTAACGGTCACCAAACGGCTTAATCATTCTGTAACACTAATTTTATGCGTAACGGTCTTTGTCATTTTACCATAATGAGTTCACCGCAGCTGTAAACTAACCGTATAATGTAGAAAATATCGGATACGTCCTCAGTTCAGCCCACACAACTCATAAACGGCGATTAGTCGCTATCGTAAGATCTGTCTATCGTTAACATTGAACCACGTGCGTTCTCGTTCTCTGACAACGCGCATAAATC
Source organism: Hyphantria cunea (assembly GCA_003709505.1). Classification (NCBI taxonomy): domain Eukaryota; kingdom Metazoa; phylum Arthropoda; class Insecta; order Lepidoptera; family Erebidae; genus Hyphantria; species Hyphantria cunea. Next base: position 862,575 of record PKRV01001141.1, read on the forward strand.
AAATTGCACAATTATTTTGCATGTAGTTAAAACCGTTGACATACATTTATGGGTGGGTTATAATTGAATCAAGCGACAATGGTGTTAAATCTAATGCAAAGTGATCGTCGATTAATTCGGTGTGGGCGACTGCATAACTTTGCTCCTGTCGGAAGCGATTATGTGAACAATGCCGACTGGTCGGTATTAATTAACCATTTTGTTGCATATTTACCTAGTTATAGTGTTAAGCATAGCGTGCAAGGTTTTTTTTTCGTTTACATTAAGTACTGGCGTACTGAGTGAGAATGCGCTACCTACTACATATTAGATTCCTAACTGTACCAGAACGCGTTTTATGACCATCGCGACATAGATACTGAAGTAAAAATGACTATAAAAAATTCAATTCACTAAACAAACCTTTTATACTAGATGTTTTTATGTATTTTAAAAGCGCTATCATGTTGCGCAAAGCCCTTGGCGCCCGCCTTTTGAAATAATTTGGTCCATTGTGAATGTGGACGTATGTTAGCATAATTCTATCATTCAACATTCTATATTTCTTGGTTTGTGAAACGTAGATGGCATTCTTAACACGTCTAGTTTCATAGCTAGACAGTTTAACGGTTAAGAAAAACAATTATCTTGTTTTCAACGTACTCTTACCACTCTCAAGGCTCTTAGAATGTTATTTGTTACAAAATTTATACTCAAAACATTCTCTTGTATGTATTCTAAAACGGATCGTAGTCCTTGTTTTTTCAACATCTAAAAAGCAAGGACCAAATGACTTTGGAATATAACAGAAAAGGCTTAAGACTCTTTAACTGCCTCAGTCTTTAATAACAGCAAAAAATCGAGTCTTGATCTATTAAATTAAATCTAACAAAAAATAATCTTGAAAACGATTGTATTTATAGTTTAGAACGTTTAGGAACCCACCCACATACCTCGATATTATTAAATGACTCGCTACCAAAATGTTGACGACATCTTTCGAAGTGTGAACAATCGTGTAATCTCTAAGTCACGTTTGTAATATTTCAGGGGTATTAAACCTTTTTTTTGCTAGTGTCTCAATTAGGTATGAAACTATTGTTATGTGGATTATTTAGATTGATCAATGTGGAATGATGAGAAGCTTGTCAATAATCATTTATTTGTATCAATGTTTGTTGGAATGATACGAACACAATTAATTACCTAGTTTCTGTAATGAAATAAAGGTTTTTTTTCTTCTAATAAATTCAATTTTTTTTTGTCTTTTCCTCGTAATGACCATTCTATATGTGGCGATTAAGCATACCGTATCATCACCACCCTTGTGTGTCGTGAAAGGCTAATTGAGCTAACTCGGAGGACAATCTCACTTCAAAGAGAAGGAATATTTGAAACAAACACTAAACCTCTCACTTTCCTTCTGTATTGTATTAGATTTTAGAGTATGAAAAGAGGTAAGAAATATGTATGTAGCATGCAATGAGCAAGAAAATGATTGAAGGCTATCCTTTGATCATATTTTATATTTAATGTTTTTTTACTATTTTTAGTATAACAGACTGTGTCCGGTGTGATTTTGCTGTTGTGGATAACTAAATATTATTAGGCGGAACTTAATCCCTTTTTTCTTCAAAATAAGGGTGCCCTAAATATCTCCTCGTGACTTGAGCTATATAACAATAAGAGTCCCATAAATGTCGACCCTTCCGTTCTGGACATTATCTGTAACAAAAGGACACACATATTGTTGTAGTATGCATTATAGTAATGAGCTATCTTTATGACGTTAGAAAAAAACACTTTAATTTATTTATATTTATGTATGCATGTTTATAGTTGCATAGATATAAACAACTCAAGTTTTTATTTTTATTTTGTTATGTGTTTTTGTTATATTCAGTCAACTTTCATCTTAAGATGCGTCCTAGTTCTTATTAAATGAACGTGTTTCAAACCAACTGTTAATCTAGATTACTTACTTTGCATATAAATCCGTCATTTATTGATCAAAAACGAATTACATGTACATATATTAAAGACTTATATCTTATAAGGGAATAACTCATTACCGTACCGTCACATAATATTTATTTATTGTAATGTTTTATTATGTTTCAAACCAACTTAGTTTATATTTACATAATACAAAATATTCAATGAATCTTACTTGGCTTTATAACGTTTAAATTGAACATTTCTGACGATCAAGGAAGCCATTAATTACTGTTATTTTTTGCGTTGTTTAACAGCTTTTGACTCAGGCTGACAATATAAGCTAGTGCCACAATATAGCGGACGGTCACGAACACCGGTTCGTTCAGCGTTTTTTAATTATCAAAGTGGCCGGTTTATACGGCAATATATTTGTCCCCAATTATGTGAGGGGCACGTTATAGTTATTAACGGTATTGGGGAAAACAAGCAGATGAATACTTGCAACGTAAAGAGCCACAAGTGGGTCGCTGAAAATATAATCTTCGATAGAAGGCTCCGATAACCATCGAGAGGTGGTTCCAATAACGTCACCCACAATTTATGTAGAACCTGCTCATATGCGCTAAAGTATGGCTCTCCTCTACGCCTGAAAAATTTGCGAAATGTGAATTTAAATATGGATGCATGAGTGTATGTACTGTTTTGGACCAGTTCTTGACCATAACTAGTACTAACTAAGATGATTTCTAGCATTTTTATTCATCACAGGATTTGGAATTATTAGTGAAATGTAAATGACCATGTTCTTTAATTCAAACTGGTATTAGTGATATGTCTTAACATAAATATGTAATTGTTGTAAGTGACACATGTCAATATGTGCACATTTTCTAATTAAGCGCAAATACCTAGGTATTTGCGCTTAATTAGAAAATGTGCACTATTATCCTCTGTTCCGCATTCCTATTTTCTAACCATTTGTCAAACAACTAAACTACACGTGTATTGATTTTATATTTACATGCTAACATGTTGTATTCATATATTGTCTTTATGAGCTTTAATACTTCAAGAAAAAGTTACAAAATGGTGATTTGTCAGACGATAGTGTGGTCCGGCATTATTTGGCGCTTCGTCAACCGCAAAACGTTGCCATATTCACTTATTAACAGCCTAACCTGTGCCTCGACGACTAATGTTTAATCATCGTGTTGTTGATGATCTTTACGTGTTTGCCAAACTGTTCAGCTCTGATGAAGGATTATGATGTAACTGGTGAGATCGGGTTGTGTCGGAATGCAAGGAATTACGTCATTAATGCATATCCGGCACAAATTTTTATTTTTATTGCGATACCGAGTTTAGCATCCGAAGTAACCTTTGAACGTTGGTAGCGTGATGACTAATACTTAGTTCTTATAACCTTAGTTATGTAAAGAAATAGCTTCTGATGTCGGAAACGCATCAGTGTGTTTGAACGTTTATAATTCGATTATAAAACTGTTTTTTTAAAGAAAGAAAATATTGGGGCTATGTGTGCATTCAGCGTGTAAGAAAATGTAGGGAAAGTTAAATCTACCGTATTGAACAAGCATATTTGTTGCATGAAACGCTAAGCATGTTGACTGATAAATAATGGCTTCAAGCATGAAATTCAGAACAGATCAGGTCAGGTGCGGTGTGGCGGGTAGTTAGTTTGAATAAGTGGTGACTCGCGGATTCCAACAGTTGGTGAAATTTATAACATATATAATAATAATAATAATAATATAGCCTTGTATTCAGATCTCTTAATAAATTACAATGCGTTTCTCTTATAAAATAATAACATTAGACTCTTAAACTAGATAAACTATTAAAACTAACATCTGTTGCTTGGTTATCTTTCCGAGATCTGTTTGCCAATCGACAAAGGCCTCCTCCAACCTTTTCCATTCTTTCCTTTCCTGTGTCACTCTGTTCCACGTGACTCCAGCTACTGACAAGCCGTCAATGTAATGTCGTCATCCCATCTGCATTAAGGGATGCTATGTATATTACTGGTTTTTGTTGCTTTTTAACTTTTGATGTTGGAGGGTCGTGGTCTCTTTCCCCCACGAGGACCAGTCGGCTTGGGGGAGTTTGCTGTTTTGTTGTTTCTTTGTTGGTTGGTTCTTTGATCGGTTTTGGTTTCCGTTTGCGGCTTCTTAGTTGCTATTGATTTCGTTTAGTATGGAGTGTCGGAAAGGAGTCAGATCTGGATCTCATTATATTAAAAGCATTAGTTCTGTTAGACTTAGTTGTGTTTATAGTTTGTTGCTTTTTTTTGAAATTTATAACATATACATATTTTTAAATATGACTGCCTCGGTGGCGCAGTGGTAGCGTATGCGACTGCTGTTCATGAGGTCTCGGGTTCGAATCCTGGGTCGGACCGATTGTTTGTATGATCTGCAAATATTTGTTTCGGAGTTTGGATGTTTTCTATGTATAATATGTATGTTTTACAAAAAAAAGTATTTATGTATTCATATCAGTTGTCTAGTACCCATAATACAAGCTCTGCTTAGTTTGGGACTAGATGGCGTTGTGTGTTAGATGTCTGAAATATTATTTATTATTTTTATTTGTTTATTTTTATATCCATGGCTTAAGAGTCCCACAGAAGAAAGGGCATTTATGGTTGATTCCTGAAACTATAAGTTTTGCAATTTCTCTAAACTTTTACCATTTGAGAGCAACGCTTAGGCATGAATTGTCTGACCCGACCGGAGTTATACTACGGCCTCACAGAAAACCCCACATCCCCCAAAGGGGCAACGCACTTGTGATGTTTCTGGTGTTGCGGGTGTCCATGGACGGCTGTAATCGCTTACCATCAGGCGATACGTCTACTCGTTTGCCCCTATTCTATAAAAAAAACTGACACATCATCAAGCAGGCGTATCATTCTAAATTGGTACTGTACCGATTGCCATGATTTTGATATTGTTAGCGCCAGCATTTAATATTTCACTGCTAGACAGGGCCTCTACTTAGATAGGAGGTATTGGTCTACTATTCTACACTGGCCAGAAATGATGGTATAGGTTTTATGCCAAGATTTCCCTCTTGCCTTTTCACTAACTTAGATTTTTACTATGTAAAGAAAAATATTGACAAGTCGGTTTCCTAAGCTTTATTCATAGTTATCATACAAGAAAATAATAATAATTAAAATAATAATTCATAATCATAACCTCCCCTTGCCCTTTAATTGCATTTCATAAATCTCCTCCATCATAAATCAGATTCCTTTATTTATTTAACACCACATTTTCCACTATGAATTTCATAAAGTTCCCTTTGATTTTTATGTAAAAACAGTCCTTATAACGCAGACGAGAGGGGTGGCGGCTACAGTAATGACTAGGGTGAAATGCACATGCGGAATTAATGCACGAGAGAAAGCACTTGCATTATTATAAGGTCCCCTTACACACGACTCATGTTTATACATCTGGAAACTATCCACAGATTTAGAGATTAGGGTACACTGTTTTTACTAACGTCAGTTTTGCTTGAAATGGCAAGGCATGACGTCACTGTTCTATAAATTATTCAGGTTTAATGTTAATTTAATGAAAATTATTATTAATGTCGATTTCCCTCGTATCTTCAGATTATTGAAATGATGTGTGTTTTGTAGAATATTTTTTTATAAATTTCGTAAATATAAAGTAAACATCATCATCATCGTCAACAGCTTTTAATTGTCACTGCTGGACACAAGCTTTTCCTGTGAACGGGGGTTTTGGCTTGCTATATATACCAGGCTGATCTGATATTGAACCATCGCAGTAGTCACTCTGGCTAAAGCATTCTGCTAGACTAGAGATAGACGCCTTTTTCTGGCATTGCTCAGGGTACTATAATTGCATGTTAGATAAATTGAGTTCAGGTAACGTAAAGTTACCTTAATTCTGTATGAAACCCTTGTGTTGTCCTATGTGTGTCAGAATAAACGGTTTTTCTTCCTTCTTTCAAATATCCAATTTAATTCTAATTGCTTTCACATACAAACTATTCTAAATTTTAGTAAGAGATTACCACTTTTGAGCTATTACATAACCTACGTTTTATATAAAAATCTGAATTCTTAATATCAATATTATCGACAAAGTATATCGATTGCATTGACAAGAGTGGAACGTGTACAATGGCTTTTAGAGAAGCTTTTACCCAAATGTACACAACCTGTCGCTCAGCTTAGAGCTTTGCTGTCTAGTGTCTAGACAAGGGGAGTCTACCCTAAATCCTCCTCTTAGGAAAAGTTTTCAAGGAAATTTTTGATCGCCTGCAAACGAAGTTGTAACTACGAATTTCAAATCAATCTGGAAACGGTAATAGTCAAGTTGTATATGATTTTTTAGGAGGTATTATTTAAACTTAGAAAACGGTTAATAAGTCGCTTATGACTTTTTGTACTTATAGGTATGTAACTATGCAAAAGATGTGAATCGATCGTAAATTTTAATAAATGCTACCTGCAGTTTTTTGATCTTTAGTTTTTTTCTTCCTTATGAGCTTATTTACATACAAAAAATATTAAAATATTTATCTTCATAATCAACAACGACGTTCTTTTGCTATGAGCGTTAACTATCTGCAAGGTTGGTGTTGATTTCAGTGATTTACACTAATCCTTATTATACGGACCTTTTTCTTGAGACTACTTAAAGTAATTGTGCCTGTCCCAAACTTCCGCACTCGCCTTTACAATAACTACAAAAAAAAAACATAAGCAGAAATAACTACATGTCATACCATTTAATATGACTAAGCTTTACAAGAAAAGTTAATATAAATTCTTTTAATGCAGCTATCTTCTCCATAAAAATAATTTATAAGCGAATCGAGGAACTCATTTTCAACTTGGCAACATAACAACTTATGACCACAGACGTAGTTGACTGGTATTTTATTACAATCTGTCTCAGCCATGATGGCTTGGGACCCTCGGGGTGAGATGCGTAAATCTGTAAGAGGTCTTCAAGCTCAGTGTTACTAAGTTCTAATCCAATCGTCTTTACAGTTTTCATTTGCACATCAGCGGACTTTATTAGACCATTGCAGCTCTTCTTGGCGTATGCCTCTCTTTTGAAATCAGGTTTAGGCCTACTAAATATACCTCGCTGGCCTTCGTTGATTTTGAATACGGAATTTTTTTAATACGGGAAAATAAAAGTTATCATATTCCCGTATTCAAAAATTTATTTATTTTATATTCATTTATTTCATTTATAAATTTTTTGGTATAAAATCAATTTTATACCAAATTAATAGGCACTAGTTAATCTTGGGCCCAAAAAAGCATAACACGTTATCATATTATACTAACTGTCCACCATTCCTGTTTTTTAAGTATTCTATAGGTAGTCATATAATTAGTAGCTTGTGTTGCTAGAGAAAACCCCTGTTATTGCCTAGTTTCTTATAAAATGTTTGCCAACTCTTTGTACCTAATCATTTTATTTCTTATATTAACTCTGTTATCAGAATCACACATTGTTATCGGTAACCTTATCGAGTGTAAGCGGGAATTATGACGTGGCGGCGACGAGGCGCGACGTGCGATATCCACGCATGCGCAGCTGTTCTAACTAAGAAGCAAGTTACAATAAAAACATTGACAAAGCTTCCTGTGCTTTTTCTTCCTTATAAACTTACATACTTACACCCAAAAAAAGATTTCGACAATAGTCATTTTGACGGTAGATAAAGTCATGTTTCACTATAATTATTCGTAAGCTTTAAGTTATTCCTTGGTGTTATTGTATTTAGTGATGAACTCTCAACTACAGGACACAAAAATGCTGTCGGGTGATATGAAATTCAAAATAGCTTATATTGCAACAAAGTAGAAGGAATCTCCCACTCACCTATAAAAATATTTCCGAGTCTCAATAAATTACCCATCATTATAACAATAGGGTACATTAACAGCTACTTAATGTGAATTGCGGCAGGTTAACGAGCTTTTATTGAATAAAACACAATGATGCGAAAAGATGCGCCGGCGCTGTACACATGCGCGACAAGGTCGCTGAGTCAGCGGCGCGCACCGAACGACGCCTATTGTTTTGAATAGTCGTCACCTGATACTTCAACAGCCTTGAAATATGTAAAGACATTAATTAACAAACACAAATTTATGTTAACTTATTCGATTAGCAACAAACAAAATAAAGACAAAAGATTGTTATAAAACCAGCACTAACATGTTTACCTTATAAAGAACTAAAAACCATGACGTAACTCTTATTAATCCACTTCACAACTCTATGTGGACAATTTCAAGTTCTTGGGAATAAATTTAGTCATTATCAGGCGGTTTTATTAGTATTAAGCATATATTAGTTTTTTTTGCCTGTGGACTCCCGCAACACCAAAGGCGTCATTAGTACGTTGCTTTAGGGGATGGGGAGGGGAATGGGGGAAGAGGCTGGGGTTTGGGCGCTGTTTCACACCGGTTTTCTGTGAGTTCGTGGTATCACTCCGGTCGAGCCGGTCCATTGGCGCCGAAGCGTGACACTCCCAAGGTATAGTGAGATAATATCCATACAAACTTAAACTGCTTTTATGGAGTGAGGTACAAAAACATTTGTTTTATTATATAACTCGCTTTTGCCCGCGGCTCTGGTGGCGTGTGTGTCGGTGATCGCGTTAAAGAACATATGTCCTTCCTCAAGAATCATTCATTCAAATCATCATCCTTTGAAATCCGTTTAGCGGTTAAGCTGTGAAAGCGTAACAGAAAGAGTTACTTTCGAATTTATAATTATATTAATTAATAAGGATCAGTCTTTACAACATTAAAGTTAAGGTCTATGACCTCGTCTAGTTTATCTCATAAACATAACTTTATTCGCGATGAAACCTTACTTTATCATCTGTTCCTCTGAAGACGTGAAATTGCAACATTTACGATGTTTCATTGAGTAGGACGTAAATGCAAAATATATAAACTCATCAAAGCGCTTTTTTTTAATATAGCTAGTGTGGTGGTGATTTGATTTTGGTCCCTATTAACATTATTCCAGTAACTTGCTCGTCTTATTTCGACATTTTTCTCTTAGCGTTTCGACGGCAAACATTTAGTTTCGGTGTGATAAAATTTTTGTAGAACAAAACGCGGACACTTTCACTACATTGTCGATGGCAGCCATCAGGTCTTCCCTCGAGCAGGTGTCCGGGCACGCAGGCACGTCGAACTTATTTCGGCAAAAGCTATAGCACTTAAGTGTCTGCATTCCAGAAAAGTTTTTTTTATTATGATGCAATATACATTATATTTTATGTTCGGGTAATAAACAAATTCCATATAGATCTTGGTTTTCAATTAAGTGCAATCTCAATCAGAGCTGTATCACTACTCGTATATTTCAATTCAAGTTAGTTTTTGTCGCTTTCAGTGGGTATGTCTGAATAGGTCGTTTAAACGCAATTAGCAGCATTATTGTTTGTTTTGTCCTTTAACGACGACAATTCAGTGCTTTTTTGTAGTGTTTTATTACTGTTAAATGGCTTTTTATTACACTAATACGTGTTGCTTGCTCAATGAAGACGGTGACATCTAAATTGCATTAAGGACAGCGCAATATAAGACGCAATGTCTAGGTAATTATATGCACAATTTTATGTGTATATGTCCTTACAATAATCAAGATACATCTTCATAATAAGGGTATAATATTAAAACTATTCAAGTGAAAAATATTGAAAGAGAATGATAGACAGATGATTAATTGTATTTTATACAAAAAAAAACCTCAATAGAAATTAGACCAGGTTTGCATTGTTCCCAAACAGTCATTGGCACCTGATACATGTCTTGTCTTCCGACGGTCTTAGCACATTCCTTTGAGAGGCTTGAACGATTTGTTTGACAATCATCTCGCTATGATGGTAGGTGGTGGCCTTCACGGTTTATATAGCACTGTGTTCAGGTAATCCATATTTCCATTACCTAGAGACTAACATAAATTAAGGATCGCGACTTATATTCTTTGTCTGTCTCTCCCCTAAGTGCACACATTCTCGATATTGTCACTGTGACGCATATATTGACAAGTGATTATCATATCAAACATCTCAACATAACATGCGATACTAATAACTGATTGGTATCTACCCCACCACAAAGGATTCGACATATAACAATTCACTGACAAAGACTGACTCACGCGAAAGACCCTCGTAGGTACCGCCCATTGCCTTACACGGCCACACACACATTTTTATCCCTTTTTAAGTCATACGTGGGAATAGACTAGAACCGGCTGTTCCGTGGCAAATTGCCAATAGTAATACCTATTACTATTGTTTCGCAACGTCGACTAATCACAGTTGACATTTTACGATGTGAAAATAATACAATTTTATTAACTATAATGTTATGGCGATTGCCAGATGTCATAATGTGTTGCGGATAGCAATCAAATGATGTTTGTAAGCTTGTGTGAGGTGAGGCCTATATCCTGTACTTGAACTGTTATGGGCTATTAATGAAGATAATTATCGTAACGGATTAAGAATCCGGAGTGTCGTTGCCGCTATAAATCTAATTACAGGCGACTAAGCGAGAAAAAAAACTTGACAAAAACGCTGTACCAACCCGCCTGGCCATATAGTAGGCCAAACCTCCTTTCTGAGAAGAGGTCTGTGTCCAGCAGTAGACTATTGAAGGCTGATGATGACGAATGATGTGCTTTACCAATGATGGCTGAGAAGTTAAAGCGACAAAGGTCTAGTGTATCGAATATGAACGTAATAGTAGAGATAAAATAGTAGTCCGGTTTGAAGGTTAGTCAGATTGCCATTTCACTTCTACTAGTAACCGGCTTAACATTAATACTATGGATATCGGAAATGATAAATAACAAGATGAAACTGAGCAGCTTACTTCTAAGCGGCTTTAATTATTATATATATAATATCGAATACTGGAAAGTGATAAATTTTGAATCGTAAATTTTTTATTTGCCATTGCTTGTTCCATCAACAACCCATAAAGTCCCACTGCTGAGCTCGGGTCTTCCATCAGAAGAGGGTTAAGTTTACACGTTCAAGCTGGCCAAACGCGGATTGGGGACTGGCAAGAAGACGTTGTGGCTACGTAATCTTGGCGTTGGAATTTTTTAAACCGCCTGAAGGTTTCCAACAAAGCTTCACGACTGTAATCCTATGATTACAACCGGGACCTACTGCTTTACATGACCTCCGTGACCTCCGTGACCTCCGAATTACGGAGACGCTCATGGTTACATGCCACCAGCGGTCACACATCCAGGTACTGACCGCGCCGTTGTTGCTTACTTTCGGTGATTGTTTCTAATCACCTACTGCAACTGGGCTATGAGCGCGCGACGCTTGTTCCACCACTATGAACTTTCTTTTTAATATATCACAGAAATTCAATCAAGAAGCAGAGTATTTACATTCAGTCAATATACCTTCGCTACGCCCACGAATAACTTTTAGCACAGCAGCTATTTCATAATGGCGCCATCGAGCACGTTTAACAAATAATTAGCAGCATTTAAGTACGTATGTCGCTTCCCTTAACAGTTTCTCCGGAACTATAAAATTACGGCAAAGGTATGCTCTGTGCTGTCTTGTCGGGCTGCAAAAACACGGATGATAGCGGACGGCCGAGCTAAAAATAAGCTGCTGTGATGTCAATGAACATGACTAAAATAAGTACTGATAACTGGATCTGAAGAGTCTAAATTACGTTATAATATTTTACTTATATCAATATATATATAAGTGGTATAAATATATTAACGTAATTTAGACTCTTCTAGCTAGTAAGCTAGATAAAGTGCAATATGCAACCTAATTACAATTTTTTGATCATTTTTCGATATTGTGGAACCAGTAGTACTACTACTTATAGAGTCTGCAACCGCTCAAGAACTGTTGTTTCCGTTAAATAACAGGCTTTTTTATTTAATCAGTTAACACAATCAGTCTTTGTATTTCAATTTCCTCTTGAATTTGATTTCATACACGTAATAATCGCAAGTATAAAATAGTCATCTTACCAGGTTAGACAACATTTTAATGCTATTGGCGCAAGTAAAGTAAAAACCCATAGAAATGTTCTTGTAATTCTAAACACTTGATTCTAAGAACACAATATTCATAAACGTGATCAATAACCACGTGTATTGTTATACGTGACCTTTCAAACAGTAAATCCCTTTTGCCTTATTGCGCAAACTACACTAACATATGAACGACCTATTTCGATTAGATCGCCTACTGGAACGATTGTTACCGATCCAATCACGATTCCTTTCGCAAAGGTGAAAAATACATTGAGAATGCCACGACTTATCATTTTGCAGTCACGATCCGACAACAGCCAAATGTCATCTAAATGTGTGCAGATATTTTGAATGAAACCAGTTGCAACATGCAAAATACCGAGGCCTTCGAAAGTGAACCGTGCTTAAATAGCGATTGTGGCTGTAAACTGCAATATAGTAATACAACTGTAGTTAATAAACAACTCAACAGATCGGTTGCTATTAACTTGCTGTAGTGTTTATTAATACGAGATTAGTTTCGTTAAGACTATAATTGCAATATTATTGTTAGCAATAGATGTAAGTACGAACATACAACCTAAGTGGGGAAGGCGGTAAGTGTACGAGGTCGTTACTGGCCTCTTGTAACACATCTGGTATTCGGCCCAACTCACTACCCATTATTCCAATTCTTACAGGGATACGTCTTTAAATCAACTAACAAGCTTTAGCCGTTGAAATCCTATTGCCCTGAATTTGCCGCATTCTTCGTATACTTAACGTACAGACACTCGGAGGGAACAACACCCTACATTTTAGTTTCATAATTAGTATTGCTATTATAAAATATATGATTTTATTTTCTTGGAGTGTTGAGGTTAATGTGGCGTGTCTTCTTAAATACGCCAACAAGCCAATTAAAAAATGCTGTCGAACAAAAGTTTAAAAATAAATAAATGATTTAATATTATATGTATCATACATAGCAACAAAAAGTGACAATATTAATACGTTGTTCTCAGAAGAATGTTTTATTGTTGAGATAATAGATCTTGTGTGCAAAATAGTAATAGTTGATGATGAATTATCTACAAATAATAAAATATTTGTAATTTGCAGAAATAAATGATTAAATATAAACGAATAATTCAGTGTTACACCAATAAATGATCTCAAGGGGAATTAAACTCTGTAGATAACGTAGAAAGGACAACTGTGATTATGACAATAATTTAACGCCGTATTGTGTTTCTCAATGTTTTCGGACTTAACTCGATCAAAGTATCGGAATGCGTTTTTTCCTTTCGAATCTTAATATATGAAATAGATATCAGACCTGCTGTGTAAATGACAACCTGTTCCCTAGGCCTAAAGGTCTCTTTTAAATTAATATCTTCGTTTATATTTATTAAAACGTTTAATTAATTAAGATTTCTTTTTCTGGCGTGTGCGCAGCCACCTTGTACATTATTTGCGGCTCTTCGGCGGTATTTACTGGCATTTAAACTCGTGTAACGTGTAATTGGTAATATTTATGTTTACCTCACTCCTGCGAGAGATATATCAAGTACTAGGCCTTTATTATGAAGGTGGGTATTCGATGAAATGAAACTTAAGGTAATATCCGCAATAAAATGCATGAACAAGGTTTTGGGGTGTTTTTATTGTTTTTTTTTATTATTTTACAATATTCGAATAGATTTTTTTTAATGGATAAAAAATTAAATCGGAATTAATGCATGAGAATTAAGAAGAATACGCAAGTATATTACAAAAGATTTTCTTGGTGCCTGATGAACGATTAGCTAAGGTAAATAGTTTTGTAAGACTCATATTGAGGCAATTTGTTGATATTTCTTGAACATCATTTTATTATTACTGAAAGATGACTTATATAAAGATATAAGTCATCTTTCTCGCCATCAATGAACTCAATTGCATGTTGTACAAAGTTAATCTATGAAAATATGACTGGACATTCCGTTCGCATAAAATCGACGACACAGTTTTGACCTGAGACCCTGTGTATATATTTTCTTTCATAATTAAAGAAAATAAGAAACTTGAAATTCACTTGTCCACATGGAAAAGTCTGCTTAAATTCTTGGCAGCACATCCCAGTAGATTCTCCAATTAACCGATGTTCCTCGTCGCTATAATTCGCCGTGAAGCTTCCTGTTCAGTAATGACTTCGACATTATCTAGAGCCATGAGAACGTTTAGCATTCATGCCTTCATTGCTTTCATGGTCTTCGCTATTATAAGACCATTAATGCCTCTTTTAGGCTTTGTTCTGATGGACAAAGAATATTTATATGAGGTAAATTTGCGTACGATGATTTATCGTCAGTTCGCGTTAAACAACAATAGGCTATGCACATTTTTACATAATAACATAAAGATAGCGAATTCAAACAATCTTCATGGATAGCATAGGATTCTCCATTCTCTAGGGATTCGACAGAAATTGATCAAAAGTAGCAAACTGTGGCTTCACTTTAAGTTAATAATAATAATTTATTGTTTCTCTCACATTGTTCAATATTACATTAGGCATTACAAAAGCAAGCAGACACATTAGACAAATTACTATGCATTCTATATGAGATACTGGCATCCGTACTAGGACAGACCTGTATGACAGTCTACCAGCCTCTCCCAAATCTGGTATTGCGCAGACTACTACATGTAAGGTAAGTTTCAAAAATGTAAAAAACTACCATAGAATGATAGTGTGAATTCTTTTCAGAATAACCACATAAGAAGTTTCTTCTAAAGAAAGCTACTAAAAGTAAAACTTCGTGAATTAGCTAGTAGCTTCTATGACAGTAAACAGTTAAATCTATATCAAACAATGAATACCAATGTGTCAAGCAGAATAAGGTCAGCATCTAATCAACGTTCGTCCTAAGTAAACACGTGCCATTAAATGGACGTAAAACAGGTAAACAAGTACCAACTTATTTAAAGTGTTAAACATATTTACTGATAGATAATAATAGTAGTGGGCTATTCATGATCGTACCTCTGTAAAGTAGCGGAAGGAAAAACAGCAATGTGTACAATATTTGCTTCGAGCCAGGTCAGTGGTACGACAAGCCGGATTGCGGCGGAACGCGACCGGTGACAATACAAGCATGTTTGCTCTCACTTTGTAATTTACAAACATGTGTTTATTTACGTGGTTACCTGTATTCTTGAAGGTTTCATTTCATGAAGCGTTTTCTGTCTCTAATCGGTATCTATAAAGCCATTGACATAAATCAATGTTGTTCGTAATTGCTGTTTAAGACAGATTTTTTTCAAGTTGTATGTTTTCTCAAAACTGATTGTCTGACTGGAGGTGTATCTTAATGTGTAAAAGGATCCTGCTGGTGTTTAGAGTTGCAAGAGTTTTTCTTGAATTATATTCAGTTTTCAGCAACTTTTCAGCATATTAAACGAACTCCTTGCATGTTTGCCAACTGAGTTGGGTAAAAAATCTTCACTTAACATTTTTCAGTTGGGTAAAAAACCTATCTTAATCAGTTTTTTTTCACAGTTGAGTTTGAGATTTCTTATCTTGTGAAATAGATACTGACACGAATATTTTCAATTACTTTTCGCAGATAAAAAAATCAGGCATCGATTGATGCTTACAAAAGAGCAAGAGTTATTTATGTGGCAATCTCTTAATTTAGTTTAAGTTGTTTAAAAACTTATTCCTATAAAAATTCACTTTATCAGACTTTTATTACTAAAACAATTTTCATTTAAGAAGTTTCGTTACACCTAAATAATCATTTTGTACAATTATTACAGACTTCGATTGTACATGCAATCCAGTGGTTGCATATTCATTGCAATATTTCTATCAGCCTATTGCAGTACAAAATCTCTCCCAACTTGCTTCATAGCAAGCTGTGATTCTATCTATTTCAACTATGACTGTTTAGTAGCCTCAGTATATAATACTTTTATGTAATAGTGCATATGGTTCCTGTATTAAAGCTTAATTGGACAGTAAGCACTTTTGGATTGTTTTTCAAGCACTTTTGGATTGTTGTCGCTTTCTCAATTGTACCAAAATCTCTGTTTATTACTTTTATATTTACTCAATATCTCTCAGACTTTGTAGTAGTAGTCAGTTCCAGTCAAAACACGCGAACTTGACCTATTTGAGGTACTGGTTTAATTTCTTGATTTGATATAATAGATTTACTCTTTAATGGTTTACGTCTCTGCATTTCCTTCCTTATGTACTTGTATGTATTTCTATCAAAATTAGATAATTAGAGTTGAACCTAACTCAAAGTCTAACAAATAAAACTACTGTGTGTAGAAGATATCGAAACGAGCTTACCCCTTACAGGATTCGTTGGAAAACAAAACATACAACATCAAATCAATTATCTAGGAGTTAAAACAAGGCTTTGATCATTAAAAAAGCCATTCGCTACTGGTGGTTACTTGGCAACAAGCAATTATCCAGTGTTCATCAGCTAATGGCTTCCTGGTTACAAAACGTAATGTATTCTCCGGTTGGTATTCGTACTATTCTAATTTCATTAGTCATTTGTTTTGTATTATTTAGTAAAACATATATATATATATATGTATATACATATATATATATATATGTATATATATATAGAATTAAGCGTATGTTTTCCAGCTCACCTGAGAAATGGTGACCACAAAGATGTATAATAATAATAATAATAATAATAATAATAATAATTTATTTCTTAAAAACATATCCTTTACATAATAGTCACAGATGTTCTAGCTAGGCTACTTAAATAGCCTGTATTAAGAACAGGTATGCATACACCTAGGCCCAGGATCATATTTACCTTAATATTTGCATACTCACTTCATTCGAGACTCCTATTAAAAAGGATTTAAAATTAAATGATTTCTTTGTCATAAGACTTGCTTCATACCTAGTTTTAGTTCAATGTAACTTAAGAAGAATTCGACCCATTTTTCCTAAGTATTCTTTGAGAACTCATGACATTATCATTCCGAATTCCTACTATGAGCTCTGAAGTATTTCAACTCAATTATTTTTACGACATTATACGTGGAACATTCCACCGCTGTATTCAACAAATAATTATGTTAACGTAGCACTCAGTAAAAGTAAACAGCGAGAAGTAAACAGTAAAAAAGAACTGCTACGTGACCTTTTTCGACAAACAATTCAGGGCAGACGGAAACAGCCATAATTCGTGTTATTTTCTCGCACTACAGACTGCCCTCTGGCATGGTAATTAGTGATGTGCCACGAACACTACTCATCAACGCTTACCATATGCGGTTACTGTTGGCGTTCGCACGCTCCAGTTTGGATGCGCTTGCACAGCGTTCGAAATACAAAAGCGGCGAATCCGCTTGCGATAATTAGAAACGGTGCGATGAGTCTGCGCGTATCTGTGCTTGAATGAAGACGTGTTAATGTATGGGTATCTAAGGTATTTAGGTGCGAAAAATATGAAGAGCCGCATGCTGCAAAAGAGGCTGCGCTTTTAACTGATTGATGAGGATAGACAAAATCATTTAGCCTTCCTCTTTACATTGATGATTTAGATTCTTTTGTAAGTATTGTCTTGGGATCTGATGAACTAAACCCTAAAGTGCTCGGTAAATAATAAAAAATGGCAAAACGAAGTTTTATGCCTATGCGTACTGTTTCAGGTAAAAAAACGCGATTGTCACTGCTTTTGAAAGGTACTAAGAGTTGCTAACGCGTGTTTTGCCAAGTTGTGTGACTATACCATAGTTTAGCCACCTGCCAATTCTCTACATCTAGTCCAACAGTAGACCAAAGAAATTATAAACTTTTAGAATTTTATAAACGATGTAATCTAGTTAGCAGTTAAACTTTTACAGTATCTACTTCAGTTCATTAATTAAACTCAAGATTCAGTAGTTGGTTAATAAATTTATAAGCTCGCGACATCATCATCAAACCATTGTAAGCCCAGGGGTTCCGTTTTATACTTTACAATAGTGCGTGAGGCAGTTTTATCGACGGTACCTACCGCATGCGCCGGCGCATTGTATTGCTCTCATTTACCGCGATAACATCGACTGGCACGGGCCGAACGATAAATTTAATTAAACCACCTGTCCGCTTGCTACCCGATTATGTTATCTACGGCAAAATACGCAAACACGATGTGAAAAAATAATGGCTAGAATGCATAGATAAAAGAGAATTAATGCGACGTGGTGGCCATTGGTTCAGAGCTTCTGAGGTGGCTTGTTAGTTACGTACCTGGTTTGTTATTTTGCTCGACTTTATGCGAGATGCTCAGTAAAGGCTTTACCTCACTTACATGAAGTTTCTTACAATTTTAATATTTTAAGTTGAAGCGTATTTAGTTCATACTATAAGTAAGTACATATACTTACTTTATTTCTCTTACATACGTAAGCAGTCTTTTTTAATATTAAAGATAAACAGAATATAATTTGTTTTTCGGATTCTGTTCTAGGTGCAGCAATAAGAAGCAACTAACGATATCATAAAAAATTGCAATGCTTTATCACAGAATTTCAAAGGCCTTGCCCAGAAGAGGGATTCTATTTTTAAATTATTTGGACATGATTTTATATTCTCAATGAACACGTCCCCTGTATAACTGACTGCACAAACAAAAAAATAAGGATGAAAATAAACGGCCAAAATTTAACAAGACTACGTCCTTAAGCTTTCATTTTGCGCCCGCGCATGTTCCAAGTTTAAATTTATTTTCGCTGTTCGTTCGCGACGTCCCCCCTCCCGTTCCCTATTTCCGGCTCCCGCTAATGAGCGTCGCTGAGTAACATCGTTTGTTACTAACATCCGTTTTAATAGATCGTGTCAACATTGTCGCAGACGAATGCGTCCTTAGAATAATGTTTTCAAGTTTTTTCTTTTTTTAAAGTTTTATTGTTAACCAACTTTAAAAAGGAGGGAGTTTATCGTGAACCGATTTCTTTACATTATTTTTTAAATCGGTTCAATTTACTTATGTCGCTACCATTTCTCATCATTGTAGTACATTGAAGTCGGTGGCTCTTTAAAAAAGTAGTATTATTGAGTGTGTCGATGACAAGTTGCAGGATTACGTGCTTGCTTCATTGCATTTTTAATTCGGTAATTATGGCCGACCTTAAAGGACTTCTAAAAGTATAAATATCGCATAACAGAGTACTGTAAAATGTAGTATTAGACAGAAGAGATATTCTTATTAATAAAAAAATCATTGTTTAAAGAGTCGTCTTAACTATTGCGTAATTGCTAAATCGAAACAAAGGCGATGTCTGACTTGAGCGATTCCAATCGATTCGTTTCGCAGTAGTCTTGGTACTTTTTGTCAGTTGCTAGCGAGATGCTTGACCGAACACTTGAAGAATTCATTTACGTTACGATTATAAGTTATAAAAAATGTAAAAGCATTGCCTGAGTGTTAAATGACCTCGGAAATAAGATAGAAGACTTCAAGGTCTTACATTGAAGAGAAATACATATAATGAAATATTTAGAAAGCTTATATTTATAGTTTTACTACCCTTTTTGAAGAACAAGACGACTGACAGGAGCTGGATGCGAAAAGCCATAGATCGAACTAAGTGGCGTGAATTGAAGAGGCCTATGTCCAGCTGTGGACTNGCGGCCTTCGGTCGCCGCTCCCTTTTAGATTTTGCGATACGGATCTTTTGCTCTTATTTATGTTTAACTTTGAGATTTGTGTATAGTTATGGGAATCAGGCGGTGTTCGATTCTCATGGCTTCATTATATAAATAAATAAATATGTTCAGACATTTTTAACACACAACGCCATCTAGTCCCAAACTAAGCAGAGCTTGTACTATGGGTACTAGATAACTGATATTAATACTTATATACTTTTTTTTTTTGTAAATACATACATATTATACATAGAAAACACCCAAACTCCGAAACAAACATTTGCAGATCATACAAACATTTGGTCCGACTCAGGAATCGAACCCGAGACCTCTTGCACAGCAGTCGCATTCGCTACCACTACGCCACAGAGGCAGTCGAATATCATCTTGTTCTGTGGATAAGCATTTACCGTTTGTTTGGGTGAAGCCGAAGAAATGTATCGATTATATAGACTGCAAACTTTGTGTCATCTACAAATTGTTGTTTTGACTCGGGGTATTATTTGTATTCGTTGAATGTATGTTTGTAAAATCCCCCGCAACACGAATTTATTCCTAATGCGAGAGTTGTCTCTTAGAAAACAAAAAAAAGATAGACGGCTTGGCAAATAAATGAGATTGATTAGTGTGCAGTTAAAATATTTATTTATTCACTGGTTCAGTAAACCTTTGAAATGGTTTAACTGATTTCCACGGGGCTTTCTTTTTGGATAACGTATATGATAAGAAGTGATTTGGCTGTTTTTATTCTGATAGAATAATGTCCAAAACAAATAAACACATCACNTATCAATACTGCTTCGTTTAACTTAATAGCCCCACATTTCGTAACCAACATTTCAAAATCCGATTGCACGATACTGTATCTACAATTCTACCTTTGTCTATGACACACGTCTGGTTGACAGAAAGCGTTCGATTTTCGCCCAACCTTTGGCCTTTGGCACTAGTCACGACCAACGCCAACCTTGGGTGCTGGTCCTCAACCAGGTATGATATCTAAGTCTTTCTAAACGTGACTGGTTCGCGGCCTTCGGTCGCCGCTCCCTTTTAGATTTTGCGATACGGATCTTTTGCTCTTATTTATGTTTAACTTTGAGATTTGTGTATAGTTATGGGAATCAGGCGGTGTTCGATTCTCATGGCTTCATTATATCATCTTGTTCTGTGAATAAGCATTTACCGTTTGTTTGGGTGAAGCCGAAGAAATGTATCGATTATATAGACTGCAAACTTTGTGTCATCTACAAATTGTTGTTTTGACTCGGGGTATTATTTGTATTCGTTGAATGTATGTTTGTAAAATCCCCCGCAACACGAATTTATTCCTAATGCGGGAGTTGTCTCTTAGAAAACAAAAAAAAGATAGACGGCTTGGCAAATAAATGAGATTGAGTAGTGTGCACAGTAAAAATATTTATTTATTCACTGGTTCAGTAAACCTTTGAAATGGTTTAACTGATTTTCACGGGGCTTTGGCTGTTTTTATTCTGATAGAATAATGTCCAAAACAAATTAACACATCACGAATACACCATTTTATTCTTACTGCGTCGGACACAGATAGTAAGATATTAAATTACACGTTTTACAACTATAATATGATAGTCATATTGTATATTATACATTTATGTGGATAATTATTACATTTATCACAAAGACAACTCAGTTTGTATTTATCTAGTATGTATGAGTAGAATCCTGTACCATAAAACATAATCACTTTTATATCATAATGTTATTGCTGTTTCTATTTGAGTGCTAATTTACACTGGTTCTTTTGCCAATATGTTTTATCACCAATATAAATTGATTGCCAGGTTTGCATGGTAGTTTCCTACTTAGTATTTAATGATCCATGCGCTTAATATATGCATTAACGTGTAATGGACTATAAACTTAAAAGATTCATGCCACTTAATGATCTGCTGTGTTGAGACTGAATTTTTCATCAATAATTTAAAGAGGTTTTGTTGATTAAATACTGTTTTTTTTGCCTTTTTTGTAGTTGTAAATACAAATTGATAATATGATAAGATTGTACTATATTATATCCTTGATCCGTGTTTAATATAGAAATAATTATTTTTTTTTTTCATATTTATATAAAAAGAATATAAGTTTTGATATGTATGTGTGCAAACACTGTTTCACACCGGTTTTCGGTGAGGCCGAGGGCCGAAGCGTGGCTCTCCCACGGTGTGTTCTAAAAAAACAAATAACCTAATTATTTCCTTGATATATATCTATATATGTAAAGTAAAGAAAGAGAAAGAAGAAGAGAAATAAACGCTGAACGAATTATTTATGCGGTTTAAATATTTCGGACATCTAACACATAACAACAATATACGTAATATACTACTGATGTAAATACATATATAAAGTATATATTGGAAAATATATCCATAGAAAAAATGCAAGCCGAAAAAAATATTTGCAGGTCATACAAACACTCATATTTGTATGACCTGCAAATATTTCGACCACAGTCCGACCTCTGAGACTTCTAGCACATTCACATACGCATACGCTACCACTGCGTCACCGAGGCAGATTCTTTTGTTTTTTTTATTGTTTTAATGGAATAGGCGTTTATCTTCCATTTCTCCTGATGGAAAGTGTAGATGAAGACGAAGGTGGTACACGCCCATCCAAAAGAAATCTGTTCACTCTACTCTTAAAGGCTCCAGAGTTCAAATGAATCAGGAAAAATAGACCCAGGCAGGTCGTTCTAAATCTTGGCGACTCTCACCAAAATGAGCAGTCAAACCGTTTAGTTCGAATTTCGGGTATGTCAATAACGTATGGATGAAACTTTTGCCTCCGCCTAGTAGTCCGATAAAGGAGTGGAGATGGCTCAATTAGCTCGAAAAGAGCCTTAGAACTAATTGAGCCAAAGTGTATTCTATAAAAAAACCGATAAGCTGCCAACTCGACGACGATGCTAAAGGGTGTGTATTTGGTTTCATTTGCTTTCCTTCGGTTTGTTTATGTTCCTCTGTGTTATCAGTATGAGACGTTAAGTCGTTAATACGTATAACATGAATGGTATTTATAACAGTATTATAACATGAATACATGTAACATGAATGGTATTTCATCAAATATAAGAGCGATTTAGCGACGACACGCCTTCCTAACGACAGTGCTAATAAAAAAACTGATTACACGGACGTTTAACGTCACGCGCCAGCTGTCAAACTCTTATCTAATGTCATTTACTTGATTTCGAATACGAACATACATGCGGGCACGTCATAAATTGTACCACTATGTAATAACCACTATTATAGGTATACAAGAAAGCAAAAAATACAAACTTCACTACAAACATTGACCTTGAATGATGTTCGTGAGTAATCCCTCCGCGAATCCCATTAGTAACGCTTTGTGGCTACGTATACGAAAACTGTGTTTGGTCTGTCGAATTTAGAGATGACATCGACAAACACACAAGTCTTATTAATATATGTAGATAAAAACCACTGCTGTGTAACGATTACCAATGTTGACCTTACTATATTGTCGAATATAAATTGTAAGGTATCGATGAATCCACTAGTCGATAAACACAATCGATTGCATAACAAAAATACAATCCCCCTTTGTCATGCAATTCGATACTGATGGCAGCCATTTGGATTATGTAAAATAAGGCAACGAAGATAATCACGATGTTGTTTTTCTCTTCTAATCTTAACTTAATCTATTTTGAGTCTACCCGCAAATAGTGATTAATTTTCACATGTATATAATAAAACTCGTAACGATTACTAGTGTGTAAACAGTATGGTTAGCCAGCATGATCGTTAGAACTTAATTTGAGGTATCATACTTACTAGTAAAAGCATGTGAGTTACTATCTGCCTCGCACAACGAAACTGTGGAATGAACTGTCGCCTGCGGTATTCCCGGATCAAACCGACCTTCAAGTAAAGAACGTACTCCTTAAAAGGCCGGCAACATGCTTGTGACGACTCTTGTGAGTCCATCAGACGTAAAGTGTAGATTAAGTTACAGTTTATTGTAGTTTATAATTTTATTATTCCTCTGTATTATTATTTATAATATTTTTCCACTGTTTTAACTGGTGTTATTTTCCTTTCAATAGTTAGAATTTTGCCATCACTTTATTTTCTGAAACTGCTAATGCGCCTGATAGGCTGCAATAAGCTTGGCCACGTGAATAGGGTAACATTAGATATATGTATAGATGGTCGTAGGTGTTTAAAACGCCTCTGTTTGGCCTGTTAACGATATAGGGTGAACAGATGTGAGCCCAAAGATTCGTAATCTCAATTGCTGAACTGTTTACTACGATTCGCCCAGACCCAGGTAGCTCACCACAAAGTGCTTAACGTTTTGGTGTAGGCAAAGCAAGTACCGAAGGCCTTCCGCATGTTTAGCGCCGTGTAATTATTCCCATTGTGTGCGGTATCTAATTTCAGCATGGGCGTTTAATGGGTCTTTGATTACGGTTTCATGTTCCTTCTACACGATTCGGTGCGGTGCCGGAACGCGGACATAATTTCTGCAAATCCATTTTGACAATGCTCCGAGAATAGGACACACCTTGAAATTTTTACCCAATCTATTGTAAAACAATTTAACTAACTAACAGAATACTGCTATTGAATTAGGTAATTATTGCGTAGAATTGCTGCTTAACCCGTTAGTAGAACTGCTGAACCCGTTGCTGCTTTTGTTGGGTAAATGAATAGGGTCTTTGACTGGGTGCTATCTACACTTCTCGGAAGTTGCTGGTGGAGTTAGAGGGAATTTGAATATCTCATTTTGCTTGTTACAACTTTTAATTAATCAAAAAAGTGACACAAATTTATTTTAAATGTCACAGCTTCTATTCCATACTAATAAACATCAAAATGCTCCCAGTAGGCACACTACGTGTAGTGTCTCACAGTATCAGTGAGTTTCATCTTGTTGTATGTGTGTCTATAATTCTTGTTCTTTTGGTGTTGGTGGTGTGGCTTTATAATTTATACTAATAAGCAAATGCCATTGCTGATTGTAAAATGTCTCCAACTACGTAATATCTATCTCTTTCCCACGGCTTTGTCGACCCAAATTAACAGCAGAAAGTGTCTGCGCCTGAGGGCGCCGGTTTCGCTTGGAGCGGACGGGAGACATTACTATTTGTGATTATTTATTCTAATTCGTGTGAAATTCTTTTATCAAGGTTCACGGTATGATGTTATCAAAGATTTTAATAGTCCCCGGTGTATCTGTGGCACTAAGAACGTTCGTAAAGAATGCGAACCACTTCCGCCATATGGCCGGCGGTTGGCGGCGGGCGTCCGCTTTACGACGCATGCGTGCTGTCGTGGTCACACAGTGTTGGTTTTTATCTAAATACACCACTGTACCAGAACCCCGTTCAACTGGACCACACGTGTCTTCTGGAAGTTCATTGCATCCTGCACCGTGCCGTATCTTAACTAGTATCCTATTGGCGTCTCTCCTGTGTGGTCTTTAGGGTTACTAATTACGTCGAGGTTTTATGTTATTTATTACAAACACATGCTAAAAGTAGGTATATTCCACTAAGATTTCTGATAAGAGAGCTTAGACGTGTGTAGTGTAAAATGTAGTTATCACAACGTAAAATCGGGATTTTTAATTTTATTTCTATGATCGTTTTGTTTTATTTTTGCATACTTGTTTCATATAGCATCAATATTTTGTTAGCTTGAAAATGGTTATTTTGTACTGAATGTTACATACATTAGTAATATAGTATCATATACGTAATGTTATTAATTTATTATGCTTTTTTTTCATTTCTATTAACTCGTTTAGGGAGCATATGTACTATGTATATAATTATAAATAAACGGCAAACTTTTCGTTAAACTACTTTGCAGACGTTCAACACATCTTGAAAGAATCTCGCTAATAGAATCATTATTTATCTATACTCTCTGTAACAAAACCTTTATTAAAACTTCACATAGTTAAAAGACGAGCATTTATTCTGGAGGTGTGTACTCGACTATTTGAACACACCTTTTTCGTGTTTATACACAAATTGTGAGATCTTAAACATGTTTATTGAAACCAATATGTTACTGAACTATAAATAAACGTACTTAAACCATACCATATCCGGTTCACATTTAGTTCGATAATTTGTCCCCGAGTCATTGATTATAAAACAACCTTTTCTTTTTTCCACAGGTAAGAAACTCTAAGCCACACACGATACTGACATCACATACTGAAGTGTTGGGCGTAAGGTAATGTCAATAAATTGTCTACTTTACACTGCTTTGTTAGTTTAGAAAGACCCCCGCTGGCTTAAACACTCTCAATTCGACGTCTACCTTGACATTATAATACGAAATGAATAATTATATCATACAAAATGCTCCATTTCTTAGAAAAATTCAAATTGAATGAATTTGATCAAATGAAATGTCACACTACAGAGTAACATTTATAAAGAATGTTATGTTTATATTTTAAAATGTTTAACATAAAAGAAACTAGTATGGTAATGCGGACTTTATCTGTTTATAATATAGAATCGATTTATTTAGGAAATATCGACCTTGTTTGACAAAAAATACCTCTGTAATCGTATTAGTCAAACTGGTCCATGAAGACGGTTATGTTTCGTGTCAAAATACATGTTTCTCTAACTGAAGGGCTATATTACTTATGTTGTAAACAAAATTCATATCATCCCTGATCGGATCACCAAACACTTGTCTCGCATCCATTCTGGTTGAGAGTGCAAATGCCCATGCACCCATGAAACAATAGGAGCTAATGCCGACAGCGACTGAACAATAGCTTCTAATTTGCCCCTGCATGCGTTCCTAAGTGCGTGACTGTACTGATGCATCCATTGTATCAGCATTCAAACAAGCTTTATAATTATTAAGCTTTATGAAAAAAATGAAAGGCGACCTTCGTTTTCTTCATTCATTCATATCAATTCATATCTTTAATTAGGACCATTGAAATTAGTCCTCTGAATGCAACATTCATCAAGGCATACATTATCTACCAGTAATTTTTGTGTATACCCTCGTCTGCCATTAACTACGATTGGAAATCTGTCTGAGTTCAAATTGTTGTCTTCCTTAATCTAAATTGCCAAATATAGTAATAAAGCAGGCATCAAGTAGGTGCAGTAATAGGTCCTTGTGGCATGCCTAACAGATATCTTAAATGAACTAAAATGTTTGTTTTAAGGTGGGTTCTTTTTGATAGAGTGATATATAGAACTTTGAGATTGACTGATTATGAGTTTTAAACGATTTTTCCAAAATAAAAACCTAAATATACCAACAGCTTTGTAATTAATGCAGATAAATTCCGAAGTAACAAGATGGCCCATACGTCTTCTTGAAATAACATTCAAATTGGAATCGCTTCGAGGTCAGCGCTAATTACAATGTCTTCCGAATTTCCTGGTCATATATCCAGCGAACTGTCAGAGCAGAACGGATAATTGGTAACCAATCATGGTGAAAGCAAGCGACGGGCAGTCTGCCGCTCCTCGATTCATCCACGTCATAATTTGTCCCCATTTTTCATTACTGACCCACTTGCGCCTGCGCACCCATTGTCTGAAAAGAAAGGCAATCCAGTTTACGTCTTTTGCAGTTTGTGACGCGAGTTAATGAATGGTTATTAAACATGATCACGACTGAGAAGTTTCTAAATAACACCTTTTCAGACACATTGTAAAATGGTTTTGTTTTAAATATCTATTAATATTATTACTAAGTTTTAAAGCTAACCGTAAAACTGTTATTGGTGTTAATTTCAAAAGAAATATGTCAGGTCGACGCGAAGGCATTGTAAAAGTGTCCTAAGACATTTATAAGAAGCAGTTTGACTCGTGTTTTTTTTTATTTTTGCCATGGTTATTATTCTAAGAAATGCCAAAAAGATTGACAAAAAGCACTTAAAGCTATATATAATGTATCAAAAAGTTTAAAATCAGAAATATAGTTAATCTCTGTATCTTTGGAAGAAGACACCACATATGACAAATTTTTACACTGACGGTAACATAACTTATTGTGTGTGGTATACGCACTTTTTCCCAACAAATATCTTTATAAGGAATGTCTCCCATAACAATGTCTGCAACTCCAACTTTATTTAATAAGTTCCATCAGAATACCGTTAAGATGCATTTTTTCATATTGTCCCCGTAAATAAATCCGGTCTTGGTATGTTATTATTGGGGGTCCAGTAACACCGTAATCTGGCCATAAGTCAACGGTTAATCTGATGCAAATTACCTCTTCGTTCGTCTCACCTATATACCTACTGAGCCGCTAAGGTTGAAAATGAATGATTTAACCTTTGCGTGACTTGCTACCGATAACGGTTGAGCAAATTGAAACAACGAAACCTAGATTTTAATTTTATGCTCGAGGAATGAGAGAGTGACTTTATTTCAATCTTGGTACAGACTAATTGGAATGAAAATACTAGTTAAAGTTTACAAAATGTATAACCCGATTGCGTAAAATTTTTGAACAAAACTTATGTAACTTATGTCACCTTGGGTTATTATTACGAACCTATTCACTGATTTATTAAAATCGGTTCAGTAGTTAAAGTGCTACGGTAAAATATACATACATACATCTATAAGCTACACCTATATACCTTTCCATTTGGCTTCGCCGTAATAGGATAACAAGCATGATCTCTTGGCCTGATACCATATGGATGATTACTTTAAGAGCTGTAATAACTATTAATTATACTATTCCAAAATAACTTGTTATTCGACATTCTTGAAATTATTTTACAAACATTAGATTGACTTATCGCTAAGCGTAGCGATGTTTATTTATTTTTTTATTTATTTATGTATATACTTTAAAACTATTTTACTATCGTCAGTTGTAGATATATCATCATTTAGTTCTCAGCCGTGGGACGTCCATATAGGTCATAGGTTCAATTAACATGTCTTATTATTATAAAATATCATCCACAGTCTTTAAATGTCCCCTGCTGAACATAGGCCTGTCCTTAGAAAAGAGGTTTGTATTCAATAAAAACGAAAAGTAATTTGAGATAAATAGAAATGGAGAAAAGGTAGGAGTTGAGCATGGTGACGAATTAGTAGTAATTGGTAGTTTTTGTATAAAACTTTTAAACATGCCGATTAACTTTTCGTGAAAAAGTTGTTTATATATCCAAACCCGAAACATGCAAATACAGGAGAGATGATATGGTGACGTTACACAATGTATTCAACGATATTATTGAAAACATAGCCATTACAGCTAATAGTCATGTCGTAATCTTCAATATTTAGGCACAGTTATATGCATATTTTTCAATCAGTTAGCTCCCAGTGCGTTATGTGTTGTTATGTAATTCCAAAATAGCCACATTTATTATCTACGTCTGCCAATATTCGCGGAGAAATCTATTGACATTAATTTTTTTCGTTGCATCTCTATTAGGTTATTAATATCAAGGAATTTTACACAGTTGTCGCGTACTATAACTGCTTTCTAGACGTTGTGAACTTGCTCTTTGGAATAATCATAATTTTTAAAGTAATTACAATTAGTCAGTGCAACTAAATGGCATGTTATCTTGTTAAGTTTTGTTTTTGCTTTGGTGCAATTAAACCATCTTTTACGAAAGATTGTTATTAAAATACTTTATTACTAAGACATGCGTAAACACAATAGTCTATAGTTAGAGATATTAAAGTCCTCTAAACTATAAAACGTTACAAATATTTTGAAGTGTTATTTAAATGGAATGAGTATGCAATCGAATTTGCAACGTTCCTTGAAGAAGCTAATGCGAGGTACCAAATACATAGACCACGAGATCATCCTATTATTTAAGATAAGTAGGTAACTTGTGCTCTAACTTCAAGTTGTAGTTTATCCTAAAAACGAAAACTCCATCGAATCCGGATCACTAGTTTTTTAATAATAGGTCACACAAAATCATTATTTTCTCTCTTTCTTTTTTGTTCCATAAAATGTCGGCGTAGTTAGAACGCGTTAGCTACTTAAATACCAATCATGATAAATAAAATTGATTAGTTCGCCCACACTTAAAGGTTATTGCATAATAATAAAATCTTAACGTTTTTATGCTTTCTAATTGCAAAATGTTTTTTGTGCAGAAATATTAACTACTTGTTTTCTTTTTTTTATGGAATAGGGGGCAAACGAGCAGACGTATCGCCTGATGGTAAGCGATTACCGCCGCCCATGGACACCCGTAACACCAGAGGCATCACAAGTGCGTTTCTGGCCTCGGGGGATGGGGAGGGGGACGAGGGGAAGGGTCGGATTCTGGGCCTCCGGTATCCTCACTCACTCGGTGAAACACAGCGCAGGCGCTCCTCGCTGTTTAACACCGGTTTTCTGTGAGGTCTTGGTATCACTCCGGTCGAGCCGGCCCATGCATGCCAAAGCGTGGCTCTCCCACGGTATAAATGCTACTTAATTTGAATCCGAACATCTCAACTTGCTCTTAAACAGTCACATCAACAGCTTTTCAGCAGCTGTCCATTATTGGACATAGGTCTTCCTTGTGTCATGGGCTGCAGCACGCGCAAAACTATCTCCGATCTCGATAAGCGCAAGCCTGGTGACGCCACCATTCATTCTAGCAGAAGCAGGTCGGGGTGGGCGCGAAAACCTTATAAAGTGCTCGCGCTCTTTTCTGAATAGAATAGGAGTGCTAGGGTTCCTACATTGGAGGGGGCCACCTACNGCTGAACAATAGCTTCTAATTTGCCCCTGCATGCGCTCCTAAGTGCGTGACTGTACTGATGCATCCATTGTATCAGCATTCAAGACAAGCTTTATAATTATTAAGCTTTATGAAAAAAATGAAAGGCGACCTTCGTTTTCTTCATTCATTCATTTCAATTCATATCTTTAATTAGGACCATTGAAATTAGTCCTCTGAATGCAACATTCATTAAGGCATACATTATCTACCAGTAATTTTTGTGTATACCCGCGTCTGCGATTAACTACGATTGGAAATCTGTCTGAGTTCAAATTGTTGTCTTCCTTAATCTAAATTGCCAAATATAGTAATAAAGCAGGCATCAAGTAGGTGCAGTAATAGGTCCTTGTGGCATGCCTAACAGATATCTTAAATGAACTAAAATGTTTGTTTTAAGGTGGGTTCTTCTTGATAGAGTGATATATAGAACTTTGAGATTGACTGATTATGAGTTTTAAACAATTCTTCCAAAATAAGAACCTAAATATACCAACAGCTTTGTAATTAATGCAGATAAATTCCGAAGTAACAAGATGGCCCATACGTCTTCTTGAAATAACATTCAAATTGGAATCGCTTCGAGGTCAGCGCTAATTACAATGTCTTCCGAATTTCCTGGTCATATATCCAGCGAACTGTCAGAGCAGAACGGATAATTGGTAACCAATCATGGTGAAAGCAAGCGACGGGCAGTCTGCCGCTCCTCGATTCATCCACGTCATAATTTGTCCCCATTTTGCATTACTGACCCACTTGCGCCTGCGCACCCATTGTCTGAAAAGAAA
The DNA here is from genome assembly GCA_003709505.1 of Hyphantria cunea. Lineage (NCBI taxonomy): Eukaryota > Metazoa > Arthropoda > Insecta > Lepidoptera > Erebidae > Hyphantria > Hyphantria cunea. The sequence goes on from PKRV01001141.1 coordinate 893,762, forward strand.
GGCAATCCAGTTTACGTCTTTTGCAGTTTGTGACGCGAGTTAATGAATGGTTATTAAACATGATCACGACTGAGAAGTTTCTAAATAACACCTTTTCAGACATATTGTAAAATGGTTTTGTTTTAAATATCTATTAATATTATTACTAAGTTTTAAAGCTGTTATTGGTGTTAATTTCAAAAGAAATATGTCAGGTCGACGCGAAAGCATTGTAAAAGTGTCCTAAGACATTTATAAGAAGCAGTTTGACCTTTTGTTTTTTTATTTTTGCCATGGTTATTATTCTAAGAAATGCCAAAAAGATTGACAAAAAGCACTTAAAGCTATATATAATGTATCAAAAAGCTTAAAATCAGAAATATAGTTAATCTCTGTATCTTTGGAAGAAGACACCACATATTACAAATTTTTACACTGACGGTAACATAACTTATTGTGTGTGGTATACGCACTTTTTCCCAACAAATATCTTTATAATGAATGTCTCCCATAACAATGTCTCAAACTCCAACTTTATTTTATCAGTTCCATCAGAATACCGTTAAGATGCATTTTTTCACATTGTCCCCGTAAATAAATCCGGTCTTGGTATGTTATTATTGGGGGTCCAGTAACACCGTAATCTGGCCATAAGTCAACGGTTAATCTGATGCAAATTACCTCTTCGTTCGTCTCACCTATATACCTACTGAGCCGCTAAGGTTGAAAATGAATGATTTAACCTTTGCGTGTCTTGCTACCGATAACGATTGAGCAAATTGAAAAGACGAAAACCTAGATTTTAATTTTATGCTCGAGGAATGGGAGAGTGACTTTATTTTAATCCTGGTACAAGCTAATTGGAATGAAAATACTAATTAAAGTTTACAAATGTATAACCCGATTGCGTAAAAATTTTGGACAAAATATATGTCACCTTTGGGTATTATTACAAATCTATCGACTGATTCATTAAAATCGGTTCACTAGTTTAGGTGCTACGGTAAAATATACCTCTTATGCATCTATAAGCTTCAGCTATATACCCTTCCTTTTGGCTTCGCCGTAATAGGATAACAAGCATGATCTCTTGGCCTGATACCATATGGACGATTACTTTAAGAGCTGTAATAACTATTAATTATACTATTCCAAAATAACTTGTTATTCGACATTCTTGAAATTATTTCACAAACATTAGATTGACTTATCGCTAAGCGTAGCGATGTTTATTTATTTTTTTATTTATTTATGTATATACTTTAAAACTATTTTACTATAGTCAGTTGTAGATATATCATCATTTAGTTCTCAGCCGTGGGACGTCATCAATATCATCCACAGTCTTTAAATGTCCACTGCTGAACATAGGCCTGTCCTTAGAAAAGAGGTTTGTATTCAATAAAAACGAAAAGTAATTTGAGATAAATAGAAATGGAGAAAAGGTAGGAGTTGAGCATGGTGACGAAGTAGTAGTAATTGGTAGTTTTTGTATAAAACTTTTAAACATGCCGATTAACTTTTCAAACGTGAAAATGTTTTTTATATATCCAAACTCGAAACATGCAAATACAGGAGAGATGGTGACGTTACACAATGTATTCAACGATATTATTGAAAACATAGCCATTACAGCTAATAGTCATGTCGTAATCTTCAATATTTAGGCACAGTTATATGCATATTTTTCAATCAGTTAGCTCCCAGTGCGTTATGTGTTGTTATGTAATTCCAAAATAGCCACATTTATTATCTACGTCTGCCAATATTCGCGGAGAAATCTATTGACATTAATTTTTTTCGTTGCATCTATTAGGTTATTAATATTAAGGAATTTTACACAGTTTTCGCGTACTATAACCGCTTTCTAGACGTTGTGAACTTGCTCTTTGGAATAATTATAATTTTTTAAAGTAATTACAATTGGTCAGTGCAACTAAATGGCATGTCATCTTGTTAAGTTTTGTTTTTGCTTTGGTTCAATAAAACCATCTTTTACGAAAGATTGTTATTAAAATACTTTATTACTAAGACATGCGTAAACACAATAGTCTATAGTTAGAGATATTAAAGTCCTCTAAACTATAAAACGTTACAAATATTTTGAAGTGTTATTTAAATGGAATGAGTATGCAATCGAATTTGCAACGTTCCTTTAAGAAGCTAATGCGAGGTACCAAATACATAGACCACGAGATCATCCTATTATTTAAGATAAGTAGGTAACTTATGCTCTAACTTCAAGTTGTAGTTTATCCTAAAAACGAAAACTCCATCGAATCCGGATCACTAGTTTTTTAATAATAGGTCACACAAAATCATTATTTTCTCTCTTTCTTTTTTGTTCTATAAAATGTCGGCGTAGTTAGAACGCGTTAGCTACTTAAATACCAATCATGATAAATAAAATCGATTAGTTCGCCCACACTTAAAGGTTATTGCATAATAATAAAATCTTAACGTTTTTATGCTTTCTAATTGCAAAATGTTTTTTGTGCAGAAATATTAACTACTTGTTTTCTTTTCTTTTTTTATGGAATAGGGGGCAAANCCACCTACAAACAGTAGTACATCCGGGTTCCAGGGATTTCCTTTCGACGGTGCACCTGGTTCCCCGGCTTCTAGTACCGGTTCGAGTCCGCCATGACAACCAGTCTGTAATATCCGAGGAGATATCCGCACAAAAAAAACGGTGGCTTCAGTACAACAGAACTCATTAGGAGTAACAATTATTTTCAGTTGGCATATGTATATATTTACTATTCATTAAACACGTGGTTTTGCCACTTAGAAAGATAGATGACTAATGAAAAGAATTAATATAGCGAATGCATGTGTGGAAGAGGTTGTTCACGGCGAATTTGACGGCCAAATTGGTGATGTTCTAAAACATCAACACAACAAACGGTTGTTTGAAAAGCAGCTGAAACCGTCAAGCATCCTTGCAACGATTGATGACTGTGGACGAAGCAGAAGAGACGTATCAGGATCGTAGTAAGTTAAGATCAATTGTCTATACCTGCTAGGAAAGAGGCGTAACATTATGTATGTATTTAAACACGAACAGAACTGTTACAAATTAAATCAAGAAGGCCAAAGTTTACCATGTGACTTGGTTCTATATGCNCAACCTACAAACAGTAGTACATCAGGGTTCCAGGGATTTCCTTTCGACGGTGCACCTGGTTCCCCGGCTTCTAGTACCGGTTCGAGTCCGCCATGACAACCAGTCTGTAATATCCGAGGAGATATCCGCACAAAAAAAAACGGTGGCTTCAGGACAACAGAACTCATTAGGAGTAACAATTATTTTCAGTTGGCATATGTATATATTTACTATTCATTAAACACGTGGTTTTGCCACTTAGGAAGATAGATGACTAATGAAAATAATTAATAGAGCGAATGTGTGTGTGGAAGAGGTTGTCCACGGCGAATTTAACGACCAAATTGGTGATGTTCTAAAAAGGTTGTTTGAAAAGCAGCTGAAACCATCAAGCATCCTTGCAACGATTGATGACTTTGGACGAAGCGAAAGTGACGTATCAGGATCGTAGTAAGTTGAGATCAATTGTCTATACCTATCTGGGTAATAGGCGTAACATTATGTATGTATTTAAACACGAACAGATTTGTTACAAATTAAATCAAGAAGGCCAAAGTTTACCATGTGACTTGGTTCTATATGCAATAAATTGTATTAACCATTACCATTTGTGTTTAGCAGAAAACGGTGTATTGGCAGCATTGAATAGTTATCTGCAGTTAAAATAGAATTTACTACTGCGTAAACTCCCATCTGCGTCGTGCAAATATTTTTATTGGTCCACGAACTAGTTCGTACACACAGTCTACTAACCTCGTTATAAGAACCTGTTGCTTTTTCATTACCTCTCGATTTTATAATTAGGGTTGGTAGTTTTGGTTTTTTATTTTATTGTAAGGTTAAAATCGAATTGCCAACCCTAATACTAATCACTCCACCATCGATGCACCGGGTTTGCTGTCTGCGATATCTATTAACATCAGGCACAGGTCACACAATCCTAAAGTATTTTTAGTTTTCCAAAATAACACCTCTTTCTCTAACCCGACCGTGAGAATGTGTAGTACATACAACGAACTGAATCGCGTTGAAAACGTGGACATAGTAGATTCCCCCCTGTACTAGTAGTGTCACTACACGTATAATAAAGTTTTAATGTTCGTAGTGGGTATTTCCTTATTTCTATTTTGAGATCATTCTTTTTTTTATTATTTTATTTTCTTTATTAAACAATAATTTTACAGTAGATTAGGCGTAGTTTATATGGAATATCGCGGTAACCGTTTTTCGGGTTAATATATAACTCACAAATAATGTGGCTTTCTATTGCTAAAATAATTTACAAAATCAGTTTTGTAGATCCAGAGATTACCGCCCTACAAACTCACTAAAAGTACTTTTATTAGTATAAATATTGAAATATTATAGCAACATCAATTGCAATCAAATCTGATAGGAAACTACTTCCTACTTTGACTATCATCCGTTAAGTGTCTACACACCCTGTCTCAATTTTCTATCTTCACAATTGCTATTGATTAATTTACCAATGTCCCGTTTATAGTAATTAAAATTTAAATGCATGTATAGTTTAAATTCCTCGTTTTGATGATGTGTACAAACAAGAACCAATTATTCGATTAGTCGATTGTAGGAATAGTTTAGTATGGTATTTATTGCTCGTTTACATATTTTTTTACGTTATTTTTCAATGTCGAAGATTTGATAAGGGTTATAAAGTGTTTTGTAATTAATGCTTATATAAACATGAAACCATTAAGATAAGTTATGTTGTATCGTTAGTCTTCCATTATTTTTGTTTTCTGTTTATTTGTGTGTGTACCTCGCTCTATAGTTTCCTAATAAAATTTAAATAGACTTGTGAAATAAATAAAATTGTTAAAACTAAATCTAACGGGTTCTGGGTTTAGTGTTAAGAACGGTCACTAATTAGAAAGAGGACCTCGAACCATGCATGAGCATGTAAGAAAGAGTTCTTGAAGTAATTTATATTGGTACGAATAGTTTTTACCCGACTGCAAAAGATGGAGGGTTATGGTTTTCGAGTGTATGTATATATATTTCTTTGGCATGCCCTAGAGCCTAAACGGTTTGTCGTATTTTTATGTGAATGTTGTCAATAGACTCGTCTTAGTCGTGAGAGTGACACTGGTTACATCAAAATTTAAAAAAAGAAAAAAATTAAGGTTTTTTGGCGCCAAAAGGTAATGTTATAAAAATATCTTTTCAAAATACATCGAGTGGTTGTATCAAAATAAATAATTTTTAACGGTGATTACGAATATATCTATAAGTCATGTGTTTAATTTGAAAAAAAATTGATTTTAATAAAGATGACAGATATTGACGCAGTCTGGTTTTTATTTGAAATAATTTTAATTGTTTTAAATAATTCATTACTTGTTTTAAGTTCCTTTGACTATCCAACTATTCGAGCTTATGTTAACATTTAGCAATATCCACTTTCAATAAGTACCCTTTTCTTTTAAATTATTTTCTTCTGTTACTTAAATATCAACTTGCTTTTGCCAAATTTTATTGAAATCGGTGCAACGGCTTATCCGAAACAGTGCAACAGACAGAGTTACTCTTGAATTTATAATAATAGTATTGATATTAGGAGTAGTAAGCAAAACCTTTTCTTGTAATTTCTAGTAATTTTTTTTCTAGATGTGTACAGACATACGTACCTAATAGACGAGTCTGTAAACGCTATACATAGAAGAAAACAATAATTAAAATCCCTTTTATTAACCCTAAATATTCAAGGTATTCTGTATGTAATATTCGCTGAACATAGGCCTCCCCTAAGGCTTCAAATAACCGGTCCTGTGTTGCCTGCATCCAGCGGTTTCCTACTGCCTATTTATTCCATTAACATTGTACAAAACAGCGTAGCAATAAAAGGTATGAAATGCTGCAACTAATAGGCGCGGTCGTCGCATTCTCCACTCCTCAACTAATCTGTCTGTCACGAGTAGATTGCAATTTTCCAACTGTCACAGTTTTATTCGAGCGTCATTTTTGACATCTTGTTGCCGTGTCGTACATCATTCTGAAGCGGTTAGTTCAATTGATGCGCCTACGCATCTCTAGGACCGCAAGTGCGTTATTTTGTAGTATGTTCTAAGATTTATGTTTATGAAGAAATATGCTTTGTTGTATGTAGTTTTTCAGTTCATCAGTTAATGCACGTTATTATAGCCAGGTTTTGGTTTTTTCGAAATTAATTCTCCAATGTTCAATTTCAAGCGACTTAATATTATGATTCAAATTGTTGTGATCAAAGCTAAAACATGAAGTTGAATCATTTTGTGTAACATTGCACTCGGNTAACATTATTGGGCTGATCCGGATAAGCTTACGGCTTCGCCTGGAACTGGCCCTGCGATATAGATCGCGTTGTCCAGGACTTCCATAGAGAACGTACTCATTCTTCTCCGTATTCATACTTTTGCGTCCTGCATGGTCACGATACGTTGACAAAGAGCCGGAAAATCGTAAACTGATCCTTTTTTTTACATAAAAGACGTCTCCCGTTTATTAAACAAGAACCGTGTCGCGGAGAACTTTACTAACATACATGAAACGGACACAAATAACACTCAGACTCTGAACTACAATTTATTGATCAGACAACTTGCTGTCTCGTGTGTGATTTGAACCCACAACACTTAGCGCAGTGCAAACGACGTGGCGATCGCTAAAAGTTATATTGGTTGAAATAATTCATTTAAAAAAATCTGTTTGAATACCTACGAAATCTCGTGTTGAGATAATTAATTAATCTTGTTATGGCTTTTTGGATAAGGATATGTACTGACATTTTAAACACAAAAGGTCATATTGAAACGGTAGTACGCAGTAAGAAGTTTTGAAGCAATTTAAAAGCAATTAATTTTGCTTTAACTATTTTTTGTTAGTTATTATAAAATTAAATTCGAAATAGTGACATATTGCATGTCAATAACGTATGTTAATTGGAGGTCTCATGGTCGTTATAGATTGTATTTCAGTTAAAATCAATCATAATACTATTTTACATTTAATAACTTATAGAAATGATTTTTTTAAGGTTAGATAAAATTATACATTCAAGGGGAAATAAAACAGTTTTTGTTTAAGCACTAATGGCCAACCCTGGCTTCGTTCCAGCGATAATGCTAGTAATAGAAGCTTATATAGTGACTAGATTATATTGAAACAAATTAAAATTCCCAAAATTACAACAAATGATTATGTTACTTATGCAATGTGTTTCTTACACAATGTATACACGAACTACAAGCTCAGTAGTCAAGATCACTAAGTAAATATTACAAGAAACAGCCTGGATAGTTTTTTCATGGGATAGAAGGCAAACGAGCAGACGTATCATCTGATGGTAAGCGATTACTGCCGCCAATGGACACCCGCAACACCAGAGGCGTCACAAGTGCGTTGTTGGCCTTTGGGGGGTATGGAGGCGGTGGAGTAAGGGGTTGGGGTATGGGCCTCCGGTATCCTCACTCATTCAGGGAAACACAGTGCAAACTCTGTATTACATCGGTTTTCTGTGAGACCGTAGTATCACCCCGGTCGAGCTGGCCCATGCATACCGAATCGTGGTTCACCCACTATTTACCTAAAGATACTAGAATATACACATAGCAATATTTACATAGTAGGTATAAAATGAAGTGGCTTCCGCTGTCTTTTTGCATAGATCTTTTAAACCACTAAACAGATTTTAACGAAGTTATCAGCAATAGATAGAGTGATTTAAGACGAAGGTTTATATGTTATAATACATGTTTATTTTAGTAGAGGAAATCCGAGAATCGCAAAGAATTTGTGAGAAATAAAACTTGTTAAATAGAACATGATATTTGTATTTACTTTGTCCGTACTTTTATTTATATTACACGAACAGCCACAATTACTCTGGAAATAAGGAAGAAGGCTTCACAATTTCCAATTCATAACTTCCTAGAACCTCAACGATTCATTGTGCCTCCTCTTCACATTTCCGCGGTCTTGCATTGGCACTCTCACACCTCTCGAGGACCCTTCCTTTTGTCTAGGCGTGTGTGAGTACAAAATTTGCGTGCACAAGTCTTTGTCCTCAGTGAAGAGATTCTTCAGTAACGTCGTGAGTGTCGAAGACTGAGGGCGTAATGTTTGTTGTATGTTATTTATTGTGCGTTTGTTTCTACCTAGTCAGTATGATCTACAGGTATAACAATATAGAAAGTGTGTTTATACTTAACATCTGATGGAATTTGAAATCGTAGAAAAAAAACTATAAATTTACTGATTAGAAACGTTGACTTAAATAATCTACATTAAATATAACTTTATTAATAAATATAGTTTTGAATATACGCTTAAAAAACAAACGAACATACGGTTAAAGCTGATGAAACCAGTTAAAAAGTCTGTAATTTTCAATTAAATACAAAATTATACATTTTTTTTGGATTATCTGTAATATGTAAAACTATTTGGCGAACCAAATCGTTAGTATAAATTGTACGTAAAATAATAATATTAGAGGACAAATTTGTATGACTTTATTTACGAAAGTAAGATCACATTCATTAAAACTTCATTCGCGATATTGTCATTTACTGAGCAAATAAAAATTAATATTCTCCAGTCGATTTTAATTTGAACAAGTTCTGTAATATCAACATGTCATATGCAAATACTAATTGCATTCCAAACACATTTACTTTGCTTATCGTGTACAAGATTACTCTTTGTATAAACGTGCTAGATATTAATAAGTTCCTCTTGCGTAAGCGCTGTTTCACACCGGTTTTCTGTGAGGCCGTGGTATCACTTCGGTCGAGCCGGCCGAAGCGTGACACGGGCTTCCGAAATCATAGTACATATTTTTTAGAGACATCCTCCGCCCTAGAAATATATCCTAGTGTTGTCCCACAAAGTGTTGTCCCAAGTGGGATTTAAACTCACAGCACTCGGCAAAGTAGAAAACGGCGTGGCGTCCGCTTAAACTGCTAGCCCAAATGTACAATTATGCTTGAATAATGAAGCCACATTAAAAACAAACATTCAACTTGAATATATGTACATTTTGCGTTAATCACTTACGCGTACAAGACTTTGCTCTTAGTCTTTTATACATAGCGAATATTTACTGTAAACGTCTCAAATTGTTAAAAAGAAACTTAAATTCTAAAGTCTCACATTGGTTTCCTAACCAACCAGCCAATTAATCTTAACTTACAAAGAACTATTGTTTGATTTACAGGAGATTAAGATATTGTGACTGATTACTCTTATCACACGTTACACCGTTCCTAAACAACAAATTTACTATAAAATTGAAGTAAGGCGTAAACTTCACTTAATAAAAATAAAATAAAATAATAAATATTTCGGACATCTAACACACAATGCCATCTAGTCCCAAACTAAGCAGAGCTTGTATTATGGGTAATAGACAACTGACATAAATACATAATTACTTTTTTTTTGTAAATACATACATATTATACATAGAAAACACCCTAACTCCGAAACAAATATTTGCAGATCATACAAACATTTGGTACGACCCAGGGTTCGAACCCGAGACCTCATGGACAGCAGTCGCGTACGCTACCACTGCGCCACCGAGGCAGTAATATCACTTATGTTTGACATTCTTAAATACTGGGAACCATGTTACCTATTCCATAAATTAGGATGAGTGTCAAATAGACGTGATTATAGTGTAAGATAGTGTTCGTAGCAATTCTCCATTTTGCCTCATCAAACAGACGCTTTTAAAGATAGTTTTCGCTATGCAGCTTCGAAAATTTGGAACAATTTGCCTCCGCCTTAAGATCGTTAAATACAATCGGCTCATTCAAGTACTGATTGCGACAGTATCTAATATGCGCACAGCGGAGACTGAAAATGCTGAATGTAAATACATTTCTTATTATTAGCGTAGGCCGATACCAACATGTTTTACGCTCAGTTCCGGAATTCTGGCGAGCGGTCCCCACAATGTTAAGTATGGAGCAATACTGTAGATGGGTAATTGTTGTTTTTGTATTTATTATTTAATTAATATCTTTTTGCACGGCGTCAAGTGGGCCCAATTGAAATTAAGCGTCACACGTTTTGTCTGACACAATGATGAAATGGATCTATTTTTGGCCTTGCAAAATTGATGTATGATACCTTTTTTATATTGATTACTTTCTGTTGCCAAAATAAATATTTTTCTTTCTTATCCCTTTCTTTCTTTGTCAGGTTGTTCCTATACTACACAAAAGACTGGACATTTTACCAACTACACGTAGATATATCAATATTGTACATATCAATTATATGCACCTAACCATATATGAACACCTTTTTATCATTCATTTACATAATAAAGAATCTTTTTATAAAAAATATTGTGGTCTAGAATAAAGATAGATATCTTAATTAAGACATGGGTAGCAGTAGTTATATCTATATATGAACATATACTGGGACAGCATTCCTGTCCACCTGAAGAACCAATCTCCTGTTCGTCCTGGCCAAGGCTTCTTGAGAATTATTTTGAATATTTTAGTCTGAAGTACCAGCGTGACTTGTGAAACACGCTGGTTACTTTGTAATATCTTCTTCTCGAGAAAATTTTAATAAACGGACGTCATGTTTACACCGTACATTTATGCATTTATGAGTGGATAAGTAGCATTTCAGATACTATTCGAATACATTGAGGACCGGTAATGGTTATTCACGAATTGTAGATATAATTTTTACAAACGGAATCGTTCATAAAGATTGCAGTGAATTATCTATACTTTCCTTGTACTTTTGTGGTTTCACTGACTGTTTAGCATCGGGTTCAATTCATGGAATGCTGTTGGGTGTTTCTTACAAGTTTTTTTTTAATAGCATCCTGGAATATGGGAGATGGCGCTGTTTCCCACCCGTGTCTCGGAGAACAATAAGAACACGAACACCTATGACAATCGTTATTGGGATGTCAGTGCCCTTAAATATACTGACGACTAGTTCAACCTTCGAATTCAGTTCACCGTCAGAGTTTCGGAGGTCCGATGCCAGTCGCTCCATGTAAAAACTAAGTTTCAAGTAAAACCGGTTGAACTAGTAGCTGACCCCGATCTTAGAAAAAAATAAAGGCTAGAAAGATAATAAATCAATAAATATTTTCAGACATTTTAACACATAACGCCATCTAGTCCCAAACTAAGCAGAGCTTACTTACTATGGGTACTAGACAACTTATATTAATACTTATTTACTTTTTTTTTTGTAAATACATACATATTATACGTAGAAAACACCCAAACACCCAAGATGATGATGATGATACGCATACATTAACAATTTGATGTTAATGATAAAAGAAACAAATATATTTGTTACATACTGACCTCTTTTAAATGTTTTAGCTCTATACCAAATAGGTGCAATATTAACCTTGTCGTTTATTATAAGTATTATTAACAATTATTGTCGTCCATCCCATGGATTGCATAAAATAAGTATAATCAGTGGTAATGTAGTGCCTTCGCTCACGCTACACTCAAATTACGAATTTCACTCACCGATTATTGCAACTTCACGCTAAAGTGCTTAAAACACACTTAGTGTCAGCTATGACATATTGTGTCATTTTGTTTTTGTCTTCTTTTGTTGATGAGATGTTCTCATAAACCATGTTTTAATTCTCGATGAGATTTCTAGTTGCGGTTACGTATCACAGTCGGAATGTTTAAAGCTATTTTTGTAAAGTGAAATTTTACAGCATTTTGTATCTATTTTATGCCTATTTTAAATAAATTTTAAGACGAATATTTCCAGTCACCATTTTAAGATGACAATTTATATCATAACTTTTCCTAGGAGTGTCGCTATTTGTCATTGGAACAAAGACTTGATAGCTTGATTTCTTTTGCCGTAAAATGGAGGCCATTATTATTGAATCAATTTTATAAATTTTTGTTTTAAATCTAAATACAACCGTTTTACTGCTTATATGCATATACATTTGTTATGCTTCAACAATTTGTATTTCAAATCAAACAATGAGTATTGGTTATATAAATCGAAGAAATATTTTACCATTAATAAATAGACAATTCTAGTAAATTGATGTAGAGGAAATAAACTCAACACCACGTATGATCTGTTCGACAATTGGTGAAATAACTTTTTTTGTTTTGAGCATTTTAATCCAATAATTTATTAATTCATATTAAAATAAAATAATAAACCTTGCAATTATCAAATTAAAATTTAAATAGCAAAATATTGTATCAATGCAAACATTGAATTTCAAATAAACTCCCACGACAAATGGTTGATTCCTTTCCTCGAGATAATCCAAGAAATTACTTTTAACTTATTCAAAATTACCTTACTCACGCGCAACACACAAGCTCTTGTCCCAACATTATAAATCGAATCCCGCTGCGTATGCGCATGTTTAATTGCTTGTATGTCACTTTATTGCCGTTTTAACTCGTAATGTTTGCGCTAAGAAAAATAATGTGACTTATATACTTTTATTCTTTGTTTTTCTTTTTGTTTCAAGTCAAAGCGAATACAGAGCTCTAGTGATGTTATTATTGCCTTTTTTTAAGTATGTACTGAGAAATACACCATAAACTAAGGTAGTAGAGCCACGTTGATTTCAGCACGGTTGGACCGACTCGACCGGGGCGGTACTAGCCTGGTACAGAAGATCAACGTAAAAACGTAAAATGACAGCATTCGTTCTGTCGTGTTTTTTTGATGAGTGCGAGACCGGAAGCCCAATGATGCAGCAGCATCACTTCGCCGCCATAGTCACCATGCTGCATTGTGGCATTGTCTGCATCCGCAATGAGTATGGTGACTATCTTGCTTATGCTTTCCATCAGGAGTAGAGTCATATTGGCAGCACCAAATATAAAATAAAAAAACTAAGGGTTAAAGCTGGTTTTGTGATAAGAATCGTGTTTAAGTAATTATATGTTTTATATGCTGAAACTAGTAGCCTCTAAAATATAATTTACTAAAGTATTTCACTAGACGGCCATAGTATAGATCACCATGCTGCACTGTCCGCACGTACAGTAAAGATGGTGACTAACCACTCTTGGATTCTTCTCTTGTTTCCCATCAGGCTGGGTAGTCATATTGGCTGCTAATTTTAAAAGAATACCTTAAGAATATTGACGGTCCTGTAGGCTTCATAGAAAATCGTTCATCTTTGTCAAAGCATATTGGAAACAGATGCTCCAGATTACTGTTTATGAACCTCGTGCTTTTTTCTTTGTAGGTTCGGTAAAGATAATGAAGTAAAAACAGAATCCATCATGGAGATAAAAAACCACTTTGTTTCTTTGTCTACTGTGTTTGTCAGATTTATTTCATCCTAAACTATTGGAACTCCATAGGGAAGAAAAAGTTGAGTCCAAGTATTTCCAATTATGTCAGTGATAAATGCTGGATTGTGTCACATGGGTTCAATATCAGTAAATTGAGATATGTCTGAGAATGGTCCAAGTAAATCAAAGCATTTAAAATTCGTTGAATTCATAAAAAAATGGAGTCGTATAAATCAATCGTTTTAGAAACTTTAGAACCGTTAAACGTGGATTCAGGCTTTGTTAAAAAAAATACCTGCGTCTTTTTGTTGTAAAGGGAGTAACAAAACAATAACCACGGGTAACAACGCAGGGCGAAGCTAAACTAAAATAAAATATAAATAGCTTATATTACTCCTTATATCAATAGCTATCTGCTAGTAAAAATGCCATTATAATCGGTCCATCTGTTCTAGAGATTAGCCGAATGAACAAACATTGATAATTTGAGATTACTAACTGTCACTTCAATTCTATTTATTTGTGTAGATAGGTAATATTGCCAATTTGTTTGTTTTGTTTTTGTGGAGCTAGCTCCATAAGTTCAGCCTTTTTATAATTCTCGTATAAAGTTTTTACAAAATAGAATTTGTCTATGGTTTGCTCTAGAACAGATAATACCCAAGCTTTTTAATGAAAACATGTGTAATTATACTAATTATATTCGTGTTTAAAACGCTTGTCGTACATCACTCAACGCTGTCCTCCGTCTGATATATGCGCGTGCGCCGCCCGCACAACCCCTGTTTTTGTGAGGACCACGTAGGTGGGAATCTTTTTATTATTTTATGTTGCCATTGGTAATAGTACTTCGGCTAACATAGGGACGCCCGAGGGGACCCATTGTCTTATTTATTTATCGTTTTTTGTTGGCTGTAATTTAAAAGTCAAGTGAGTTTTTGTGCGTCTACCCGTAGTAATTAACACAATGGTTGGGGTCGAACGAAAGTGGTGCTGTTTTGTTTTCCCAAATGATTTCTTTCTTTTTGCCGCAATTTGCTTTGTAATTTGAATAGTGTATTGTTGCATTCATCTTGTATCAACTGCTCTTAACTATGGGGTTTCTAAAAGCATTTTAAATAAATTACAGTTAATGATATCAGTTTTAGGCTTTACTAAAAACCACAATACCTTTAAACGACCAATTCTTGTATATATATATTCTGAATCTCGACAACGGTTCCAACGATTTTCATGAAATTTAATATGGAGGAGTTTTAGGGACAATAAATCGATCTAGCTTGGATTCACTTTCAGAAAATTTACCAAATAAAAATAGCAAGCGAAGCTCGGTTATCCAGGTACTGGTACTCTGCTTTTAAATTAAAAGTTCATTGTTAGTCGCATAGTCATACTCTAGTCTAGTCAACATACTAACAACATTCATTCAACAACATAATCTACCAGCTTTTTCCGCATCTTCTTGACAAAAGTACACAGACTATGGTTTATGCCTCTGTGCCTTCATCCTGCTCTGTTCAGCTTTTCGGGTGTGATTGATTTACTAAAATATATACATCCCTACACACAAACTTTCATTTTTCACATTGTTAACAATTCTCAAGGCAGTAGAGCCACGCTGATTTCAGTACGGTTGGATTGGCTCGATCGGGGCGGCACAGAAGATCTTCGTTAATCGACGTCCTGTCGTGTTTCGTAGGCGACAGCGAGACCGGAGGCCCAATGATGCAGAAGCATTATTCAGCAGTTGCTTGTCTGTATTCGCAATGAGTACGGTAACCACTACTCTTGAATTCTGCTTATGCTTTCCATTAGGCCAAATAGAGTCATTTCTGTAGGTCCACACGTAAAAAAAGTCTTGAAATATGGTCAAAATGCTGTATTTTTTAATTCTAGCATATCGCTCACACGATTAGTGTCCAAAATTAAAGTTAGAAACTACCAGTAAAAGTTCGTATGAGAAATCGTTCTTAAGCGATAAAAGGATACTAAAACAAAATCGCCATTCAATTCTTTCCCAGCATTATCTGGTATAATTTAATTTGAAGTTTCCACTTTTACAACCTGACACGCTTTTATCGTTATAATTTAACACCATATCGGCACCTTATTTATAGCAGCAGTGAACAGCGTTGGTGCCTTATTATTTATTATATGCTTATAAATCGATTTTCAATCGCTAACCGAACTTATCTGTGTTATCGGACTTTCTCTCGATTAGCATCTCGGAGTATCGGATAGTCTTTTTACATACGACCATTATTTCTCTTGTCAATCGTGTTTCGATTACCAGGCTGTCAAAGATTAGATTTCACGGCAGTACACTTGCAAGTTCAGTTTTTAGACGGACCACTTATTTCGTTTATAAGGACGTTCTTCTTTTTTTTTTAAATACATATCTATGTTTATATTATTTATAGGATGTTACGATAAATTCAATTAGATTAACATTTTTGGTTAAAACTATTTTGTATTTTTTGTTAACAGCGTTAAGTAACAAATTCGTTTCTTTATGTTACAGGTATGCATCTACAAATCGGTTGGATAAGTAATTTGCGATATGTGTCGACCGTGGTAATGTGTTGAAAATATTTCTAACTGCTATTTTAGTCGTGAAATCAACCTTAAAACGACGGGCTTTGAAAATCTACACGCAATACTTTCATGCTTTCTTCAACATACTACACTACGTTTATAACGCCACATTAGTAAGTCTAAGATGTTTAATTGACTTATGCATCAAACAAAAGCTTAACGATGATAAAACTAGCGGTATATCTTCACTGTCATTTAGGTCACGCTGACCTGGCATTTGAAAACGAACACGTTCCCAAATTGGATTTCTTTTGTCGTTTCCCACTCATTGATCTCAATAATGAGAAAATTCCATTTCTTTTATTTGAAATACGAACTTCATTATTTATCCCTGGAAATTCTAACGGTCATATGTTACGGACTTGGCTCATTAACATTTTTCATATCCATTTATTTAAGTATTCGTCGGTTTCACTTTGACTTTGGAGCCTACATTATATTTTTAAAATATATGACCATACGGGATGCATGCATGCAGGCTTATGATTTTCAATTAATTTAATACCACCACCACAAAACACCGGATATTAAAAGGTCTTGCTTTTAAAGCAGTGACGAATCCCGTACGAGCTATTTCGGTCTGATTGTAACATGCGGACTTGCAATTGTTTCATTAGTCATAAAATACCATCATATTTTCCGTGTTATTAAATGTATAATAATAATATATGTTAATAGAAGAACTTTGAACGCATCGATGATTTAACTATACAATAAAAGTATAATAGGTTTAGATACAATTACACTGTGTCCTTAACTCTAACACGGTCATCCGAACATAATGTGCAGAAGATTATATTATATATTTTTATTTAAACATTATTTAAATTTAATTAGAAATAAATATTTCGGATATCTTGCAGAGCTTGTGTTATGGACTATGCAATAGATATAAATACATACACATTAGACATAGAAAACACCCAAACTCCGAAACAATTATTTGCAGATCTTACAAACATTTGGTCCAACCCGGGCATCGAACCTGAAGCTTCAAGCACAGTAACACACTAAACGTTTCAGAATGTGAGAACTTTTGCCTATGAAAACTGAAGTTTAACATTAAACATAGTATATTAAAAATATTGACTCTTCACTGTAAATTAGAAGAACTGTTGGAATATCCTATACCTAAAGTTAAACCAAATCGTTAAAATATAATATTATTTTACGTTAATTAACAAAAATAGGTACCAGCAATCAGCACTAGCCAGTTAGTTTTAAGAAATAGTACATACATACACTAGCTGCCCCGATAGACTTGGTTCTGTCAAAAGCTATTGGTCTGTCGCAGTCCTATAGAAAAAATAAATAAGTGTTATTGTCACTATTTTTTCTCTCCATAACAATCTTCCTTGTGCAATAACGAAAATATAAAAAAAGTAACCGACTTGGTCGAGCAGGTTTTTGAGTTTTGCGCTTAGGAACACTTTGGGCGATTCATTTTTATTTCTTCAGCCCATTTCCGCACTTATCCTCTCGGTTGTGCCGCGTTGTACGTGGATCTGTCATCTTCTTACTTCAACCATCCTAGAAGCACAGCAGCATTTTTCTGGGAGCAATATCGATTGGTCTGCCCGTTGATCTGCCACACTTCTACATTCAGTGAGAACATACTGCGGCGTTTCTTCTGCCCCCATGCATCCCCTGCACAGAAGGTTATAGTAAATAGTTGCTTGTTTATGGATATACCAATTAACAAGTTACAACTCAGGTTCCAGCCAAGGCACTTAGTCTTCTGGTATGCCCGTAATATCCGAAGGCTGTGGGATATTAAATAAAATTAAATATATAAATACAGCTCACAAACATTACACTCGACTAAAACAACGGTAAAAACATAAAACCTGTACCAATTAGTTAGCATAACAAACTTATTTGAAATTGTAATTGTACTACGTTTATCAAAGTTACGGCATTTTAAGAAAGTCAATTCAAAACAGACGTAACTGCTATTACTAAGGAAAATGCTGATATGCATTGATAACAAAGATGTAAAGTATAAAATATAGTATCCATTGCAGAGCTTATAAACTGTTTGTTGTTGAATACGTGTAGTCTATCATCTTAGCTAAAGAGCGTTAGTGAGATTGAATTAAGATTCAAATTACACAACTCGTGACTGGAGATGGTTGTGAAGATTCAAGTACGTACTTGCAAAAAAACGCAAAGCTTTTAGCGCCAATTACGAATGTTAACAGATTGTTTTGTTAACAGGCGAGTTTTTAATGCTTTTGTTTGTCTGCTATTGCCAATTTTATTTTTTTGAGTATCAATTAATCGGTCGTTTAAGTACTCTTTAGAAAATTACTAATTACTTTTGCATAATTTATTAAATCCTGTCGTGGGAGAGCCACGCTTGGACCGGCTTAACCGGAGTGATACCTCCGGAAACCGTTGTGGAACAGCGCTTGCGCTGCGTTTCACCGAGTGAGTGAAGATACCGGGGCCCCATACCAAAGGCCGGCAACGCAGTTGTGACGCCTGTGGTGTTGCGGGTGTCCATGGGTGGCGGTAATCGCTAACTATCCGACGCTACGTCTGCTCGTTTGTCCAGTTAACCATAAAAAAACCGTAATATTAGTAGTGGGTAAATTCGAATATTATATAGTCTTTCTGAATTAAAGTGGTTTAATTCAAACTCGCTTACCTGTGCTAAAGATACGCAAATCCATCCATTAGTAAGAATTTAGAACACGTCGGATTTCCCTAAACACTAAATATAGTATCTTCCTGTTGTTTATAATATGACAGAATATTTTAATTAACTGCACAAGTGTTTATTGTTTACCGTTAATAAGAATTTATTCCCATGTTGTGATATGTGCAATACTCTGTGCGTTTCCTTTGTGCAGTGTTTTATAAAATAGACAATAATGTGCAGAGGTATATTAATTAGCAAATGGTTTTCCTATCAAGAATTGCGTACTAAGATGTAGTTGTAGTGATTTTTACAGCCACTTTGCTGTTTCTCCATGTTATTCACCAACTTCTTGGCGATGTTGTATATTTATTGAGGATTTGAAAAATTTGTTGTCTATCGATTTGATATTGATATCGATTTTGCAATAAACTTCTATCAGACGAATGAATATCGGACTTATCTTCTGAGTCCCACAAGTTAGAAGGACTTGTATACTTTTCGTTTATTTTCGTGTTTGTGTTTTTGCCTTAGAAACTTTCCTTTTCCTTAAAGCAATTATTAGAATATACCATGAAATATATACGAAATGTAATAAACGCTCTTCCTTTTTGGACTTTTCGACGCTATAAGAACACTGCCGATATTGAAATCCATAACTGCAATCAGAACCCAATACAAAAATTATCTTCATTCAAAACCAAAGGTTATTTATGGCGCAAAGATCCACATAAATAATTCATTTTATTCTTTGAGTAAAACATACACAAAGTCGCTTAATCAATGTTTAAGACCACGCAGAATTGCACTGAATAATTTTTGCAAGTTACTGAAGACCTAAATGTGTGAATTCCTCTATCAACGTCTTTATACATAAATATCTTTATACACAACTCCTTTTTTATCAACAATAGAACAACACATTTTCGTATAACACGAGAAAAAAGTTAAACGTCTATTACTATTGTTATGTGCGATCACGTACGGTTTTCGTCACAGCGCATCCAAATTGGGTTTATCGTGACATCGCATGCGCACGCGCAGCGGCAATGAACTTGCCGCGTTGCGCCTGCGCAGCTTATGCGTGATACTCCTAACATAAGTACTACGTCTCAGTTCAACCTTTTCATGTTACCGCTGTTTGTTACGTTAATTAACTGATAATTTAATTTATATCCCTATTATTTATTTATTGATATAAGTTATTACTGTAATTACTTTTTTATATCATTCTCCCGACGGCGTAACAAAACATATAAATCAATTGAATCAGAGTGTTCACTTTGTTTTCAAATTGACAGTTCAGGAAGTATTTATTTTTTATGTTTATTAACCAATCTCCAAGACAAAAGACTGAGGTCAGAGTGCATTGCGTTTTGCAACTAACACCAAAAATAAAATATGAAGTTTAAAGCCGTATCAAATTACTTCCTGATCATACTCGCGTATATCGGAACGGGTTACAATAAATATGATTATTTATGTAACAAAGAAACAGTGTATCAAATAATACCTATTCTTTCACGTGTCAAGGGTAAAAAGTAATGAAGCTACAAAACATGCCGTGATTACTAAAACAACCACGTGTATGATCGCGGAACGAATTGCAAATTATGTCGACAAATTGTTCATTTGTATTCAGTGAACGTAATTTAGACTTCAAATGTTTTATAATATTTCAATTGAAAAAAGTCGTGGATCGTTTCCATTTACCTCGCTGGCCAGAAGGGTACTAACCCTTCTGGCCAGCTGTACTAATAGGGGTTGTTTCTAGTTGACCCGGATGGCGTAAGAAAGCGGTTCCCGGATCCCTCCCGTCTCAGGCGTAGAGTGGCACACCGTGTGGTTTTAGTCGGTTCGATTCCGAAACACCGTCCCGTCGCAAACACCGGTGCAGGCCCGAGGAGGTTTCCACACGTACTAAAAAAAGGGGTTGTTTCTAGTTATCCTTCTCTTATTTCACTTAGATATGGAACACTGCTTTTAATTAGTGTGTGTACAATACTATGTTATAACTCGATTTTCATAATATCAAAAATATTATCTTTATATGAAGAATAATTAATAAAGCCCCAAACTAATTTTCCAATTACGTAGGTTGTTAACTATTTTATTAGAAAGATCGCAAATTTTCACGGAGTAAGTTTTTCATAGAATTTTTTTCCTGTGTTCTTCGTCTGAACTCTCAAGGAGCTTTCAGTCCTCTTTTTGTATGTTTGTTAAGTCGTATTGAGAAAGCAACTCAGTACTGTATAGATTTCTAGTGCATGGGAAGTTATGCAACTTACGTTCACCGAACACCTTGAAGTCAGGTTTCCTCTGTCAATTCCCAGTTATGGGACAAAAAACTTGTTCACAAAGTTTTCTATAATCAAGTTCTGTTGATCTAGTTTTTATTTGAAAATATGTATCTATTTTAAGTTTGATATCACAGGAAATTCAATTATGTGTACTTAACCTAACCTGTTATGAAAATGAAGAATATGATTTTAAAAATTACCATGGAAATCATTAGTTCAAAACTACCCTCTTTAAATGTCGCTAAATTTATATAATTATTATAAAAGTGGCAGTGATTTGTTTCTTTTTTCTAGTACACAGAGGCTTACAGAACGTCTTGCAAGAAAAATACAAGACCTTTTTAAAGGCTCTATTAAGAAAGACAATATATTTTTTATCTGTCTATACGTCTGACAGTTTGATACTAAGACAACTGTCAACATCATTCAAAATCAGAGCTATATGTCATTCAACTCATTACATTCGAAAACAACCGCATCAGTGATCAAAACGTTATACACACGTGCCTTCAAAAAGAACCGTTCTACCACTTACACGCTCAATAGACATTTGAATCACTGTGAGTATGAAATTTCATCGCAACACCGTTTTTTTTCTCTGAAATCGTTTCCGCAGTAAAGTTCGTTGACCGCATGTTGAACGCCTGAACCTCGGAGCTCACGACCGTTACCGACATTCAGACGCAAAAAAATACGGAATCTTTGATATAGTTTATCATTTAGACTACTAGAAGGAGACATCAGACGTCTGGGAGTAATCGTTTTTTAGACGTGCCACTTTGTCCGCATCCTATTTGTTTGCAAATTAATATTCAAATACTTTTGGCTTTTCTACTCTTATTTTACTGTAGCTTAGAAAAGGTTTTGACTTTATTATATATTGTGGTAACTAAGACCAATCGAAATTCTCAACAGGAACCATGGAAATCAACAGACCAATTGTTCAATTTCGATAATAGGGTTTCAGCGAAAATACATCGAATTCCTTTTACATTAAAATAACATTCAATCCTCCTATAACATCCTTATGGATTCCATTGCGTGTTTTATATCTTATTCTTTGAAACGAAACGAAATAAAAGCAGCAGTGGAATGAAATCGTGTTTTTCTCACCGTTACTTGACGTGTTTATTGGTATATTGTTAGAAGTATAATTTATGGGTTGTTCGTACAAGTGCGATTGAAATATTCATTGTGCGTGTGTTCCAGTGCAATACAAAAGGAAATATCCGTTAGGTAATGCGTGAATTAGGTTCGATGCGTGTGCTTAACAACAATACAGAGCTTTTTAGGTCACTCTATGAAAACTTTTCTATTGCATTTTCGTTCAACTTCTATTTCCCATATGAAAAACTATTCTCGGATCAGAAACTAACAATTTAGCCGCGCGATTGAGAAATGCCTTGTTTAATAGCTATGGTAATAAAGAAATCATCCATTCAATGTTTCCGCATTCCTGGAACCACTAAGCTGACCTTTAACAATTTTCTTCTCTTCTTCATCATCTTTAGTACTAAATGAACATGACAGACTCTCAAATCATTAGTAAAATCCTTACAATGGATACATGTATGGGTACTGTAATAAATATATAAAAATAAAGATGTATGTAACAAATGCCTGAAGTAAAAAAAAGATAGGAACTATCACTAGTATACTTTTTTTTGGGAATATACATATTTTAATTATGAAAACTGCTCACCTTACTTGCCTGTAAACAATACGACAATTTAGCTAAAACTCTTAATAAATTATCAACATCTTCAATATCTATTTGTCATACGCGTTATATTATCAAGAAAACTGTACGAGTGCGTGTGCTCGCCGACCGAGTTGCCGTCGCCTGGCAGAATCTCGGACAGTCCCGCGCCGGCGGCGCCTGCGCACTCTCATGTAATATTTATGTACCAACCATCCGACTAATTAAAAACCTATTGCGCTTTAAAAAATACCGTCTAGACAACCATAGAGATTGATACGCGCTATTTCTTGGATATTGTTTTTACTCTCGGATAGTCTAGTACACATGTACGCTTCATCTGTAAAGAAAACACAAGCCAATACATTAATTTCTTTTATAGATAATGGTTTATTGGTGTCGTTATTCACTGAAATGTCGTAATGTAAACTTAATACTCAAGTATAGGACTTAACGGATAATATATTTATTTTGGGCAAGGCAATATATTTCTACAGTAAGTAGTTACATAAATAAAATTTTTAATGTAACCTGTCCCGTAATTTCTTATGATTGCAATTATGATATTCAATATGACAGGAGACTGAAAAATTACATTGGTTACCATTGTTAAGATTCTTGCTAAACAAGTAAAAAAGAAAATTCCATTCAACAATTTAGCAATAGTCCATATTATTTCATACAAATTTCTTCAAAACTCCTCATTCTAAAACTTAGAGCGGTACGCATTTTGATATCCATATTAATATTATGAATTCGCAAGTAACTCTGTCTG
The DNA here is from genome assembly GCA_003709505.1 of Hyphantria cunea. NCBI lineage: Eukaryota > Metazoa > Arthropoda > Insecta > Lepidoptera > Erebidae > Hyphantria > Hyphantria cunea. The sequence continues at coordinate 917,152 of PKRV01001141.1, forward strand.
CTTGTCACGCTTTCACGGCTAAACCGTTACACCGATTTTAATAAAATCTGACATGTAGATACTTTGATTCTTGAGGAAGGACATAGGCTACTTTTTATCGCGATAACCGAGATACACACGGGCAGATCCGCAGGCAAAATCTAGTATAAAATATTTTTAAAGCCACTGAATTCCCGTGACAGTTTAATACCATATTGTATTCATAGTTGACATCTGGTGCTTTAATACAATTATGCTAAACAGCTTTACTTTCCAATGCTATATTTATATTTATTCAAACAGAAAATTAATCCCAATAATCTTCCAACACGATCTGTATTACACAAAAGAATCGCATTAAACTAACTGTTGAACATTACAATAATAACTCAAGGGTGGGAGATCCCCTGTTCTCCCGTCCTCTTTAACTATTATCAAATCTAACAAGTGGTCGTGAGGGGATATACGGTGAAATATTCATGGAACCAGTGATGCAGAATACACATGAGTATACTTATATTATAGAGGTAAAGTTTCTAACTTCGTTTGTATGGTTGTAGGGGGTAATCTTCGGAAGTACTGATCCGATCTTGAAAATTATTTAACTAACAGAAAGCGACACTATTCAGGAGTGACATAGGCCATATTTCATCATGATTGAACAAAAATTCAGTTAAAAATAATAGTATTTGTAAATCAAGTCGAAAAAAAGCTAATCCGTTACGAAGTGGATACGGGTCGACTAGTCTTCAATAAAGCGGTCTGATTTGTCGTGGTCACATTTAAGAACTTAATACTAATACTTGGATAGCGGCTAGACCTGCCTTCCATTCAAATTCCGGAGAAAAATATACATGGGATATAGTAATTTAATTAGTCGATGGATAGACTTGTAGTATCTAATTGCAAATATCAGATTTCAATATATTTAAAATGAAACTCAGTCTTAATAAAAGAGTTGCTTAAATTTAAAGGATGTTCAACGTTTAAGAAAAGAACTTAGTGCATTAAATTTGTGTCGTCATCCAAACCTATAGCTATTCGGTAAAGACGTACTAAGATGAAAACCAATAGTATCTTTAGCCAGAAGTAAGTACACTAGAACATTAATAGTAAATGCAATTGAATAACAACATGTTAAATAACCTGTTTGCACGTAAATATGCAATACTGATTATTCCTGCAGTATCGGTACAATTATTGTTTCTGTTGCTGTCAATTGTCTCCTCTCAGTGTAGCATGATACTCATTCTAAGATTAAGATATACGAGGTAGAAGTAGTTTCGGGTCAATTGAATGGATGTTTGTTAGTTTTATGACATCCATGCAAGACCGGAACGTGTAACTAGTATTAAACATTTTCCGGAATGCGTATATTTTTATTCGAGTAAGGTTTTGAGATTTACATATAAATTTAAATGTTTATTTTATTTAAACCGACAGATCCGGACATTTGTAATAGTAGTAATAGCAGTAAATCTTACCTTCTCGATTGATTTTCAAGATCAAATTTTTGTTTCCAGGTAACATTTATAAAAGCGATTTATTTAATTAAAACTTTGTTAACAAGGTCTATATCACTCTAAAAAAAATATTGCTGCTAATGAAGCGCAAGCTTCATCGAATTGTCGGACAATCTTGGGGATACCCATGATGTCAACGGCTGGCAGAGGTTTGTTTTTATGGTACAAGGGGCAAACGAGCAGACGTATCGCCTGATGGTAAGCGATTACCTCCGCCCATGGACACCCGTAACACCAGAGGTGTCACAAGTGCGTTGCCGGCCTTTGGGGGATGGGGAGGGGGAGGATTGGGGTATGGGCTTCCGGTATCCTCACTCACTCGATGAAACAGCGTAAGCGCTGTTTCACACCGGTTTTCTGTACCATTGCAATTGATTTTAGTTGGTGTGCTTTACAGCCAGCGGTCTATCGTCCATAGCACTTGAGTATATTATCGCTTTCAGATGGGCCTAATAAAGAAGGTAAGCGGACAATGAAAAATTACTAAGAAGAAGAGCAAGGCTAGTACAGACAGACGGCTTTTGGCCTCTGCCAGACACATGAAGGGGCTGGAAGTTGTCTGTCCGTAATAATCCATATGATCGTCCTGTAGGCAGGACTTTAGTTGAATAGGATAGAGCATTAGGATATTGCATTAGAATAAATTAGATACAATGTGACAAAGAGCTCGTAATAGCGCGTTATAAGTATATCATGGCAGTCTCTTTAAGTTCGCAAGTTTTTATTGTTGTGTTCACAACTGGAGTCATTGATATGATGTTGTTCATAGAATGCTATATTTACACAACAGTTATAGACCTTAAACCGTGCGAATATTTTGTAATCATAGTTCTAATGGTATACCTCGGCTTCTCGGCCTGTTTGCTAAAAATATTCACGTCGCCAGTGCAATATATACATTATTATGGCTATTTGCGTAGTCATTGTCTATGGGCGTGGGAAATGGGTCTAACGGACGTCATAGAGACAACTAATCGACTAAACACTGGTTAGACGAACGTCTTTTACATGTTTTCTTTACCTATCGTTGTAGATAAGGTGTAAAAACTTAAATGGGTAACTAAGGCCATAGTTGCATGCTATGATGTTAGTGGGTTACTGCCTAAAGGGACCAGCTAATTTACGTAAACATCCGAATCCTATCTCGTAGTCAGCAGCACCTTTCACCATAACCACAAGCTTAAATTAAATACTTTTTTTATTTAAGAAAACAGCGATCTTCTGTTTGTTGCGAATTTGATTTGCCTTGTATCGTGGGACCTGAATCCGAATCTATAGCAACAATGTATTTATTGCATAGACGAGTCTATTCATTCATTTATTCAAATGGAAAAGAAATTAATTATTCTGGTTATAAAATATTTTATTAATAACAAAGACAGTATATGGGTCAGTGTGAGAAATAGGTGTGTTTTATGGAAATGGGTGTGTATAGTGTTTGTATTGTATATTATATATTTTTACTATCATTATCAACGGCTTTAAATAGTTCAATGTTGGACATAAGCCTCTCCATAGGTTTTGGCCTATTACACACATTTTATCATAACCATTTAACCTTACAAAGATCTGGTGGTGATTTAATAAATAGTGTTCGATGAAGTAGTCTTATGAAGACATTACTGTGCTGTGCGTGTATATTACTCTCTGTCTAGAAAGATATATAGCATGTATAAGGTTAGGTAAGGAATTGAGGTCATATATAAGTAAAGCTCGGAGAATAATTTGTTGCAAATTATCTTAAAAATATTTTTAAAAAGACAAATTTTAGTATGCAATAATAAAATGAGCTTTGATGGCTATGTGTATAAAAATGAAGATAATGTTTTGACATTTCTTCATTAAATTAAAACTTTAAAGCAAGTTTATTTACGATTGACCCCCGATATTGGATTGCAAGGCTGTCCCGGCGACAGTGACTCCGCAAATTTGAAAACATGAGTTAACCGGTTCTTATTAAGGTTCCTAGTAAGACGAACGATAATTACCCTTCGCTGCAAACTGTCAATAGATACAGTCACACGCTGACTATCAAACGCTCAATTGTTTCATCAATATTAGGTGCTAGCTTTTTCGGGTTTTGCCTCAAAAGCATTTATTACATTTTCGTAATTTTTTACGTAAAAAATAAGCCTGGAAAAGTGATTCTACTCTACCTGATAGAAAACATAAGCTAAATCCAACACTGGTGGTCACCAAACTGATTCCGATTGCAGACAATGCAAGAACTGCCACCTCTGTATGACTCACCCCTCGCACGCTCCAACGAAAGAAGACAGCACGAATGCTGTCATTTTAGGTTGATCTTCAGTGTGAGGATAATACCGCCCCGATCGAGCAAGCCCGTTTGTGGTGTAATAAACGTGGCTGTAGAATAGAATAAACTTTATTGTACACCAAATGATACAGTTATATTTGAGCTAAACTATATAATGACTACCTGTACTACCTTTACTTCATAAAATTGTGCATGTCTCCCATCCAAATATATCAACAGAGCAGTACTTTATATAAAATTTTATCTCCGAATTTGAGTCAAATTCAATTTGCAAGATTCGATTATAAATTGAACAGGTACAACAAAAAAGGTGGAAATAATGATCTAATTTTCGCGGATATTACTAAGTGATTGGAAATAATATCTAGAGCAATAATGGATTTCTTAATCATATTTTTTTGAAATTCTTATTACACGGTCTATCTTCTGTAATCTTCTTAGCACAGGCCATTTCACAGTGACTTGCGTTACAAATTATATATAATTATATCGTAATGTATAATAGACATTACTGGTGTAATTGCATCGTGTTTCTGTGGCCATCAGCCAGGGTTATCACTTACCAGTGTAAAAATACGAACTAAATACTTACCCATAAACGAGGGTATTTTTCTAACAGCTGGTAAACATAATCAGGGCCTAATGTACTGCTAGCACTAGCTCCACTGATATGCCTACGTCTTTCACAAATGTATTTCAGACCTTTCACAGAATCACCAACAATCCACGTCCATATTCATGCAATTTGAAAAATAAACATGGAATAAAAAAATCCTTGCGTGGTATTCATATGTAAACGTTTTATTGAAGTGTATATTTCGGGGATGAAAAGGATGATTTGCCTTATACCTGACAGCGTCCCGAAAACTTTCTACATAACAAAACACCTTGACGAAACGGTTTATTGCCATGTCAGATATCCCCAGAATGTAAGTACCTAATAACCGTTTCTCGTTTAAAAATAAAAGTGCTTTTTATTATCATCTTGACCTGTGCACTTCCTTCAAAAAGCGATTTTAATATAATATTACATTAAAGCCATTGCGATAACACAAATGTAATAACTGCGAGTGGCAACCTTGATCCCTCGTTTCGTGAGCGACTCAACTATCATTGTTTGTTGGTTTCCGCGTTTGCTTTTCTCATGACCTCACTTGTTCCAGTTTAATGAAAATTGTTCAATGGTGTTATATCGGTTCGAGTTTCGTTCGCTTTTTCTATGACACAGCAGTAGGTAAGTGTCACACTTTTGTGCCAAAAAAATATATTTCAGGTCATCTGATGTGCTAATTCCAAATGTAAACTGGGTTGTAAGATAGTACTATAAACAAAGATGTTGAGGCCCACTGCAGCCTCAATAATCGAAATAAGATTTTAGATAAGATAATTTTGTGTATTAAACAATTTCTGATTAAGTTTTCAAGCTTACTTCTGTCTCCTCTTAAGGATCTTAGTCATAAACAGAATTATAACACTACGGTAAGTGGAATGATATTGCGTCTGCAACAATTATGACTACCTTTGTGGCGCAGTGATAGTGTACGCGACTGCTGTGCGTGAGGTCTCGGATTCAATTCCTGTGGTTGGTCCTAATGTTTTTATGATCTGCAAGTATTTGTTTCGAAATTTGGGTGTTTTCTATGTATAATGTGTATGTTTTTCCAAAAAAAAAGGTATAAGTATTGTATCAGTCAATCTGGCTTTCATAATACAAGCTCTCCTAATTGAAGCTAGATGGCGTTGTGTGCGAAATGTCCGAAATGTTTATTTATTTATTAATTTTAGCTGAATTATGATGACACATTTTGATAAGAAAAACATGAGACTAAATTCAATCTCTACCCATTACCTAATATCTTATTCTCTGTTACTTAGTAACTAATTGTAGGTATATATGATATAACTTTCACTTAATTTCTGAATGTACATAAGACCTGAATGCCATTTATCAATGAAGTTTAGAATACCCAACGGAATTCATTTCATGAACATCTATCTTATCTTAAGATCCATGTTTCATCGGTATTTTTAGATGGCACTATGGTAAGGTTACAAAAGTCACACATGGCATGCGTAGGTCGGCTCAATGGTCGGTAACTCAATGGGCGTCTTTACAGTCCAACTAAACGATGAATGGCCGGCTCATTCAATGGCCGACGTACAAACGTACAGACCAATGTTATTTGTGATAGGTCAAATAAACCAGGTAGATATTACGTGTACAAATAGAAATTCATAAACAAGATTACTTGATTGTTTGTACACAATAGTTTAAATATTTAGCTCTATTTAGGAATGCTTATGATCGCCGGTTCGTATGTATGTTTAGATGCTCTATAAAGATAAATCTTTATAACACATCTTACAAACAAGTTCAAAAATATGTTCATATACAATGCAGTTCAGAAAACACTGCGGTAGAATAGAATTAACTAGCAGCCCGCCCGGGCTTCGCACGGCTAAAAAGGTTAATTTATAAATTTTAACATGCTCTAAGCAAACTTTTTTTGAAATTATTTTTTGGCTCAAAAAATCCTAAATTATGTTTTTTTTTATTTTGACGTACTCAATGTCATTCTCACGACTAAGACGAATCTATTGACACTACTCACACAAAAATACGACAAGCCGTTAAGACTCTAGGGCGTGCCAAAGAGATATACATACATACACTCCTTCTTTCGTAGTCGTGTAAAAAATAACGTTATTAAAACGACCTATTACCCTAATTTGATACTAATTATAAATTGGTGATAACCATAAACTATCGTTATGTTCACATCTGTCACTAAAATGTCCAACCTACTTATGAAGAAAAATCCATAAAATTATGCGCAACAGTGGACACCTACGCGATTTGAATAAAATTGACCGATTTATTTAACAAAGAACCCTGTTGGAATATTCGTTGTCGCCGGCTTTATAATTATACCTATATGACAGAGTGCAATGATCATAGAGATGGTGCAAGGAGAGTAGGAGGCTCAAAGAAGTAACCTATTAGGCGTTAGTAATGATATTAAATATCAACTTAATATAATTTATGCACATTATAAATAAACCTCCTTTCGAAGGAGTAGATTATGTCCAACAGTGGACTATTTGACTACCTCGGTGGCGCAGTTGTAACGTACGCGACTGCTGTGCATGAGGAGGTTTCGGGTCCAATTCCCGGGTCGGATCAAATGTTTGTATGATCTGCAAGTATTTGCTTCAGAGTTTGGGTATGTTAGGTTACATCAGATTATATAACTCATTACTTCACTCAAACGCATTCAACGATCCAAACGACTTCCACTATAAAATGCCAGTAACCAGTTGCAAGTTGTACCGGATTAAATTTTCAAATAGTGTCAAAATTAATGTTGATACCGTACAAATGTTGGTTGGTGGACTGATAACAATATTGTCAATAGGCACGACTTATTTTGAAAAACTGTTTAATGATTGTTATCATACGATAATAGCCGTAAAGCCTAGTTGGAGCCTTCGGGTGGCTTAAAAATATCCAACGGCAAGATTACGTAGCCACAACGTTGTATTGTCAGTCCCCAACCCGCACTTGGCCAGCGTGGGGACGTTATCTCCTGAGAGGAGACCCGAGTCCTGCAGTGGGCCATTATGGGTTGTTGTTTTTTTTTGTTTAATGATGTTCGGAAGTATTTTCTATTGTCAAAACAATCATATTTCTAAAATACAAAAAATAAGGTTTCAGTTGGAAATGACCAAAACGCAAACGGCGGTGTCATGGCGTCGGCTTCTGAATTCACATCGCTGACGTTAGGTGACCTTTTATCAACCAGTGTCAATTATAGCACTTAAAAACATTAAAGAGATCATTGATTAATCCAACAAAATGACGTTTTTACAGAAACGCTCCGATTGGTGTTCAACTTAACATGGCGGATTGCTATAAATTTGTAGTTATTTTTTTCGTTAGTTAACTATTATTCTCGCTCTAAATATGAAAATAAATACGATTTTTATACTCTATGAACCCCATTCCATCAGCTAAATAATAATTTTAGTGGTTCTTTGTCACTGTCATCATGCCTATTGCGGCTACCTGTACTTAAAGAGCTTCCTTATACTATCTATAGTTATGAAATAGAGGCAAGGTAGGTCTGCGAGATAAGGTGATAAATCTTTACCTCGTTTGGTGCAAACGGTCTTATAACGATCCCCAACATTTGCGCTATAATCGGTGTCACGTGTTATGTTTCATGACACTGTCGCCATATATGGTTTTATTGCTATCAATACATATAATTGGCCGGCGACTCGGACGCACCGGCGCTTGCGCATAGCAATTAAATTTCCATATCTGCTCACAAATATGCATACCGTATACAGAAATGCTTAGTGCGACATTACAATAATAGTTTATATGTAAAACTAAGAAAACAATAAGTCAGTCGTGATATTTATTGTGAAATATTAGCTACTAAATCATTTCTTTGTGTAATAACTTCTACTAAATACCTCAATATTTGCATACATTTACTTACTATTTATTGGTATTACTACCTTGGTAGTAATACCAATAGTAGTAAGTACTTGGTAGTAATAAAAAAACATCATATTTTACGCTTATGTTCTATATCATTCTACAAGTAGAATGATATACAACATAACCGTATTCCTAATTTGCTAAGAAATTTCTTCAATATTGTAACTTTTTTAAGAAAAATATGATGTTTTTTCAGGATCATCATTCATCATTTATGAGAAGGTTGTGTTAATATCGTTTTTCCACATTTTATGAGGTAAAAAATTTGTACCTGAAAGTTCATGTACCTTCTTCGGTTCGGTCCAATTATTTATTTAGTCTTTTCTTTGGTTTTAATCTTCGATCATACCACATTAGGTGGCATACAATATTCTTTCGCTTATGTTTTGCTGAAAAAATGATATTTTGATATTTGCATTGATATTACAAACAGACACTCCAATTTTATTTATTTTGTATAGATTAAACCAACGATGATCAAACGAAGTCATATATTAGTTGATATAAAGGCCCACCTCGATAGCAACGGTAATTGTAAGTTAAAACATTAATAAAGCTAACTATGAAGTATGGCGGATGACGTTCAATCAATGCGCCCCGGCGTAATGGCGACTAATTAAGTAGACGGATGCTTACGCAATCAACGGTGGAAAGAGAACACGGCTGGGGGTCTGCAATGATACTATATAATAAATAAATTTCAGTAATCAAATTGAAATTTTGCGTGTCAATTGACAGGTCTTCAAGATGAAGGTCAAAATAAATAAAATATAATAATAAAATTTTGCGATGTCAAAGAAAAACGTACTTCAGTACCATCTAGCGGAGGCAGACTGAACTACGGAGTAATTACTAATCCTGAATTGCGCTAATAAAAATCTCACACCTAAACAAAATCAAAGCCAAAACTAAACATAATTGAAATTGGTAATCATTAAATTCTAAATCGTAAAATAACGCAAGGTTATTTTAACTATGGTCTAACTGTACCATTAATAATATTGTAAGAAACAAAACTCCCTACATTTTCAACATCTTTTTTTATGTCAAAAGAACAATTTATTAGATATTTCTCAAGTCTGGCGGTGAAGTTTCAAAACTGTTATATAATATGTACAATAGTACTGTACTTTTTACATATGTATATAGGTATGTTTAGGACTGGAGAACTTAGCAGCAGTTGTCTTGACAAAGGAATGCCAATAAGGTACTTCATTAGTTTCTTAATTCCTTGACATTGCCTTTCTATTTTACCATTTGCATATAACGTAGTGTCTATATTATTTGACCACTGCTCTGCGCTGGAGCATTAACAAGATCAATATGAACAGACGCATTCGCGTTGCTGTGAGGTCGTAGTTGCAAATAAATTGCGGCAGCTGGGTTCCTACACTCTTCGTGTGGTCTTGAGTGGGAGACACACTTGTACAGTTTTGATATAAAACGTATTTGTAGAATAAAATAGGATGTTGGAATATTCAATGCATAGAATATGCTATTCATACGTATAGCTTACAAAACCCATTTCCTTGGGATATTTTTTTCGATTGGAAAAAGTAAATTTTCTTGTTGTAGTATTTTGAGAGCACTTCAGAGAGAAAATAGTCACCTTGTTTGTCAACTAATCATAGCAAATTAAGATTGTATTAATTTTACATGAAAATTCGTGTTTTATTCTAGTGAAATAGTAAATCCTGAAAGGAGACATTAAAGAAAATTATGTCCGCTGCAGTCACTAACAGACACATTAATAATCTTACAACACAAAACAGTGGTAGAGCTGATAGTTTATCACTATATATAAATTTGTGCTGCAACAATACTCGTAGTCTGGAAAACTTCCAACGTTTATAGCCGAAAACCGAATTTAAACTAAATGTCATATTACAAACGATCCTTTTAAGTAAATATTTGTTATTTTCCATAGACCGACAGCTGCAGTAAAATTTGCATTGATTTCTTCAAACCACTCAACCCACAATATCTACAAAAAGTATCATTTCGCTGTTAAAAAGGTAAAACTGAGTACATGATTGTGAGTACTGCCTTAGATAAGGGACAAGGAGCGGTTATTACTAAACGAAGTGGACATTTATGTAAATGAAGTAGCAACCATCAAGGGACCGCCGGTAAAAAGTAGACCAACTATTTGTACGTGCATAATAATGGAGATATGTATTAAAAAACTTGAATTTTATTTCAAAATAAATATGCTTTTGTAGATAACTGTCACGGTTATTACAAAATCTTACCATTTTACCATAAAGAGAGATTTAGTTCGATTAGTTTTAGTTAGTCATACCGTTGAGCCGCAAAAGTATTTAATATTTGATTGTTGTACTGCGATGTTCAATCGATTATAGGTAAAGTTTTATAAATACTCTCTTAAATAGGAAAAGTCTTTATATAAAATTCTGTGAAAAATAACCTCATATATCTTACTCAATACAGTGTGATCCTCAAACAAGATAGAGCCTGTACTATGATAACTAAATTTCGAAATATGTACTTACATATTGACAAATGCTAACATCGCATGGCTTAGTTCTTTCAAGGCTAAACTAGATAATGGAATACTTGCGATAAAGGTATCTGACGAAACCTCCGCAATATCAACAAACAAGTAAGTAATGAACAAACAATTCTAAAAATCTTTACAATCACAGTAAATTCAATCCAAAACAACAAGTATTTCCTATTGAAACGATGACCTTTGAAACTTGTAGCGTGGGCGTTTATTTCAATTTATGTTCAATATCCATCTCATTTATATAAACATCATCATTTCTTTGTAATTTATCTATTGTGGAATAAATTATAATCTCAATACCTCTCCGACCTTCTCCGTTGACAGCCAAATTCAATTACGGGCCCATCATTATTACATCTTGTTATACAGAATTTATGTAAACGGTTACTATAGTCTGATTGGATGATGAAATGTGCCCCAATGACATGCTTGCTTAATTGTTTACGTTAAACGTCGAAAGTTTGGTAGTACACTCACCATTTATGTCCATATCATTATTTTATCATAACGTCAGGTACCATCATGTTTCGTCGTCATCTCCATTAAGCAATTATTCTGACGATGTTTAATTTCATACGAAATTCAATTTATTTCATTCATACATATACGCTTGTTTATTTCTGTTAACATCTCGCTGGCAGATTAATTTGTATAATAATTTCTTCATTATTATTCTCTCTATGTACGGTCGTCATTGCATTGACCTCATCTACGTACTGATGATCCATTCAACATTATTTCGCCACACTGTATAAAAGAGATTAACAAGTTACCTATGTCCACGTATTTGGTGATGCGTGGGCGCAGCGGTGACCGTTGCACCGGCCCACGCGTGCTTGAAATACGTTGCGACACGTCTATATTCACTGAGACTATTTTTCTCAACATATCTATCTACGTTCGTCTTAGAATGATATGTAAATAGAAAGCTTGGCTCTCTTAGATCATAGAAATAGCTGAAAGTGAAAATTGTTTAATCCCACACATAATCTTAGTACTTTATAGACTCTCAAACACAGGATGTGGTTGTACTTAAGTCTATTAAGTAATGATAAACTTCTTTAAGTTTGTTAATAACATACCGCTGTATACCAACGCGTTTCATCCATCGTCTTTGATAGCAATCAATTTCCCGCTGAATGTAAATTTTAAACAAACGTCTTACATTTATTACCCGACTGCGAAGGAAGGAGGGTTGTTATTTTTGGAGTGACTTAACGACCTATCGTATTTTATGTATATGGCGTCAATAGAGTCTTAGTCGTGAGAGTGACACAATATATAGTATCAAAATAAAAAACTTTTAACGATGATTAGGAATATATAT
>PKRV01001141.1:929463-970546 GCA_003709505.1 Hyphantria cunea
ATCTTGTATGAAAAAAAATCTTAATTTCATTAAGATGACAGATATTGACGCAGGCGGGTTTTATTTTTTAATAATTTTATTTGTTTTATCCTTAAATACTTTTGCTTAATAGGAAAGTAATAAAAACGAATATTAATTTTGTACTTGTGAAAGTAAAGTGGTTAGATTTGATATGTGTTGTACTGTTCCAAGGTGAAATGTAGATTTGGGATAAAGTTTGAAGCGGAAATACAAAAGAAACGGATGAAGAATATTTTCACAAATATCCAAATTAAATAAAATATAATCAACAGTATTGAATGCACACGCTCTTCATGTTGTAAGACCGTTTTAATGCATGCTCATATGTTCCTTCTTATAAAAAAAAAATAGAATGTCATGATTATAATGCAAGATTGTCATTTTCATATTGAAATTTGTTATTGTTTCAGGTGAGTCAGATATCAGATGTCAGTAGATAATCGAGTGAAAATTCGATTTAAAATTAATATATCCCTGGTATGTATGTATACAATATTTTGTTCCTTGCGTTATCGAATGTATACTACAAGTTCGTTTATTCAAATGAATAATCGAATCATTCTTCACATCTGAAGAACCCAACCACGGTATTCTCATTTTGAAAGAGATAGCTAAATGTTAGTTGTGAAGGCCACCCGGACGTTCAAAAGTCATTACTAACACAATCAACAGCGTGGCGCATAAACAAAGAATTGATGCGCAGGCGCAGCACGTGTTCAATTGAGCGCCATACTGAAAGTGATTTAATTTGTAAACCAATTTGAATGCTATTCATTAATATTGTAAACAGTTTACAGCGGAAGTGCTTGACGTGTTTTGCTTTTGTGGATTCGGTTTGCATTACAATTTCTGCTATATCCTTTTCTTGTTAAAATTTATTGAATGAAAATTTCGATGATTCTCAAAATCATTTGTTTCTATCAGATTAGTTAAATATGTATGACTTCCAAGTATTTTCAAAAACATTTTAATCATTATCAACTGCAATAGTATAGTAAATATCTAAAATGGAGTGACAACATTCGTCAACATCGTGATAAACGAGATCAATCAATGAAACAATAAATTTATGGTTGACGAACAGTTTATTGTGATGACTTTGTGTCTGATTTTGTTCTGGCTTTATTTCAGAAGGAAATACGAAACCATCATTATCACTAGCTATATTCCACCATGATTTATTATAAATAAGAACTAAAACTGACTTGAAAAATTATAAAATTAATCTCTGAAGCGAGTCGTGCCATAAGGTATGACTCGCTTCCGAGATCGATTCAAAGTCGAAGAGAAGTCCGTTTCAGAGATATTTCTACGTATGTATTCTACATTAGCAACCCGCCTCGGCTTGTCACGGGTTCATTACGAAAAGTATATATATTATAGCCTTTGTTTCTCAAAGGTGTGCTGCTTGAATTTTGCCGACATCTTCAACAAATATCGTTATATTTAAGCCAATATACTCAAAAATTTAACACATTATAATATACGAAAACCTTCCTCAAGAATCACCCTATCTTGGGTAAAAACCGCATTAAAAACCGTGCAGTAGCAGCAGCAGCTTTTGAGTTTACCGCGAACAGGCAACTCGACAGGTGCGGCAGAGGACTTTGTTTTTTAATATGTAATGATATATTTCTACTTCTATATTTGAACTCAATCGGTGCACAACTTTTCTAGTCTGTGAAGCGCACACAAACCAACTTAACAGTTTTCAAATATATTTATCTTATTGAGTACCAGCAATAATGGCTGTAATACACAAGAAGTATTTAGGTATTTAGCACAAGTAATAGTTTAGTCTTAGGTGATGCCTAGTTGTCAAGCGAAACGGGTTTTACCGTAGACTATATAGGTGTCATGTTTCCGTATATGGAGGAGATTTTTACCTAACTGGTGATGTTGGCCTCTACTTTGAATGAGTCATAGCTAGGTTCATCGCTAGGGTTGTCAAACTATGAGGTCGAGGTAGAAAAGGTTATAGTTTTCGACAGGCATAACGTAAGTAAATATATGCCTGCCTTGTTCCCGTTTCATTTGGTTAATGTTTTCCCTAGGGATTACTTAGTACATCTAATGAAAAATCGATTACATAAACCTCTATTTATTCTTAATTTTTTTAAAACATATGTCTTTTATATTTAACACTAATGAACGCATTTAGTAAATAAACACAGACTTTTGAATTGACTGATGTTTTCAACAGGTGTCCATTATCTTCAGCATCATCACGAAAGACTTTAGAAGTCAACCGCTGGATATAGGCCTCTCCATTTCTTATCCTTAGCAAGGATATTTTGGCCTACTCTATTACGCTAGCTACCTACGTTCGATATCCCCTATGACCATGGTTAATTTCTATCTAATCTAATCTTTTTTATATTTTTTATTGTTATTTGTTTCTCTGATAATGTTTTTTTTCTGTTTAGTTGACAACCCTAGGAGCAAGTATCGCTGTGGTGCGTCAATCGCAAATATTGTTCAGTTTTATCCGTGTGCAAACAATCACTTAAGTTTGCGTGTATTTATACCGATCGCCTCTTAAATATTTAGATACTGCAATTGCTTTTGTTAATATTTAAGGATAATATTTTAATATTTAATGAAAAGAAAATAAAAAAAGGAAAATTATATACACTCGTTATTTAAGTATTTAAAACGTATGAAATTTCAGGTCAATCAACGTTGAGAAGCTTCTATAATTCAATATAATGCGCACTTGCTCAGTTATGATTTTAAGTTTGAATTAGACTACTGTTCTCAAATTATAGCATTTATAGACGAAGATTTTAAAAAGTAATAATTGAAGAAGTCAAAACTGCATTTAGCTCTTAGCTTGTTCACATTAAATCCTCTGATATATTAAAAACATGTGGCTAATAAAAGTACATGTAAACGAGTGCACCGATATAGTAAGAACACTCTAAAGAAATTAATACCCCTATCGCCTACGAACAAGATTTACATGTGAGCATTCACTAATTTATGATCACGCCCTAGCTCTCAGAGCGAGAACACGATAAACGCATTTGTATCATACATAACTCTGATTTCACATAAAATCGTGAGTCCCGCTGTTACTGAAGTGCTATTGCAAGTTTTTTGTAAGTAAAAAACTGAAGTTCATAATTAGTGCCTGATATATTTAAATGTCTTCACGAACGTTGCTATAAAACAGGACATTTAATTGCGTACTTACGTGATACGCTAATAGGACAGTACGAACGTTGGAAAATTAAATACATATAATTTGTTGAGACCCATTTAGAGATATGCAATACTAGGTATATTTATGAAAATCATGTTATTCTCAAGTAATCACGTTAACTTGTCTCTGATACTTAAGTCGCTGGTTATGTTACTGAAATCAATTAACAGGAAGGACGTTGAACATTTGAACTATTGATATGAAGAATCTTATGATAAGTAATTCCATACAACTAGCTAGGACATCCGAAAATTACCCCACTGTACACCAAGTACATAATGGCCAGTTTTTCTTTCAAATGCAACGTAACGTAAAGTACCGTAGCTCAAATTTGTCATCCTGAACAGTGAAACTAAAATATTGTACGGAAACAATTAGCTAAATCCTTAGACGTTTGAAACTCAATTAAAATACGACCTTTTAAATGACTGCCAGTGTCACGGCCACTACGTAAAGTAATAGATTTACACGCAGCAGCACACTTGATCTATTGTATGAATCTATATACACACGAATACATAGTTTGAATAGCTTCCGATCCTACGGAGCACATTCCTGCCACTCATGTTACACGGACCCGACAGTAACACGGCGCACGTGGCAAGGAATTTGTCACTACCCGCCACAAGCCAACACCGGCACGCGGCTTTCACTTTCCATATTAGAACTGAAAGCAAGCCGTGTTTATTCTGGAGCGGTTCGACGAACCGAAATTGTGTTTATTTAACAAATCTCGGCCCGACAGCCCCGTCAGCGGAGACGGCTGGAATGTGCCCCGAGCCCCGACGTGAGCACG
The DNA here is from genome assembly GCA_003709505.1 of Hyphantria cunea. Lineage (NCBI taxonomy): Eukaryota > Metazoa > Arthropoda > Insecta > Lepidoptera > Erebidae > Hyphantria > Hyphantria cunea. The sequence goes on from PKRV01001141.1 coordinate 933,486, forward strand.
GCTTAATGAGCTATAAATCCATTCAATATTATTGAGTATCCACAGCTGAAATGAACGCTTTTTACGACTGAACGTTGACCAAACGGTATCCCATTCATGCAAAGGTCGAATGTAAAATAAACGAGATAGAAAACGCGTCTAACATCGTCGCGATTCGACCACACTGCGCCTGTTTCCGTTATTCTAAAATTAAATTTACATTGCGTCCAGACGCACCGGATTTGCTGCATACGAAACTAAAAATGAACTCTCCGCGGGAGAAATTAAGAATATAATCGTATCGCAAACAAGAAGAGAAAAAATCTCCACGGGAGTCATCAGAACGGACGCGGCTCCATTTTGCAACGTACTACTTGTCGCTGATGATTCACCACTCTGAGATCCAGCGTCAGACTTACTACAGACGCCACTATAATATCTTGAAATTTTGCCAATGGTAGTTTCGCAAGCGAATATCGTAAAATTCAACGGCGTTTTGGCAATGACCCATATTGAGGTAGGTCACGGGCAAGGATAGACTGCTAATACACGACGGTTCAGCAAAAACTATTGAACGTTAGCGTATTTACCGCTACTTTGCGTTAAGATAAACGCATAATTTACTATGGCTTTGATGTCGAGCAAATCGATGTGAGTAGAATACTGAGTATCTCGTTATAGTGCAGTTACAGTTACTATGGTAACTGCCTATCCTTATTTGATGGGTGTTCCCTGTCTACAATTCGTCATCAAGATATACCGTTACGCGGCTGGTATACTGTCATATTGCCCTTATACATAGCAATCGAAAACTTCCTAACATAGAGTGAACAATTCGCTTCTGACTGCATATTCACTGAGGAGGTGTTGTAGGTCAGAAGTCAATAAAATTTCAATATTACGCTGTCCTAATGTAATACCTTACCGGATAAAACAAATGAGCAATACGTTGTAATAACAATGACAAGAAAAAACTGAATGCTCCTTAAGATTATTGTATCTGTAATACCGTAAATTCCAACAGCTTCTTTGTTTGTACAAATATCAATGAATTTAAAGTGGACATCTCAATCCAGGACTCCTTTGCATACATTACCGTCCCTCGCGTTATTGCAAATGGCACGCTAACTGTGCACGGGGAGATGCGCGGGCGCATCGTTATCATAATATCCATTTCCGGCGGTATCGTTGGCCCTCCATCCCGGCCCGTCAACCGCGCTGATGATTTATTACATCTTATTACGGATCGGTTAGATATTACACAGGGTGTATTTCAGTTACATTTTGACTATTTCTTATTTATATAAACAATTGCGGTCACGAATTGTAGACAATGGTGGTTCGTCCGAAACAAACCAAGTATCCAGTATATGTCGACATCTCATTATTCTAATCAGACTAAACTAAGTATCCTTGGGCATCCAGTCTCGCACTCACTAATATCATTAACGAAACAAGACCGCATGAATGCTCTCATTTAAGGTTGATCTTCTGTGAGAGGGTGGTACCTCCCCGGTTAAGTTGGCCCACGCAAGCTGAAATCATGTGGTTCTTTGAGATATATTATAAAGAGACTAAATATTTATACATGTACCTATGTATGTAGATATTGTACATTTTAAAACTCACTATGTATAATATTATATCGACGTCATTATCGTTATCATCATCGACGTTTTTAAACAACATGATACGGATAGCGTTCACCAAATAAAGTTTTAGCATCAATCATGACCTGTCATGTGTGATTTAGTGAGATTTTAATGAAGTAATGAGCGCCTAACCTTGGGTACCAAACATTTGACTTTATTAATATCTAGTAAGTGTTGCACGGTAGCCTGCTATCTATTTGTTATTCTCATACAGCCGGGAGCTATATGAGAGTAGCTCGCAAAATGTTCATTGCGAGAGAGAAACCGGTTTTTCCGCACTGTTCCCACTTTATTACCATTTAAACAGTTGCATAACAAGTAATGAATTATAAAAAAAAACCTACTGGGTATAATTTTTCTTTGTTTTTATTTTTATTTACCCAGTGTCACTCTCATGACTAAGATGAATCTCTTGACACCACCCACATAAAAATACGACAAACTGTTTAGGCTCTAGGGCGTGCCAAAGAAATATACACACAAACATACAAAAACTCATAAAACATAACCTTCCTTCTTTCGTAGTCCTGTAAAAACAGTATATATTGAGATTATTTAAAGACTTACATATTTTGTTTCCCAAACCCAGCAGTGAAGTGGGTGTGAAGTGTTGTAGGCTTTCGTAATTCATTTGATTCTAAAAGATACCTACAATAACCAGACCCTTTATATATCATATTTCGGTTTTTTTTATTTGAAATCTAGTTTCCTTGCAGTGGTTCTTAACTATGTTTGGTAAATATCGGTCCAGCAGTGTAAGATTAGCTCTTTTCCGAAATGATGTAAGGCATTATTGGCATAGGATTTTTTTTAAGCTTGTAGTTAAAGAGTGACAAACATCAAAACATCCTCACAAATTCGCACATGTATAATATGAATTAGATATTGTATAAATATGAATTATTCCAAATTTTATCTGCTTCGGTCTACATTACATTAGTTTTGAATTTTCTTCAACTACTATAATACTAATGAAATCTATACTAATACAGTCTTATGTACAGGGAAAGTAATGGTGCAAAACTATGAACATTAGTCCCGCACGTCTAGACAAGGCGTGGCATGTGCGTTCGCACTCTAATTGCTTCTGTATGCAACTTTTCACACAACCTAACCTACACTGCCAAGAAAACTGTTGTCCCAAGAAATGACTTTTCTGACAACTCGTTACTGTAACGTAGTACTAGTTGTCAGACTCCGGAAACGTTTAACAGAGAACATATTTGCCAAGATGTCAATTCTGATGCTGATAGCAAAAGTAGTCTATGATATTACGAACTGACAATAGATATAACAATATCACAACATACAATGCGGAACTTTAAGGACATACTATAAAACAAAATCCTTCGCCGCTTCTGTCTGTATGTTCGCGATAAACACAAAAGCTGCTGCACGGATTTTATGCGGTTTTTACGTTTTTGTAAAATTTTTGAGAATATTGGCTAAAATATAACGATATTTATTGAACATAAGCTATATTATATACTCCGTAAAGAACCCGTGCGAAGCCGGGGTGGTTGCTAGTTAAAAAGAAAATAATTTCATAAATATTGAAGCACAGTCACAATATGGTCTTGCTCTCTCACATGTTTTGAAGGATTTAGTGGACCGAACGTCCAGGACACAAAGATAATATAGTAATTTGTATGTTTTAAGTTTAAAAACAACCTTTAAAACAAAACACAATCTCTACACTTTAGGCCCTTGCCTTGCACTCACACATGTGCACGCACAAACAACAAAACTATTCCTCCGTATAATAAACCTTTACTACAATAGAATTTACGATCGTACACTCAAACTCGACCCATGTACTATGACCCGCTTCTGGCCCTAGTGTTAGGGTCACTTACACAATACTACTGCAACGGCTTCCATTTGCCGACTTCCTGCGTTCGATAGCTGCATAAACATCACCCGAAACAAAGACTGCATCGTCATGACACAGTTAAGAGACTGCATTGTTATTGCACCGTGTTTCGGTGACTGTCCTAAAAACCTTTGGCTGTTATTGAAGTATTGCATTCTAACTTTCAGATCAATGTCTGCAAACACTTGTCTAAATAAAGATTAACTTGCATAAGGTGATTTTTATACGGATATTTTTTATGGCATTCACGTTGGCAAGTTTTCCTAATAAAACACCTCGAATTAGACAAAGCAACAATGGCGAGTAATTAACACTGACCCATATACCTACTCCAAATTAATTTCTATATAATTTATCAAAGAATCTATTTGTATTGACATAACAATGGTGCGCATGCGCATACAATAGGGTGTGCGACCTTGCGCTCTTTTCGATTGTCGCACAGATACTCGAATAGATTGGCGAGTCGATGGTATCGATGCATCGTGTTTTTGTCGTGTTTGATCACGGAACTATTGCAAGCTCCTTGCAGTTCGTATTGTTCATATATGTATGGATCTTAGGGCTGCCTAATGATTAAATAATACATTTATTCTTCTATTATTATTCTTTAAATAAGTGAAACGAAACAATAATAATTTTAACATTTACTAAATAAGCCCCGCGGTATTACTTCACCCGCAAGTAACACTGCTGGTAAAATCAATTTCTTTATTTTTATACTCTTAACCATTTTCGAACCCTCAGCAATAAACACACAATCGCGGTGAACGAACGATTAATTTAAGAACCGTATACCGATAAGTATTAAGCTATAGTCCATTATATAGCTCAGTTTTACAGAATTTTAGAGATTACATTTTCGTGACTGCACATAAATCTTCCAATATCTTTTACAATCATGTACTTTTAGTTTTGAACGTGAGCCCTAGCGTAAATAAACACCCTTGGTATCAGATCGCGACGCATTTGGAGTAGAATTGAGTAGAAAACGTACTCGTGAGGTCAATACATGGTAGATCGTTCTACCCTACAAAGGTTATCAAGAGAAAGTTAGTGGCCGTTCACAAACGCATCTCTTTGTTAGCTTTGAACCAGTTTGCCTCATTTAAGCTCACGTATACGGTCAAGTCGTCAGGTAAGACTCGACGGGTTGGCTTGATTATATTGATGGGTAGTGTGGCAATCTTGAGATTAATGAGATTCAATTAGTGTAAGAATTTGTGTGGTAAAGGGATTGATGTAAACTTATACTTAATCGAAAACCGGGCGCTGTGTTTATGAGTTTTCACGGGGCCATAATTTCATAAAGGACTTGGCAGTTTTTGTATGGTTTTCCCGGTATTTTGTCTATACTTTTGCAGTTCATATTTAGAGCCGAACGAAGTATGCCGAATTCAGAGCTCGCTTCGGCAATAGGTCGCAAGTTTAAAATCATTTTGTGCAACACCAGGTAATGTACTAAATACTCTTAAATAGACATTTTAATTCAATAGTTTTTATGCCTCATCACTGAGCTGGTTCCTTATGTAAAATTAATTGAAACTTAGATCTCTTTATCTAGATAACTAATAAACAACTTCTCGATTGCATTATAAATATTATATGTCACACGTGCAATTTATGAGAAGCAATTATCAGATAGCAGACAGTGACAATCGGAACATTTAGATCTCGAACCGGTTTAAACACAATCTACGTAATTGAATACACTGATAGTAATACTTGGACTTTGAGAAAACCTTTTCGTAACTACGTAAGAAAAACAAAAATACCTTTTTAGTTATTCTTCAATATTTAAAAATAAATGGGCAGGAAGACAGTATTAGATCCCAAAAATCCATGCATACTATGGCCGATAAACATACAAGACCGCACACCGTTATTCAGCAGGTCGACTCAACGCTATCTATCGACGCTATAGAAAATATTATATCAAACATTATCTGTTTTACAGTATTTCGAAACAATTCAATGTAAGGAAAGAAATGAATCATTTTCAAAGCTTTATCCCAGGCCAAACTGTTGCAGATTCTGGTATGACATGGTCTGTAACCGTTATTCCGGCAGTTCTAACGTAGCACTCCATCACCACAGATCTGATATCTAGTCACCAAAGATTAGGCAGTGACAATGTGATGTCAATTAGACCATGCCATCTAACCGGCTCTTGAAATGGTAATATTTTAATACGGTCCGTGTATCTCACTAGGAAGTACTGATACCCATAGCGATTGAGTCTTTAGGAACCATGCCACTCAAAAGGTAGATTAGTTCAGAAACCCTCATTGAAAACTATACACTCACTTGCAACAGAAAAATTACTTTTTTTGCGTAATTGTTGTAATATAAATACTATATCTATTTGTGTTTTTTCAATCGATATGCATGCGTTAGGTAAGTATAGAAAAGTCTTTGTGAAAAAAGATATGATTTCGATTGCATTTTTCCATCTGTGTCTTTGCTTTCCTTTCACATACCACCCTCTTTATGGGTTTCACGTTATCTGCATGCCTGTCTGATCGCCTTTTAGATTGAAGACTGGTATTATTAGAATAAAATTTAACCTGTTGGCGACTTTGTACAAAATATATAATCCTTACACAAATATTTGTACATATTTGTTACCATGGGAGAACCACGCTTCGGCACGAATGGGCCGGCTCGAGCGAAGTGATGCCACGGCCTCACAGAAAACCGGTGTGAAACAGCGCTTGCACTGTGTTTCACTGAATGAGTGAGGATACCGGAGGTCCATATACCAAGTCCTCCCCTCATCCCCCTCCCCATCCCCGTAAGGCCGGTAACGCACTTGTGACGCCTCTGGTGTTGCGGGTGTCCATCGGGGGCGATAATCGCTATCACATGATACGTCTGCTCGTTTGCCCCTATTCCATAAAAAATAGTCATTTATAATAGAACCAGTTTAACAGACCACGGTTTTAATAAATACGGACCCCTAGAATTCGCGTGGTTACTTAATTTATTTGTTTCTTTTTCTACAACAAATATGAAAAACGTGTTTTTTCAATCAAACTAAATGATTTCGCACAAAACTGGTATGTACATAAAGACAATGGATCAGTTATATAACCGTTAACAATTCCTCATTATAATCACAATCAATACGTGCATTCGTCGATTGGACACTACTCTCCATAGTATATATATATAGTTATACACCCATACAATCACGATACCATAAGAAAAGCATTTGCACGCTCACTATATAAAATCTGTTCCCACAATTATTACACGTCGTAAAAACTGCCGGTGAAAGACCCCAGACTGCTTTTTTTTTATTGATTCATCGCACTTGACATCGATAACCTGTTTGATATTTCTTTTAGTCTTGAACTTCAAACCGTTCAATTACTGGGTCGTAAAGCAGCGGTGGTAACAAAGCGTTGGGCGGCCATGCGTGGGCGTCACTATAAATGATTGGTATATTAACGCTTCCGCGGCTGCGCCCGCGCATTTTCTGCTCTCGGTCCGTTTTAGCGCATGTCTGTAATGACTTACTAGAACTTGATGGATGCTAATGACTATATTAGTCGCGGGCCACTAGTTTAATGGGACCTTCGATTACATTTATTCACCTTGAATGTAACTTGAATTACTATAAAAAATACATCTATTGTAACAGTTTTTTACTCCGAAATTAATTTATTAATCTAGCAAAAACATATTACATAAATTATTATGATTATGATTTACAATACAGTTTTTTTTCGCAAATTTTTATATTTATAATTAATGTAACTTGTTTATTTTTTGCTTGATTCTTAAAATAATTTAAAGCAGTGTACATAAAAATATTCAAATTATTATGCATAGAGTAGTTTGCTATCGTAATAATTATTTTATCGTCTGCTAATTTAATATAATATTTTGGAATTTACTATAATAGGATCATCAAATTTTTGTTTTTTTGACAATTTGAACGCTTTTTATTCTTATTAAATTAAATAACTTTATAATGTATTATATAAATAATAATTAATAAAATAACCGGCTAATACTAACGTAGATATGCTAAGAATATAGGAGGGCTGTTACTTTTATCTTTATAGTCATATGGCACAGGCTCAATGACCTAATAAGAAGGGCAGTTAGGAACGAACTTCTCCACAGTCGAACTGTCATCTTTATAAGGTCATTAATCCACCTTGTTTGTTGGATATCCTGCCAGTTCGAGAATCTCTTTTTCTGTGGGCAATCCCATCAACCCTTATAGTTTCTTGCCAGTTCTTCTCCATGGAACCATAGATAATTATTGCAACAGGAAACTGGTTTCAACACAGACTCTACCCTTGACTAGTTGAAAATAATCTACTATTTTCTTATCTTCACTGGTATTGTAAGTAAGCAAATCTCTTCAGTCTGTGCGTACTGCCTTCTTTTAACTGTCGTGACAGTTAACGAATGGAACGACATATCGAATAGAAATGAAACTTGGTGGGTACATATACGTATATAATATAAACAACAGTACTATGATTTGGCATCTATCAACTGATGATAGAGACAGAAGGCGGACAAAGGATATTTTCAAAGGTATTGAGTTAATTTAGATAATTCGTTCTAGGCCTCCGAGTCCTGCTCAGAGCAAGGCAGCTGAGGCCGGCTGTCGGGGTAGTTTTTAGTGGAAGACCACAAACTTTTGAGCGAAAAAAATTTCTCACCCCGTCAAGCGTAGCAAAGGCTTTTTTTTGAAAAGCCTTTGCTACGCTATTGTGATGATAGAAACACGAAATTAATTTATACTCGAATATGCTTCTAAATAACTTCGTTATGCTTGAGATAGTTGTTCTAAACTATAATTTATAATATAAAAATACGTCATAAATTGTACGACAGCTTCTCATTTGATATATTGTTTGCAATTTTATATTTCCTGTAATTAATATTTTTATATATCTTAGAAAACTTAATTATGCTAAGTAAGCTAGTGAAGAGATATAATATATTATACTAAGATTCAGAAAATAATATTAATTAATTTTTTTCCCAAGATTCCTGCCTTAACCAATCAAGTTTAATTATTCGTCCATTCACATACAAGTAATATCTATTTAAAATAATCTTGATCTATATTAATACAATAAATGAATGTGACTAAATCAATTAAAACTAACTCATACAATGTTTATTTGTAATAATTAATTAATCAACAAACAATACCTTGCTCCTTGTTTTATTTTCCTCTTCAAATTCCTTTAATACTAATTAGGTCAAAACCATACAACCGCAAAACTACTTTATTGACTAGTAAATGATATCAGCATTTATATGCACATTAAAAACTCAAAGAATCGCATGCGTCAATACAAGATAATGTCCCTTGTGTGATACCAGGTGGGGTGATCATGGCCACGGCCCAATGGTTGATGTTGGGATGTTGTATACATGATAATCGGTGCGAGAACTTCTATTGCGCGGTTCAGGATTGGTAGTTTCGTCGTTTCCTTCATAACTCCATAGTTCGACGTGTATTCGGTAGATGACGCTGTAGTGTGTTTCTGTTTTGCATTGTATATGGAAGTCGCCACTCCTGCTAAGTATGTTGGAATTTTCAAAATGCATAGATCCATATTTTCGTAGTCTCCACTTCTGGACATAGAACTCTTCAAAGTCATCTTATAAAATACTAGCTGTTGCCCGCGGCTCCGCCTGTGTATGTGTCAATTATCGCGGTAAATAGTAGCCTATGTTATTGTGTATGTTGATATTCTGATGCATTTGCTATACTATTGTAAAGTTTCATTAAAATCTATTTAGTAGTTTTAAAGTGAAAGAGAAACAAACATCCATCCGTAAGTTCAAACTTTCGCGTTTATATTATTAGTAGGATAGTAATGAGTCCTTTTACAAAAGTCTCCTTCAACAATGACATAACAGATATGAGAACTTCGAGGCAGCTCCTTTAAACCACACCACAACTTGCGCGACTAATTAATTCAAGAAACCATAGTTAGCGTTATTGATGAGACTGCGTATTGATCAGTGGCACTTGGCGGCACATTTCCGCGATTGTTTCTGCTCATACAATGTATGTGTGGGCGATATGATTGCTAGTCGGCAGCTCTATAACAGCATAGAAAAAAAATGTAATTGCTTTATGAATCATTTAATAGTTGTCGGGTTGTTTAAATAAATTTATAAATATGCGCGGGTGTTGAGATCCAAAGAACTATTTAGAACCGAATTACGACAGTTTATATATGCCATTGTATTTATATCACGAGTGCACGATATCCTGCACCTGTTACGATAAAAATATCGACAAAATTTCAATTGCAAACCGTCCAAATTTCCATGTTTAAGTCAGGTGCGCACGCGTTGGCCCAGCAGGTGCTCGCACCGATTGTAGCCGCCCTCTCCCGCGCGCATTGCATACCCCTCATTCGTCCAATGCTAGGGCTGGCTTTTACCCTTTTAGTATATCGTACATTGTGTTGAAATTCAGTTTTAAACTTAAGTATAGTTTACTGAGATATCTCCATCAGTACTGATTTCAAACTTCTATTTTCTCTGAAGCTCATCACTATTTATAACATCCTAGGCATATACATGCTTCTTTTTTTATATCTCATATCTGTATTAAAATGTTTAAAATAGCAATCTGTATGTATTCTAATTATCAGCATTTAGCTGTTTATTAGAGGCGTTCATAGCCCAGTTGCACTCGGTGATTGGAAACAGTCAGCAAGGGCAAGCAACGACGGCGCGGTCAGTACCTGGATGGGTGACCGCTGGTGGCATGTTACCATGAGCGTCTCCGTGATTCGGAGGTTCACGTTAAGCAGTCGGTCCCGGTTGTTATCATAGGATAACAGTCGTGAGCTTAGTTGGAGGCCTTCGGGCAGCTTAAAAACATCCAACGGTAAGATTACGTAGCCACAACGTTGTCTTGCCAGTCCCCAATCCGCACTTGGCCAGCGTGGGGACGTATGGCCTTAACCCTCTCCTGAGAGGAGACCCGAGCCCAGCAGTGGGACATTATGGGTTGTTGATTTTGATTGAGCTGTTTATTGAATTTATCAATCAATATACTGCCTTCATTAGGAGTCTAAATACGAAATATTAACGATATGTCGTATTTAGCTGAACAGCTCTTAGGGCAATCCTATTGCCCCCAAACAGTCCTCTCTTAAATAATAGTCATTTCTTACCATAGTTTTACCGTGGGAGAGCTACGCTTCGGCATGAATGGGCCAGTTCGACCGGAGTGATACGGCCACGGTCTCACAGAAAACCAGTGTTACACAGTCCTTGCGCTGTGTTTCACCGAGTGAGTGAAGATACCGGAAGCCCATACTTCAACCACTCCCCCATCCCTCTCTCCATCTCCGCAAACGCACTAGTGACACCTCTGGTGTTGCTGGTGTCCATGGGCGATGGTAATCACTTACCATAAGGCGATGCGTCTGCTCGTCTGTCCGCTTTTACAAAAAAGAAATCTTATTTGTGAACTAGTTTACTTTTAAGACCTTCAACGCACAATTCATACTTACCTGTTTAATACCTACATCGCATTATCACAGTCGTACGAGGCGCAGCAGCCCTGTTCTTTAAGAATTTTAATTAAATATAATTTGCATGGCCGACGCTGTATACCATTTACATTTTATTTCAAACAATGCAGACTGCGCACGCGCAGAGTTCTATGTTGTTTAGGAACAAAATATTGCAAGCAACATTATAAGTCTTGCAATTAATTCCATAGCAGGATTAAACAGTTTTTATTTTTTGTCTTGTTGTTTATTAGGAAAAAGTTAAGACACAAACAGATTGAAACACACAAACAGAATAGATTATAAGTGCAACAAATACATGCCACATAATATACTCACAACAGTAACTATTGTGTTTATATTACACATAATAATTACATAAAAATATCGAACAGGTTTTTTTTACTAACTTATTAAGTTACATGTAACTTTAAATTGCTTGATTTCCATTCTAATTACTGGAAGTACTAACTTATTTATTGCACTAATTAATGTCGATCGTGTAATAAAACTTTTACAGTTTTGTTATAAATTTTACACTCTTTATTACAAGTCGGAAAAATAAGCACTTAATTACCTAAGAATGAAATCGTAAAATATTAATTTCTTAATTGTCGAACCACTTTACTGCCGAGTACCTTACTATTGTACTAGTGCTGGTTAGGTTCAATTTTAAATGTTTAACGTATGCAAATATTCATTTTTACTCCGCCCGCGTGTATGTCCATTATAGCAGTAAAGAGAATCATATGACCTTCCTCAAGAATCAAAGTATACCCATCATCAACAACCCATATGTCCCACTGCTGGGCTCGGGTCTCCTCTCAGGAGAGGGTTAAGACCATACGTCCCCACGCTGGCCAAGTACGGGTTGGGGATTGGCAAGACAACATTGTGGCTACGTAATCTTACGTTAACCGTTGGATGTTTTTAAGCCGCCCAAAGGCCTCGAACTAAGCTTCACGACTGCTTAACGTGATCTCCGAATCACGGAGACGCTCATGGTAGTATACCACCAGCAGTAACCCATCCAGGCACTGACCGCGCCGTCGTTGCTTACCCTCGGTGATTGTTTCTAATCACCGCGTAAACTGGTCTATGAGCACCAAACTATATCCATACAATTTTTTATTTGGTTTAGCCACAAGGTACAATTAATTTTTTTTTAAATCCCTGCACAAGCACTTAATCTAGTAGTCATACGCCAAAAATGCCTTACATCATTTTGGAAAAGAGCTGATACTCTTACACTGCTGGACCGATATTAACCAAACATAGCTAAGAACCACCGCAAGGAAACTAGCTGTGAAAAAAAAACTGAATCGAAATCGCTCTATCCGTTTGAGAGTTACGACGCCACGAGACACACATACACAGACATTGATGTTAAACTTATAACAACCCTCTTTTTGCGTCAGATGTTAATAAAAGGGTAACATACAAAAAGACAGACTAACTTTCGAATAAATAGATTGTTAAAAATGATCGTGACTATTAATATCTACAAGTTCATAAATATCTTTGTCGCGCAATAACTAATAATGGATTATTAGTCGGTACAATTATATCACAATAATCGAGTGTGTACAGTATGTCTCTATTTGCAGGCACGCCCCCGCGCGGCCGGCGCAGGCACGTTGCCCCTATGACATTAATAACTAAACTCTATCCGACATTAAATGTGGCCGCCAGCAGGGCGGATAGTCAGTTGTAGAATTTGTATTTTAAATCTAGATACAGAACCGAGTTATTGCGATAAAGGTATTTTTGTACTAACGACTTGGAAAAATGAAACCCTGTAACTTGTAAAGTCCTAACGACTTAGAGATGGTTTATTTGTAAATGTAAAATAAATAATCAAATATTAAATAAACCTTTATTTAAAACATAAACTCTACGTCGACAAATGAAAGACTTATGTGCATTGGTATAAATTTTTGAATAATTTGTAAATTAGTCAACTAAACGTGCCATTGTAATGAGTTAGATAGATATCTAACTAAATAAACGATACATCATACAAACACATACAGTAAGGCATGCCAATCAAATTGCAGAATAGGTTCTGACCATGACTCATCTTTATTCTATATTCAGCGAGTTTCCTAGCCCCAGCCGACAATCAGGCTGTAAAATGTTATACTAGGCATGTCTCTCCAATTGCTAACTAATATGCTTTTTCATAGTATAATAAAACATTTTATGATACGTTGAATTGAATGTAACATTTGTACTTAATGGTAGACATTATAACATCGTCTACACAAAATATACATAATTATTGACACTTGTGCATAAGCATGGCCAGAATACGATCTGTTTACATTGTGCTGATTTGGTAAGATCAAAATAAATATGGATGAGTAGATTGGAATTCAACATGGAATAAGTAGTGGTTATTACACGATCTGACTTTTCTAGTTTTATTTGGCTGTAACCGTTCGAGTCAACTGAGTTTATTTACTCTTAATAGATATTGAAATGTCACTTTTTGTTATATTAAGTTATAATTTATTAGTTATTTATTATAGTAGCCTAAGGTTAGGAAACCCCAGACCGCTATCAAGGGAGAATGCGATGGACTAAACAACGAGGTAATGTTGTTTACAATATAATGATGACAACAAGTTAGGATTCAATGTCCACCGCAAATCCCAGAGTGGAGATCAGTGAGTCGGGATTGCATTGCATGCTATTCGGGATTGCACCACCTCACCTGGTCGGACGATCCTCCTTTGTGTTGAAGGTACTTAAAACCCGTTCCTCCACAACATCTTAAGATTATATATATTATTATATTATATATTATCTTCATTATTGCGAGAGCAACGGTGTCATCGTAGATCGATAAGACCAAGGTATTAAATTTATTGTTAGCAAGCTCCATCCATCTCAATTGCGTAAAACTAGATGGGATCGCGGTATTTACTAACCGCTATTCCAAAACTCTGTGCCATTAGCTACACAATACAATACCATTGGTACGAATATAATAATACTGTGCTATCTATTAAATTGCACTATGATTGAGATTGTTTCTTAAACGTTTCAGGCTATTGCTGCATTTTATCCTCAGACAAGATAGAAATTAATAGAATTACTTTAACAAGAAAATATTCTTGTCTTTTATTCCAACTTATTATGGATAAATAAAACATTAATTCCAAAAGTATTTTGCTAGAAATAACTTGATCTCTAAAAGTAATTAACTTGGCTCACTAGGGGTGTAATTCGTTTGGATTGATACACAATGGCATTGTGCACATTTCTAATTTGAAATTTGATTGCATAGCATACTTCGCTGCACCCCTCGCCCTTTACAATTGTGTCTACGGTCGAGTCACGATGACTGGTGTGTTGACCCCAGCCGCTGCTGCCCATTTGCATGTACCAACACAAGGGAGCAGTAAAGCTTTCTATAAATCTAATCAAGGGCCGGCGACACCAGTTGTAAAATTTTACGACTTCCGTCGATTGCCCGCCACGACTGTTGGCTAGTATTTGCTCGCTTTTCTATAGGAAAGTGTCCGCAATACAAACCATAAAGGTATATTAATGAATCTCCTACGTAGTTCATCTTTTATAATAATTACCCAATGACAAGGTCATTAAGTTTTGTCATTTTCTATATTAATATGACAATAAACGTATTGGGACACAGTTGAGTATGTACACTACTAATCAAGACCAAATTAGGCATATAACTGATTACGCCACCGACTGTACCGTTTCGTCCATCGGCGTTTAACCATAGCGCTTCTAGATCGAACCTTTTTAGTAAAGCAACTAGACGCCGAGCCGGCGCGGCAAGGGCACCTGTCCGCATAGCCTTATTTATAGAAGTAAACATACCATCTGAATCTAAAACTTCAATCTCATTCGCATCGACTGAGTCATGATTCAATCACTTGGAACACCGATGTATGATTTAACGCATTATCTGTATGATTCGATTAAGAAATGATCGAGATGATGGATGTTATATGAAGCGTCTTATAACGTTCAACGTCATCGATAGAAAATGTCGATAGCCATCGGCGTGGAGATATCGGACGTGCATCTCGGTGTCGGTGCGGACGTCGATTGTGCAAGCGCTTATGAATAATTACTAGCTAGAGCACCAGCACGCGCTCTGGAGTCACTGTCAAGGACGCCTTTTCGCTTTTAGTCGGTCAACGATCGCTAGTGTTGCGTAACATCGGGAGTTTTGCCTTCGGGCCTGTTGCGCCACGCACCGTGAGAAATGCACGCCACTAATGACGTGTTGCTCAAGCGCCAAGTGGCAACCGCCACGCCCACAAATCGCTTTATTATGCAGAAAGTAAATCGAAACAAATGGAAACACTGTAACGGCGCTGCACCCGGCTTGTAATAAATACTAGGGACCCCGGCGGAAAGTGAACGCCAAGCACTATAAACATATTCGTATTAACATGATTGTGATTTATATTGTCGTTTAGCAACTCTCGGCGCGACAGTTTCTATATGAAAAAATGAGCTTTTTATCGGCTCAGTACCAGCGGCTCGCATATTCATAAAAGTTGATGATCCCTCATAAATATTGGTTGTTCACTTATTGTTATCAAACTGTAAATAATACTTTTTACATGTTGGGATCATAGTTTGACTGATTATGACGTGTTATTAAAAGTTATCTATACACATTTGTCGAATGGTTGTCAGATCAAGCTTCTAAATTTCTTTTCGATTTTGTCACCCTCGATCATAGTTTTAAATTTCTAGCGGGGCACATTTTATAATATGTGAGAAGACAACACAAACAACTGACAATCATTTTACTTTTGCAGTTAAAATATCGAATAAAATATTTTAGTTTTCACACAGTTTTTTAGACAGGCTGATGTTACACTTCAAACCAAACAAGCAGGCAAGACGTTGGTGTTAAGAAACCCAGACGGCCAATGATCACACAATATGTTTGACATATTGATTACTGAATATGTTGCCATCGTCGCGTCGTACATTTTTTATCGGATTTCTACGCAATCCAGCTGTGGTCCTTACTGCGGCAGGTGCGTGCGTTTTCGCCGAATTTTGTCGGCGTCCTGAACACGCAACTTCTTGCTGTACGAGCGGCGAATTCACTAAAATAAATATCGTCGTTTAATGGATGCTAAGTTTTAAAGTTATTTTGAGCATCCTGTGTAACTGCAGGAACGATGAATGAGTAAGATCGTCGGAATTTACCGGTGACGTTCTTAAGTCAATGTTATGTAAAATATTTTTATGAAATTGAATTAATAATTATTTGTTGCTACTCTCATTCTGAAACTTTTTATCTAACCTGTAAAATAGCTTTCGAAATTAAACAAATAGCTTAACTCTTCATATTTCCCCATCGGTTTTTACTCTTTATATTCGTCAATAAACCTAAAAAATACCTAATCATTAATTACTCTTAATGGTTTTAAATGTGTATCACATACATGTGTAACTGTTCTATAGTATCTGTTCTACGAAAATAACACAGCTACTGTTGCTATTAAATCCAAATTATCATGTCTAATAAAATAAAATGAACTTTAACAGCGGTAGAAATGACTTTCCTAGTACCCAGTCGTTTATAGTGGAAATATTATCACGTCTTTACAGCAACAGATGTGCAGCGCAATAACACCGTTTGCATGTAAACTCTCGCACATGTCGCGGCGGTGGGTCAACGTGAGACTTGACCCACTGACACGGTGTCAATAGTCTCTTCTGTTCTACAACACACTGCATGCATGTTTACATGTGACCGTTGAGAAATTTTCTATGATCTTTGGATTGTAACTTTCACGGGTCAATTACGATTACATTTTGTCATCGCAGGACACTTGACAGTTACTTTTTGTTACTTATAAAAGTACAATTATATGACATGTTTTTTAAAATAGTAGCTAGTGATTCTTTTAGCAGATTTCAGGCTTGATATTTTAGATAGACCATCCGCGAATGTGAGCTCCTTCTAAGCCATGCTCCAATGAGCTCCATCCATTTCTTTTTTAATCTTTTCGAAAAATTTCTTTTTATAATCGAAATTTTAATAAAGAATCGATGTTTTCTTCAGCAGAGCTTAAAGTGCACTGTCATATGAGAATTGAATCATATTTTGATAGCGATAAAATTTCCTAGGTCACGATATTCAGACAAATCTACAAATATATTTTTTTATTGTTTTTACTTAATCAATGTTTCGGCATTTCTTCTTGGAATGAGTCTTAGGCAAATTTCTGAAAAGATTTACTTGTAATAATAAATAACATTTATCGTTACAACAAAAGTTGTCTAACCATACATAAGTTCTACACATATAAGTGTTTAATTAAGATCGACTGTCATATGTCATTGTCTCACGCAAAACTTCAATGGCATATATAATATATCCATACAGACATTACCGCGAGCAGCTAGTACAGTTTGTAATTTTGTGCTCTAAAACTGTCAATTAAAGCCAGGCCAATGACAATGGCCTAGTTCTAATAAATTTAACGACTATGACGACATTGTGACGTTACGATGTTATATCAACAACTGTGAGTATTCTGTAAACGACTTTCAATAATTAGGTAATGCAACTGGTTGTTGCATCTTCCTGCATTGCTATGATTAGTCGTAAATACGAGGAAGATACCACGAAGTCAGTATAAATGTAAGGATTTAAATGATGGTTCTTTTAAACCTCTATTTATGTGAAGATCAAGAGTTTTATTTAGCTTCTACTAGACTTACACTAAACTAGACAGTGTAAACAAACAGTCTCTGTTCCTTTTTATTATTTTGCTTTTAAAAACATTGCTATATGGAACTTTTAAGGATATACCAGATTTAAATTGAATCATTTTATAACACTTAATTTTATTGCACTACTGTTAACATCCAAAATAAATAGAACAATATTGAAAATAATTAAAATGCAATGAAATCGTCACTAAAATTTTAGACGACCAGCCTAAAATGTTTCAATTTGTTCTAAATATAGCTAGCGGGGTGACCTTCCCGCCGTGTGCCAGGACGAGGTCACCGGGCCATAGGGGTGTTTCCGGCCTCTACCCGCCCTCGCTCGCTGTCTTGTGCCCTCCGTTGCCCTTCAATGACCCCGGTTTAACCTCGAATCGTATTCCGAGTCCTCCACGTGCCGACATTGACCTCAATACCGCATATGTTTTATACAACAACTCCCAGATGTTTTAGATATCCTAGTTTCGTCGTTAAGTGTCTTATATTGTACGTACGTAAAAAGTGACTTGAATCAATCATATCATAATTGGTATTACGATTGTCCCACAGTATGAACTCCTCAAATTTCTATGACCCAACACCTTTAATGATGAATTTAGGATATTGAAAAAAGTGTAGGTATTCGTTTTTTGTTTCTTACATTTTTTACATTCAAGAAAACAGGCGCGTAGTAAAATAACGGAAACTTTTTGCTAGCAACCTAAACATTATTAAATTAGTAGATGAGTTGTTCGTCTGAAGAATCGTAATATAAACAGATTGATTACAGCCAAGGTTGAAATAAATTATAAGCAATGTGATCCAATATCTTAACATTTTAATTAAGACTTTTAACAGTGATGGCGAGACTGATCTTTGATGGGAAATACACACAAAAATTATTGCGAACTTAGACAAAGGATTATGAGATTCTGTCTACTTAACCTGGCTTCTGAAAGTTTAGTTTAGTTAGTTTAGTTTCTAAAAGGGCTGTCTCAAAAGCTTCATGAACCTACTTAAGAGTATGTCAGAAGCGAAGGAAAAAGGTGTGCTAGGACTACAGTAAGTGGATAACAACTGTCTTTGCCTACTTTTCTGGGAAACAGGAGTGATATTATATATTTAGGAAATTGGAAATACAACTTTCAAGTTACGTTACCTGTATGTTTCATCATCATAATCCTATTTCCTACCGCATTCCACTGCTGGACATATGCTTTCCAATTACACGCCCCTTGGTTCGATCAGCGGCTTTTTGCATCCAGCTCCTGCCAGCCGTCTTGCGCAGATCATCACTCCACCTGGCCTGTGGACGTCCTACAGTACATTTGCCGAGACGCGGATTTTATACTATTTCGTAAGTCATGTCAACGATGCAGGAGATACTGAACTCGACGGCAAATTACGCAGTTCTTTTAATGAACTATTATGACAGCATTACAAAATATATTCGAATAAAACTCGCAAGTCGAAGTGTACCACACGCAGAACATTTTGAGTTAATGAGCGTAAAAATTTGTGTGACCCGCCGTAACGGCATTGAACGAGTTACGTGGGAAACGCTTATTGTTAGTGTTTTTATTTTAAAAAAATATACTTCTCCAATACGATCTGTAGCTCAAGCATTGTACGTTTGGTATTGGCAACATGGTTTTTTACATTTTGTGGGTAGTTTAGAATATTTCAGATAAAAATTTGTAGTCTTGATTACTATGCTTGTGACTCACGTTACCTAGAACTACAATTTCAAACATTGTCAGTAGTTTATGATTTTTACGGAGACATGAATGGAAAGCAAATCATAGAATCTATTATCTCGAATACGTCATAGATGTTAGTAAGCAAATTATTGAATAAAAATTTATAGACTTCTCTAGTTTTTACTAGAGATATACCTGGATAGGTAGACTTTTATGGCGTTAAAAATGTTTATGTGTGGTTGTATATGAAATATATATTTTATTTTACTAGATAATTTGGATTCAATTGTAGCCGGTAGGCGAAACAACAACCAGGTTCTAGAGGTGTTATGTAATTTACAGCATATTAGCAGTATTTTTTTAATACTAGTTTTATTATAGCCGATTATGGCCAGGTCAACATTTCCTCAGCTGGCGCAACAGCGTGTAGGTTTAGCTCGGGTTTCCACCATAGGGTGCCGGTTCTACAGCTCTAGCTCAGCGTAACTTTTAAAGACGATAGCAAAGCTCACAAATAAATTACAGTATTTTTATTTAAAAGGGACTGTCTAGAAATCATTTCAGTAATTCCACAACTTCTGATTAAATCACACTACTCTAGTCGCTAAGAGTTTATACCAAAAAAAGCCTTTTGAAAGATCGCCTTACATGTTTTTGTCAACATCTGCAATTCGTTTATGCCCGTTACATCTAATTATTCCTTGAACAAATCCGCCATTATTTCTGCAGTTCTGCATTTTATCCAGTGTATAGACAAACTACATAATAATGCGTTTAATATTTTGCGTAAAGCTCTAACATCTCCTTTAAATTATCTATCTAAAGTAACTAATGTTAATAAAGCATTGTTCCGCGCCACTCTAGATTCTGCGCCGGCGCATAATTACATAACGGCAGCGACTAATGAGTTGAACTATTATTTTCCAGGAAGTTTTGAGTTCTGGTTGTAAATTTGATAATTGATGCTAATGCTAGTGTTTATTTGTTCATTATTTGTAAGTGATATGCCTTTCGTGTAAAGAAATTACTTCATTTAAAATCTTGTGGCCATTGCCACGTTAGTTCGAAATAATATTACCTATTGGAAAAAAATAATATTTTTGAACTTTTTAATGATAAGCGGACTGAATAGTCTACTGTGCAGTCTACCTGTCACTAAAAGGTATATTTGTTTAAATTTAAAAGCTAATTAAGAAAAGGTACTAAACACTTTAAATGAAAAAATGAGAATTTAATAAACAGAAAATTGCCCAAACGTGTCCTGCATTTAACCTTGCCACATGAAGTCACTAAATTTTGCTAACTATACTGAGACTTATTCATGACATTGACATTTTATAATTTTATAATCCTACATAAAAATTCTTGATAAACTCTTATCTGCGAGTATTATAGAAAATTTACACATTGAGTAAAATCTTAGAACAAAACAAAAATGCATTGTCATTTAGCTTCGATTTTTCGGTCACTACCCGGTTCCTTGATTAACAAGAAACTACAATATAAAATATTTGTATCTAATCCCTGAATTCATAATTTACGTTTTACTTTAATAGATTGCTCGGTAGGACCATCTTCAAAATACTACTGCGTGTGCGCACCTTCTATTATTTGAACTACAATTATTCCCGCTAATGCCGCCTAATGGTCGTCCCTGACATATTTACGATCCACACTTTGTCTTAAACGGCGACAGGTTAATGAAGTCGCCAGATTACAATGACGGTAATACCACATTTGCCAGGAAACATGATTTAAGGAGCTCATAGTAGAGCCAGTCTTTGTCTAGCTTTCGAATAAGACAGCTTTCACATAGCTGTTCCTTATGTTTTGTCTCCTTTCGTGAGGTTACGTAAGAAAATTTATGGCATTAACATAAACAATATTACGTAAGTGGCTAAAAGATAAATTTGATTCAATTATTTGACTAATAAACGACAATTTTGAAGTGATTGTAATAGAAAATTAATAGATCATATCTAAATCTTAAAATGTTGAATTGATGTTTGTCGACTGTCTCATTTATATTTTAGGAGACCCTACGTTCTTCCTAAACATATTTTCACAAAAAGAGCATGGTCTTGCCGTTTTTGTTTTATCATTGTAGGGCTGTACAAAACATTGTATTTTTGTATAGGCTTTCTCTTTCTCTCCCTTAGTTTATAGTCATTTTTAATTTAGAGAAAAAGAAGCAGCCCTTGTTCTGAATTAGTCAAGTATAGAACATATTTAAAAATGTTTTCTACTCTCTTATTCCAGGGGCAAATTCGCATCAGTACGCAAAATCCGCCACTTAGTGTCAGGGGAGGAGTACGCAGCAAAGTTCATACGTAAGCGGCGGCGCGCAGCGGACACCACACGCGAGATCCTGCACGAGGTCGCTGTACTTGCACTCTGCTCTGATTGCACGAGAGTCGTCAGTCTACACGAGGTATTTTACATTTATTTTTTAAATTTGATTGAAATAAAATACATTTCCATGTAATATAAAACAAACAGCTTGACTAGAAGTTTTGTTACATGTTTCTATCTTTCTTAGGTTTTCAGTCTTAACATTGTAACATTCAAAATAATCAGATCAAAATTTAGACAACAATTGGAATGGATCGTTGTTAAAATAAAGCTAGATAGTCACTTATATTTCTTATGCAAGAAGGAAGTTTTACTAGCTTTTCAGCTATTAGTACTATTCTATAGTCTTAGAATGTCCATTTTATCAAGAATTAGCTATTTCCAAAGTATTTTATAGTTATTTAGCTAAAAATTTACATCATTAACTTTCCAGGTCTATGAGACACGTTCAGAAGTGGCGATCGTCTTAGAATTGTGTGCGGGCGGCGAACTACAACGTCTTTTGGACGAGGAAGACAGATTATCCGAAGGATCGGCACGACGGGCACTGCGTCACGTTCTTGAGGGACTGGCACATCTACACGCACGCCGAGTGGCCCACTTAGACCTCAAACCACAGAACCTTCTCCTAACAACTGGGAGTGAAGAGCTGTTGATATGTGACTTTGGCATTAGTCGTGCCATACACCCTGGAGCACACGTCCGTGAAATATTAGGCACGACAGATTATGTTGGTAAGTAGCTCATTTAATTTGGTATTGATTCCAAATTTTAAAAGTAATCGAATGAAAGGCGCATCATCTAAAAAAATAATACAAATAATACTTGTCTCAAGAAACTAACCCTGTAACATAAATTAACATTTGTTAAAAAACGTCGATGGTCACGTCCTGGAAATTATCGGAGTCGAAATTCTAACTGTGTTAGTAGTGTTTGTGAAAAAAATTATCTTCTTCCATCATTTTTATAGCAATTAAAACTATTAATAACCTTTAAGTAACTGAAACACTGAATAGTAAACAAACACAAAATGATAATGACGTCATTGGCTGTGTCAAAAGCGCGCGCAAAATGGCGGCGTTTGAATAGCTCAAATTTAGTCAGTGTTTTAAATTTCACTTTGAAAATTAGTTTGACTTTCTTCAAGCCTATTTATATATTTTTTCTATGATATAGAGACGTAAACAATCAGATTAAGAAATAAAAAAAATAGTTAATCATGGAAATATAGTTGGAGGAAGGGAGCTACTGTGAGTTTAAATTTACATCTTCTAGATCGTCACCAAGACCGCGTGCAGCGTTGCAATAAGTCCTCTACATGAAAGCTTACCGCCAGATATTAAGAATTTTCATGAGGCTACTTGGCGGCACCTCGAACTTTATAACCAATATCCACCAATGTAGCAGCAACCCAATACCATAAATGAATCACAATTTATAATATTCTTTTCTCTTTCCAGCGCCTGAGATCCTGTCATACGAACCCCTTTCATTGGCGGCAGACATCTGGTCGGTGGGTGTCCTGGCGTACGTCCTCCTCAGCGGGTATTCGCCCTTTGCCGGCGACACGAAGCAAGAGACGTACCTGAACATAGCGCAGTGCCAGCTCACCTTCCCCAAGCGACTCTTCCGGGGGGTGTCGCATCAAGCCATACAGTTTATCAAAGAGACTCTTGTCGTTGATCCTAAGTAAGCACAACTGGCAGTTATGACAATTAATTATAAGATAGACCTTTCTAAAGTCAGATATATATATATATTCGTAAAGCAAAATCTTTGTGCCCCTTCATATTCGACACAGTTACATACAGACTGTATAGAGGAGTGCAGAAAGCAAAAAAAATACATTCATACATTTAATGAAAATAACAGTTTGGAATAATTTGTAAGTGTATAAGGTGCCCTATGACATGTCTTTGGGCTATTTTTTTAATGAAAGGATAGAATGTAATGAAATGATATTTCATTTGCAGAAATACAGTACACTTATTGTAACGAGAGAGATTATCTCTAAATAAAGTAATAAAAAAGTTGTAAAGGAAAGGAACCACATATTTCGTCAGACTGTTCTGACAGGCATATTTTTGAAATGTAAATGCTTATCATAACATATATTAAATACAAACACTACTTAGCTCATATCAAAATATTTATTAATGAATGTCATGAATTGGATAGTTGTCTGTATCGTAAATAAATACCGATGTCTCCTTCATTAAGGCAGTAGTCTGCTTTAGGAGCCGAAAAAAAAGCGTTTTCTCAACAATTTTTTTGAAAGGGAAGGAAATGATTGCGGTAAACGAAATTTTGAGACGATAGTATATTATATTCAAGTTTTAAAAAAAACAATTTTTATTATTACAAATTATTGAAATTTGCCAAAGTTGTAACGATTTTTCTGGGGCGCCTGGAGTGTGCACTCGTAAATCGGTGCCGGTGATGGAGGTCGTGCGATGCATCTGAAACAGTGGAATCAAATTTTTNAAAGCAAAATCTTTGTGCCCCTTCATATTCGACACAGTTACATACAGACTGTATAGAGGAGTGCAGAAAGCAAAAAAAATACATTCATACATTTAATGAAAATAACAGTTTGGAATAATTTGTAAGTGTATAAGGTGCCCTATGACATGTCTTTGGGCTATTTTTTTTAATGAAAGAATAGAATGAAATGATATTTCATTTGCAGAAATACGGTACACTTATTCTAACGAGAGGGATTATCTCTAAATAAAGTAATAAAAGAAGTTGTAAAGAGATATTAAAAGAAACCACATATTTCGTCAGACTGTTCTGACAGGCATATTTTTGAAATGTAAATGCTTATCATAACATATATTAAATACAAACACTACTTAGCTCATATCAAAATATTTATTAATGAATGTCATGAATTGGATAGTTGTCTGTATCGTAAATAAATACCGATGTCTCCTTCATTAAAACGAATATTACAAACTTTCGGAAAATATAATTATTACAGATTTTCATTCATCTTACAAATCAATATATATAATCAAATAAATATTGAAAGATATTGCTCAATTGAGTGGTCTAAAACAATGACGTCACAAGTTTAGAGTTTCGTATTGAGTACATTTTTCATACAAAAATGTCATTTTGACAGATAATAAAAAGTGACTGATTTGGCTAAGATGGCAACTATCATATTACAATGTCTAATTTTTAACATTGTAATTCTTGATGTTCATTGTGATTGGATGTTGTTTATGTATCAATGTGACATGATGTGGACATGCAAAAATCGATTAAATAGTTAGAGTTTCTATATCTACTTACATACTTTAGTAATATGTAGTAGTTAGCAAGTATTTTAAACATTAACATTATCTATGTTTGTTGCAGGGGTCGTCTTACAGTGGAAGAGTGCCTGGAGCACCCCTGGTTAAAAGACGAGGTGGACCTGCCGCATGCCATCGTTGGCGTCGGCTTCGTCGTCAGCGAACTCGCACACGATGACGACGATGATGAGGACATCACCCTCAGCGCCAGCGTTAACACCGGCAACGGACTCAGCGGTGTAAACGGAGTTAACGGCGTAAATGGAGTTAACGGTGTAAACGGGGTCAATGGCGTTAATGGACACAATAAAGTTAACGGTCACAACAGTGTCAATGGATGCAAAGGGACCAATGGGACACATGATGATGAAAAAGGTGAGCAGCAATAGTTTTTAGTTATTTATATTTTCAATATGTGAATACGTGCATGAACGTGTACCTACGTGTACATATACGTACGTGTATGTTCGTCTACGTACTTGTACTTACGAAAGGGTACTTGAAGTGCAAAATGTTTCATTAATAATTTAACATTTATTAATTTTTTATTTCAGAATCATGTGTATCCCTAACGCCACAGGGTTCACCTCCAACCCCGCGCTTGGAGCGCTCCGAGCGCCTCGAGCGCGTGGAGAGCGACGAGCGCGACGAGCGAGGCGAGCGTGCTGAGCGCGACGAGCGTTCTACCGACAAGCCGCTCAAACACGCGCACGCACGTGACTTTTCACCACCTTTCCCTGACGCACCTTCCACGCCCAAGGTGAGGCGGGGCTCGTGATTTTACTTGAAACTTCCCAGGACTCACTTCCCCAAAATGTAATCATTTGGTTAGGTAATCTAACCTTTGAAAACTATTGTGATTGCTCGTGTTTTCTTTGTTAGAATGCATGTCTTTTTCGACGCATGGCTATATAAAGGACCAAGTAATATGGCTTTTTTAATTTGTCACGTCATATACCAAAATAGGTCTATAAGTAACATAACAATTCAGATAATTATGTGTATTCGTACGATTAATTTCTACTCTTTTTGTTTCTATTTTTGTCTTCTTTTTAATTGTTACGTTGCAGTATGATGTCTGTCTTATAGTTTTCTTAATTTTTGATATGTTTTTTATTTATGTACAATAGAATATGAAGTCAACATTAGGATGGTTACTTGTTGTGCCAAAGGGCTTTTAGCGTGTGTTTATTTTATAGTCATAAGTAGTTTTGTAGTTTGTTTGTGTGTATTAATATGTTGTCACATGTGAATTTTTATAGCCAATTTAAATCTATATTTTTCGTTTTTCCTTTGCATAAAAATTGTGTGTATTGTATGCATGTGGCACTCATTAAGGGCTTAACTGTAGGTTCTTATGAACTTGAAAAAGTTCGATTCATCTAATTTTTTTATTTTGAAAAGCACCAAATAATTAATTTACTGCAAATGATGTGTAGACAGTTTTGCCTGCTGCCTGCCTTTGTCGCTCAGCTATACTGGTCTTGACTTAGAAAACTTAAATCCTTGCATTGCCTAGCTTTCGACGTCAATTAGCCAATTGTTTTGGAAGTATTCAAATGTAATGCGTGCCCTGTTCAGGTGTCGCGCAAGTCCCACCACGCGCCGTCGGTGCTGGCGCTGTGCAAGAAGTTCCAGCCCGACTACGAGAAGCCCGCCACGCTCGCGCACGCGCACCTGGAGCCCTGCGACTGGGGCCCGCCCGCGCCCGACCGCGCCGTGCTCTGCTAGCGCGGGGCCCTGCCGGCGCGCCTCGCTCGCGCACGAGTACCTGGAGTCCTGCGGCCGGGGCCCTGCCGCGCCGTGTCGTGCCACTGCGGGGCCCCGCCGGCCCTGCCTAGATAATTAAATTGTTAATGTGTCGATCGCGTTTATATCGTAGTATCTAAGTGTTCGGTAGAGTCTATCGCCGATGTGTTCGAGAGTTGGGACCAAACTTGTCGTCTAGTGGAGAGTGAGAAGTCGGTGTGTTGTTGTCTTATGTACGATGTTCAAAGTTTATCACCGCGTGTGACCGTTTACGGTATGTTGCTTAGATAGGTAAATTGTTTACGATTGTCATGAGCTCAAATACTTGCGACTTAATTTTCATTGTAAATTTGCTTAGATGAGCTTTCATCGAGTGATAGTTAATTCATCCTCCATACTGAAAATATTTTCATAATACATTAATGTATACGTTGTTTTCGTCCATTGTGAATTCATTTCGTTGTAACCGCATTTTGTTTGTCTAAAAACGAGAATTCATTACTTTGAAAGCTGTTGTGATCAATAACTCATTTGTAAAAAATAAATTATTGTGATATAAAAACTTACTCTTTTATTACAAAGCCCACAAAAAAACCCCTATTTCTTAAAATGGACGTTTTCTGTTGCTAAATTTGAAAATTGTCAATACCATGCTGGCGATCACATTTTTGGTCTATACCAATAACGTGATGGCCAGCATAGTCTCCATGGTTTTGTGTCAAGTTTTCCATATCTTTGCTATGATGGTGTCCTGGGTGGGTGCCTTACGTCTCCCAAAGGACAAACAGTGGAGGTGACCACATATTATTAATCCGTTAATACACCGACAACGGGGTATTGTAGTTTAGTGAATCTGTACCTATGAAATGGTTTCTAAATATAAACCATCATCATGCTAGTGTAAAAATGTTAAGATACATTTTCACAATTATAGTTTGATTACTTTTTAAATAATTGGAATAATGAGGTTTGTCATCGAAATTGTGGATATATGAATCTCCAACAAGTGGAAACATATCACAAAAACGCTACGCTAGTGATGTATCGAATTACCCAATGCAATTATATTAATCAACATATAAATATTTCTTCAATCGTCTATATAATTAATATTTGTACCGATAATAGTAAATCTGCCACTCAAGAAGAATATCAATTGTTGCTCTGCTACTAAATATATATATCAAAATCAAATATCAATTGAAATATTTACCTTATCGTTTTTTTGTGTGTAACTTATATTTTTAAAACAATATCATTTTTTTTGGATATTGGACACACAACGCCATATACTTTTAATCTGCTTAGGAGAAAAACTAAACTTGCTATACTTAAAAGTATAGCAAGTTTAGAAAACGTAGGAATGCGTTTTTTTATTGCTTTGTAACAACTTTTAGAAAAGTTAAGTTCTAAAAATATGATATTTACATAAAAATATGTTTATTAACTTTTTAAACGACGTTCGGCGTTACTATTGGACAGTGGTCTGTACTGAACTGAAATAAAAAGCGAGTAGATGTGAAATAAACTACAAAGATAAATGAAAGGAATGTAACTGCTGTAAATGCACCCATAAGAAGTAAATAAATGAAACAAGACCTCAGAAATACATATTTATATTGAAAACCTACAAAACGGTTTTGTAAATAAAGTTGGCACTACAATATGTAATAATAATACCTGAGACATACGCTTAACATTAATGTAACGGTTTTGTAAAACAACTTATACATTGTAAAGAATTCATTCTATAGAGAGGTAGTCAGACAGAACATAGTTTGATTGCTTCCTTGGATGAAATAATCAATAAAATAACTTAAAAAGCAGTATTAATCTATAGTGTTTATAAAATTACAGGCCAGTTTCACCCGTTTCTTATAAAGTTATATATAAGTTAAATATATATAACTATTGAACATTTAAAAGTTGCTTATGTATATACTAGCTTTCACCCGTGGCTTCGCCCGCATTTAATAAAAGTACTCTATCTACTTCTATGTTACTTCTAATACCTACAAGAATAAGTGTACAAAGTTTCATGATGATCGATTAAGTAGTTTTCCCGTGAAAGCGTAACATACAAGTTACCTATTTATATATCAGCAATTATATATATTTTAATACCAGCTGACCCGGCAAAATTCGTTTTTCCAAAAAATATGTAGGATGGATAACAATTAGAGGTATGAAAAAAAAATGTTGGCCCATTCTCAGACCTACCCGATATGCACACAAATTTCATAAAAATTGATCCAGCCGTTTCGGAGGAGTTTGGTAAAAAACACCGCGACACGAGAATTTTATATATAACATAAAGTTTTATGCGTGCAATAGTGTTATATAACTTATATATATGACTTTTAGCTTTTAAATAGTTTTTTAAGGCAGATCATTATCGGAAATTTTACGGAATTATAGAAGTGGACGAATAAAAGTGGGAAACATGTAGGCATGAGGTATGACGTATGCCAGCGGAGTTCAATAATAAACAGTTGAAAGAGGTTAGTTTTTAAGCGACTACGGCGAAAAAAAAGAAGATAATATTTTTGTCTGTCTAAGTATGTGTGTATTTGTTATCGAAATAGATTGTCAAATAGATAGTCCGGTAATTTTTTTAAACTTTTTTTTNTCGTGTTTTCTTTGTTAGAATGCATGTCTTTTTCGACGCATGGCTATATAAAGGACCAAGTAATATGGCTTTTTTAATTTGTCACGTCATATACCAAAATAGGTCTATAAGTAACATAACAATTCAGATAATTATGTGTATTCGTACGATTAATTTCTACTCTTTTTGTTTCTATTTTTGTCTTCTTTTTAATTGTTACGTTGCAGTATGATGTCTGTCTTATAGTTTTCTTAATTTTTGATATGTTTTTTATTTATGTACAATAGAATATGAAGTCAACATTAGGATGGTTACTTGTTGTGCCAAAGGGCTTTTAGCGTGTGTTTATTTTATAGTCATAAGTAGTTTTGTAGTTTGTTTGTGTGTATTAATATGTTGTCACATGTGAATTTTTATAGCCAATTTAAATCTATATTTTTCGTTTTTCCTTTGCATAAAAATTGTGTGTATTGTATGCATGTGGCACTCATTAAGGGCTTAACTGTAGGTTCTTATGAACTTGAAAAAGTTCGATTCATCTAATTTTTTTATTTTGAAAAGCACCAAATAATTAATTTACTGCAAATGATGTGTAGACAGTTTTGCCTGCTGCCTGCCTTTGTCGCTCAGCTATACTGGTCTTGACTTAGAAAACTTAAATCCTTGCATTGCCTAGCTTTCGACGTCAATTAGCCAATTATTTTGGAAGTATTCAAATGTAATGCGTGCCCTGTTCAGGTGTCGCGCAAGTCCCACCACGCGCCGTCGGTGCTGGCGCTGTGCAAGAAGTTCCAGCCCGACTACGAGAAGCCCGCCACGCTCGCGCACGCGCACCTGGAGCCCTGCGACTGGGGCCCGCCCGCGCCCGACCGCGCCGTGCTCTGCTAGCGCGGGGCCCTGCCGGCGCGCCTCGCTCGCGCACGAGTACCTGGAGTCCTGCGGCCGGGGCCCTGCCGCGCCGTGTCGTGCCACTGCGGGGCCCCGCCGGCCCTGCCTAGATAATTAAATTGTTAATGTGTCGATCGCGTTTATATCGTAGTATCTAAGTGTTCGGTAGAGTCTATCGCCGATGTGTTCGAGAGTTGGGACCAAACTTGTCGTCTAGTGGAGAGTGAGAAGTCGGTGTGTTGTTGTCTTATGTACGATGTTCAAAGTTTATCACCGCGTGTGACCGTTTACGGTATGTTGCTTAGATAGGTAAATTGTTTACGATTGTCATGAGCTCAAATACTTGCGACTTAATTTTCATTGTAAATTTGCTTAGATGAGCTTTCATCGAGTGATAGTTAATTCATCCTCCATACTGAAAATATTTTCATAATACATTAATGTATACGTTGTTTTCGTCCATTGTGAATTCATTTCGTTGTAACCGCATTTTGTTTGTCTAAAAACGAGAATTCATTACTTTGAAAGCTGTTGTGATCAATAACTCATTTGTAAAAAATAAATTATTGTGATATAAAAACTTACTCTTTTATTACGAAACCCTCAAAAAACCCCTATTTCTTAAAATGGACGTTTTCTGTTGCTAAATTTGAAAATTGTCAATACCATGCTGGCGATCACATTTTTGGTCTATACCAATAACGTGATGGCCAGCATAGTCCCCATGGTTTATGTCAAGTTTTCCATATCTTTGCTATGATGGTGTCCTGGGTGGGTGCCTTACGTCTCCCAAAGGACAAACAGTGGAGGTGACCACATATTATTAATCCGTTAATACACTGACAACGGGGTATTGTAGTTTAGTGAATCTGTACCTATGAAATGGTTTCTAAATATAAACCATCATGCTAGTGTAAAAATGTTAAGATACNGTGTATGTGTGACTGTAAATAGCAACAAATGTAAACCTTATAGTTAAACATATAAGGATTAAACTATGATGACTTATGAGTATGTTGTTATTCAGTAAATTAGGTGGTCACTGCATTAGAGATACATTTTTTAGATGCCAGATTCTCTCTCTGCTCTGCTGCAGTCGGTAAAAAAGGTGTATAATTATTCACTAATAAAGAACAAAATTTGATTATTTGATATATTTAAAGTTTTATTACTTTTTTCGGTTATCGATTAAGTATTAATTAGGAGTTTATTACTTTAATGCAATTATTGGATTTAAGAAATATTTTTATGTAACATAAAACATTTTTTTAATCTATATATATTATTAAATTATAATTATTGTAAGACCATGCTTGCTTATGCTAAAATCAATCCATGTACTATCGACAAACATGAAACATGACCCACTTTGCCGATAAATCGTTTGAAATCGTCAAAACAACAAATATTTCCCTCCTTCACAGTGCATGCCGCATTTAGGTCGTTTTAAACACTAAGCAAGCTACGTCAATAATGATCGGAGATCTTTATCATCACTGCAGTAGATAATTTTATGTTTTTATAAATGCTCTTCAAAATTAACTATTATTTTTACAATGCTTTTTGAAAACTACAACAGATAATTCTTTGCGTAATAATATTACAGAAAACAAGGACTTTACCATAGTAATGAATATTTACGCATATTTCGACCTAATTGTGTTGAGTTTTCTGTAACAAATAAATTTACAATATGGCCGACGTATTGGCGAGTCCGAACTTCGCGCAGATGGTTACGCAATAGTTTAGAAGTTAATAAAATAAAATAAAAATAGCCTTTATTTCCTGTAACCTGCTTTATACTTTCTTTTCCTTTTTTTAATAAAAAAATTATTAAATGATATCTGATCAAGTAGTATTATCGGCAAACAGGTCAGGTTGTCTTCTGACATAGCCCTCCTCTAATTCACTTAGTAGGAAGACGCCAGACACAATTAGTTTAGAAGTTACTGATTTTTATTTATATAAGACAAAACGGAATATTACAAATATTAGTGAATTTCGTACTTAATAAACGAGATCACGACTTTAATAAAAAAAGCAATAAAATTTTATTTTCTCAGTTCAAAGGCATGATTTTCTTTAAATATCAGTTTTCTATTAACGCCTACTTGAGTAAAAACTGTTTGAGAAATTATATAAAATTAAAAATAAATATGTTTTTATGACTTAATTGCATGCGCTAAAGTTCGCAGAGCTTATGTTCAGACTCGCCAAGATACGTCGGCCTTATTATATGGTGGGTCATGTTCCAAATTTTTCGATAGTACATATGTATAGCGTAGTGTATGCATATGCTCCTCGCTATATCAAACTGGGTGACAACCAGATATGTAACCTAAAGCCATAATGAGTTCCAATTTTATAAATAAGAGATTTTCTTATTGCAAAAACGCAGATCTAATCCACACTAGTTAAGCTACCATAATTATAAATTTATTAACGACTTAAGTTGTCTAATAATTCATAAGATGGTATGAACACGATTTTTGGTGGATATTAATAAACATTCTAATGGTTGAGTGATATTCTATATATTGTGTTCAGTACAAATTTTGTAGCCATATTTTCTATATGTGTTGTCTTTACTGTATGTTGAATCTCAAACGCAGTATGTCTGTTATATACACATTTCATTAAATCCAGATCAAAATGGTCGTGTTATGTGGCTTTAATGGATCCATAGACAGTTTGAACTGCCATCGATCCCGCAATCTGTATCTAGTATTGGTACCGTGACCATCGGTCAAGTTCACCGGGTCACAAATACATTAATTTAAATACCAATTTAGAATCGTTCAATGACATTCAATTTATGTGTTTGAGTGGCATTTAGATTTGCGACTGAACTGATGATTTCTAGTGAGTTCAGTTAACACCGTGTCGGTTATATTGGCTCAAAATAGTAAGTAATTTAGAATTCCACCTTTCCTTTAACGAAAAGCAGAAGTATTAGTGTATAAACTAACTATTGCCTAAGATACACAACCTACACATCTAATTCTATATATTTTAAGGCGGAGTATATTATGTAATATTATATTTATTACTCTAAAACTTAACATACAATACAAAGAGATACGCTATAATTAACCTTCAACTTGTTGCGAACGCTATGCTATGTAGTCCCATAAGTGAGCTCCTGTCCCCTGTCCCACTAATGGTACATAGGACTTATAAAAAGCTTCATAGCCTAATGGTTTACCTTATTGAAAGGTTTGAGCACCAGAGCTGTGGACTGTCTTTGAAACGCAAACATCTTGGATACTCCACCTTGTTTTACCAACGTGGACCCTCAGGCCTTTATAAATTATTGTACCTTAATTGCCACTGCTTTTTCATTACGTCCACCTGGACCCCTAACATGGTCCAGACTGTGTTTGAAACGCAAACGATCTATGATGGAAGGGTTAACCCTTCAAACATAATTAAACATAAAGGGACTCGTGTTTGGTAGCCCCTGGATCACTATTCATACTGTATTGTATTTAGGATTAGCAACCCGCCCCGGGTTCGTACGGGCCCTTTACGGAAAATATAATACAAGCATGTTACCCCGTAGAAGATATGCGGTATAATATTCTCCGACGTCTTCAACAAATATCGTTAGCGAATATACTCAAAAAATTAACAAATTACATACAAAAACCTTCCACAAGAATCACTTTATCTATTGATAAAAATCTTATTAAAATCTGTGCAGTAGCTTTTGGGTTCATCGCGACAAACAGATAGACGCCGCGTAGGACTTTGTTTTATAATATGTAGTGATGATGTTTTAGAGATATGACCCTTCAGGCGCATAAGGCATACGTGTCACACGAAGAAGGGTAGAATAGCATAACTTTGCGTTCTCTAACGGAGACTTCTCTTATCAAACATTGTTGTTTACATTTACTTTCCTTGAAGAAAGGTATTTTAGTGATAATAATATTTAATAGTAATAATATTTCGGATATCTGACACACAATGTCTCCTAGTCCCAAATAAAGCAGAGCTTGTACTATGGGTACTTGACAAATATTTGCGCAGATCATTAAAACATTTGGTCCGAATGTAGTACACCTCAAGCACAGCAGTCGGACACGTTACCACTGGCCCAACGAAGCACTCAATTATACGGATATATCCCTTTGTTGTACCTTAACAATGTATTGAAAAACCGCACGATAATCGGTTGGATAGTTTAAACGTACAAACGATACAAACAAACATTCACATAAGTTGAACCAATTTACACACCATTTGGTAACCAGACTGTTGATGAACATACTCATGTATGTATTTACAAAATTAATGCCTTTATATAAGTTTCTCGGACTTTCAGAGCTCACTCAATATTTAGAACTCCTCAAGCTAAACTTTGTAAGATTGAATTCATGTCAATATTGTGTACAATGGGATTCAAACCCGCAACCACTCGATCGCATCCTTCACTTTTATACCATTACACTATTTCCAAGTCAATTTATTTAACAATTTCCAAAAAAAAAAACTAATTATTATACAATTACGGTACAACCAAAGCACTCATTTCACGAATTATATATAAAAAAAATTGAGATCTATACAGGATATAAACAACACAGTCATACTTGTTACAAGAGTCTCTCTATCTCCTCCTATCTCTTCTTTACGGTCAGTGTCCGTTGAGGAGCATCGCGTTAGATTTGAGTTCGGTGAGTTGGTCGGAGTACTCGGCGTACAGGCGCTGCCACCGGAGCTGTCTCACCAGCAGAGAGAGCATCTCTTCTAGGAGATCGTGCTTTTTTAGACCCTGGAATGTACAATACGAGTATTATGAGAGTGATAATCTTACAACTTAGATGTAAATATATATATTTATGCCCCCTTTTGTTGTATTGTAATCAGACTACACGGTTGGCCTAGTGGTTTCAGTGGTCGCCACACCGCTTCCTACTGCGCCAAGTGTTATGGGTTCAAATCCTACATGGGACAACACTTTGTGTTATCCGTAAATTGTTGTTCTAAGTCTGGGTGTACTTTGTGTCCGTTTCATGTATGTTTGTAAAGATCCCCGCGACACAGGAATTTATATTACTAATGAGGGAGTTGACTTTTATTAAAAAAAAATCGTCTGGACTGTAAACAGATGTGGTGTAATCAAGACACGTGGAAAATGTGTTTAGAGTGAGAGAACTTCCAGTAGAACCTGTCCTTTTTTTACCACATGTATACAAATAAATTATGTAGAAGTTGCATAAGTGATGTATAAAAATGAATACCTCTTTCCCTCGATCACGACATCACCCATAAACGAACAGCTCGACCAATTTCTAATTTGTTTGAAAAAATTATTTGAAATCCCCATTTGTAGCGACAATTTTTAGGCTACAACTAATAGGAGCCGGGTATCAATGGAAAATGTTGAAAAAGCAGGAAAAAAATATATGTGTCTCAATAGAAATACTTTAGAGACACACATACAAATGTGTGCGTTTTATAATTAATATTTTATTCAACTAATATATTATATTAGCTATTTGTATATAAGTAACTTACACTTATTAGTCCTGAGTAGATGCAAGTAGTGTTAGTGTTTGTTATGACACTTACCAGTATTGAAGGTTGCCATTTCTTAGGTGTTGATGTACAGTGGTTGGGGCCCAACATGTCGTCTAGTATCGGCCGTAGCTGGTCCTCTGTGCCTGTAGAATAAAATTATTCACAAATATTTAATTATATACACTCCACTAGTGTCCATAGGGAAATACCAATAGTATTTTTATTATTAAAACAGTAATTATATAAGGAAATGAGAAAGAAAACAAACATTATGGTGTATGGTTTACATAATTGACAGATTCGATAGTTCTTTTCATATTTGGGTTTAACGCGAAAAAGAAAATAATAATATCAATAAAAAGTAAGGATATCATAAAGAATATGTTTCACTTGCGTGCAAAAAGTTTAATTTTGAAAGATCTATCATATTCTGGTCTGTGTGGTGACAAATTAAGAATATGGAGCCTCACACCTATTCGGCTCATTGGTCGTAAGAGCTAAGGGAACTGACGCACGATAACATTACTGCTAAGAGAAGCAAAACTTGACACAAATCAAGTTTTTACCTGTGGAAACCTCCTCGGGCCTTTACCCCACCGGGGTTTGCGGCGGGGCGGTGTGTCGGAATCGAACCGGCTAAAACCACACGGTGTGCCACTCTGCGCCTGAGACGGGAGGGGTCTGGGAACCGAATCATCCAAACCTCTCTCAGTTGACACAAACCCTACATTAAACTGTGTGATCAGCATTCTCTTGTTGGCCAAAACCTTTCTAAGCAGGGGCCTTTGTCTAGCTGCATACTGTTAAAAGCTGTTTTTTTTTATTTATTAGAAACTTTTATGACTTTCAAAATTTTGTTATTCTATTACATTTTGAATGAATAAAATAATACATATGTTCTACCCCACTCGCCGTATTCACCAGACATAGGCCCTTCGGATTTTCACCTATTCCGTTCGATGGTAAATGGCCTAGCTGACCAGCGCTTTGATATTCAAGATCCTTTTACATATAGCGATTCTCTCAATTACGTAATATTGATCATGTATATGTAATTCCTGGATAAGTGAGAGTTGAATTTTGTGTAATATATTGGAGACAGGCAGGCACAGGCAGCAAGCACCGTGGGAGAGCCACGCTTCGGCATGAATGGGCCGGCTCGACCGGAGTGATACCACGGCCTCACAGAAAACCG
>PKRV01001141.1:987450-1029470 GCA_003709505.1 Hyphantria cunea
CCCCCCCTTGTGATATTTCGTGATTTTTTATGAACTCCTCTCCCCCCCTTTCGAGCCTCACATGATTAATGGACAGCCCCTATAGAAAGCAATACTGTTGTGGATGATGATGTTACTGACCGTCAGAACTCCACGATAAGTCCAGGACGCTATCACTGAAGAGATCGTGTACTACGACGAGCGGTCGCTTCAGGGACGTGAGCCAGATACTGAGAGCTCTGTCGCGGGACCCAACTGCTGCACAGCAACACTTCTTGCCTTCCTTCACAAATATATTGTTGTTGAATCGCTGAAAATATGATATTCGCAATTTAATTAACCAGAATTTTGTATTTGAAGAAAGATACATACACAAGGGAGGTGACTCTAGGCTCCTGAAGATTTGTCTTTTTAATTCAAAATAATAAAACAATACTTCCAGGAGATGAGATCGTTTCTTTTAAGTTTTTACATAAAAACTTACTTGAAGGAATACATGCTAAAAATATCAATAACTGTGTACGATTTCGTTTGTCTTTGATACTAAATCGTTACTACATTCAGGAGCTTTTATTTCGCAATAACAATCAGTTAGAGATATACATTATCTTCTTGTTGGAGTTCCTTATTGCTTACAATCTAACCGTTGCATTTTTTTTTTTTTTTTTTTCGGACATCTAACACACAACGCCATCTAGTCCCAAACTAAGCAGAACTTGTATTATGGGTACTAGATAACTAATATTACTACATAAATACTGTTTTTTTTGTAAATACATACATATTATACGTAGAAAACACCCAAACTCCGAAACAAATATTTGCAGATCATACAAACATTTGGTCCGACCCAGGATTCGAACCCGAGACCTCATGGACAGCAGTCGCGTACGCTACCACTGCGCCACCGAGGCAGTTTCATTTAAATTTCATTTAAATCAGAACTTGAAAAAAGTATATTTTAATGTCCTCTATTTACACTTCTGAGGATGCAAGCGTGAATATACAATGTACATAAATACTTACAGCACACGTTACAGCTTTCCGGTGTCCTACGAAATCCTTGTCGCAGCGCCACCCGTCTCGCTCCACGACCTGAGCGGTGGGGCCTCCGCCGTTCATCGCGTGCGCCGACAGCACGTACTGGCCGTCCGGCGACCACGACAGGCGGAGGACGTGTGTCGTACCTGCATCAGA
Organism: Hyphantria cunea; assembly: GCA_003709505.1. NCBI lineage: Eukaryota > Metazoa > Arthropoda > Insecta > Lepidoptera > Erebidae > Hyphantria > Hyphantria cunea. Next base: position 988,627 of record PKRV01001141.1, read on the forward strand.
TAGGCATATGATATTCTAACTTATATTAAGTGGTAGAAACATAGACTAGAGATTGTAATATCAGAACATAAATTAACGATGAAAATGATCTTCGTCTATCAACCGTCTCGGTGGCGCAGTGGTCGCGTATGCGACTGCTGTGCTTGAGGTCTCGGGTTGGATGCCGGGATCGGACCAAATGTTTGTAATGATATACAAATATTTGTTTCGGAGTTTGGGAATGGAATTTGGTGCGTATCTCTGTTGCGAAATAATAACTCTATTATTATTTTATGTAGGTAAGCTTATTTCTTATAGCAACAATTATCTTCCAGCGAAAACTTCGAAGAAATCTACATTCGTTCCGGAAGTTAATCCAATACTGCCTCGGTGGCGCAAGTGGTAGCGGAGGCAACTGCTGTGCTTGAGTTTTTGGGTTCGATGCCCGGGTCGGACCAAATATTTGTATAGCCTGTAAATGTTTGTTTCGGAGTTTGGGTGTTTTCTATGTACAATATTTATGTATTTACAAAAATAAAGTATATATGTATTTATTTCAGTTGTCTAGTAACCATAACACAGGCTCTGTTTAGCTCGGGACTAGACGGCGTAGTGTGTAAGATGTCCAAAATATTTATTTTTATTATTTATAAACAATCAGAAGTCGTTTATTTAAATCAAGTTGATTCAGAGAGAGCCAGAAGTCCTTCAGCATCATTGTTTACTTAAAGATAATCCTCAAAACGTCCAATATGTCACAAATTCCTAGTTTTTTAGTTGATAAAAAACAGCGGTGGAAGAAACTCCCAAGGAGAAAAGACAAGGCAAAACCCCATTCACAAAGAAAACAAATAGAAGTTGCTGTTGAAAGCTGCCTCGATGGCGCAGTGGTAGCATACGCGACTGCTGTCCATAAGGTCTCGGGTTCAAATCCTGGGTCGGACCAAACGTTTGTATGATCTACAAATATATGTTTCGGAGTTTGGGTGTTTTCTACGTATAATATGTATTTATTTACAAAAAAAAAGTATTTATGTATTCATATCAGTTGTCTAGTACCCATAATACAAGCTCCGCTTAGTTTGGGACTAGATGGCGTTGTGTGTTAGATGTCTGAAATAAAAATATTTGAATTGGTATTAAACAATCTATATAGCTCACACGAATATGTATTTTTATTATAATATTTATACGTATTTACCTCCACACTCTTCAAAAGGTTCTGTAATAGTGATTTCTTGAGCCCAATCTGCTGTCTTCCACACCTTCAATGATTTATCATCAGATTGTGATGCCAAATATTTGCCAACCTGAAAATACAGAATAAGGTCTAGATTATCATCTCAAAAATGTAAGGATTAAGTGTCAAATGGATTTTCATTTAATTTTCTCAGGAAAAATACGACTACATCGTGAATCATTAACGGGCTTAGTCTTAGTTACTCTTCTCTTCGAGTGAGTGAGGTTACTATTAGCCCAATCTTCCCGTTCCCTTATTTCTGCAGTTGCAGGTGCCCATGGGCAGCGGTCTTTTCTTACCGTCAGTAAGCTCGTCTGCTAGCTCTCTATACCATGAAAAGAAAGCATCATTTACCATTACAACATGGATCTCTCATCATTATCATCATCATCCTAGAATTTATTATTTCCAAGAATAGGGGTCGGCTACTAGTTCAACCTGTTTTACCTAAATATCAGTTTTTACACGGAACTACTGGCATCGGACCTCCGCAAACCTAAGATTGAACTGAATTCCAAGGTTGAACTAGTTGTCAGTATATTTGAGGGCACTGACTTCCCAATAACGATTGCCATTGATGTTCAAGACAACCGGGACTAACGGCTTCCATACTCTGGGCTGCTATTAAGAATGTATTGTAAGAAAAATCCAACAGCAGTCAGACTCAGGAATCGAACCCGAGACCTCTTGATCTGCAGTCGAACCACTAGACCAACGAGGCAGTCAATCAGTCATAATTATTAAAAGGTATAATCAGTCTCTCAAGAAAAGAGATTTCAGCCTATGAAATGTTTGTTTTAAGTTTTCGTTCTCTTTGCACTGCTGTTGTTCTACATAGTTCGCACCCTCGAACGACCCTTACGACACGCATGGGATGAATAGAGGCGGAGGCACTCACTTTCACGACACAATTCTTCAAAACATAGAAAGTTTATGTTGTAGAAAAACATATTTTTGTCTTTAAATTGCTATTCAAATCTTAATGCTCATTAACTTTTTCTGAAATAATCATTTAATTCATTTTCTGATTAATTTATTAATTATAAAATCTTATCATGTAGATAAGGTTTTATAATTTATACAAACTAAGAAGTTTTATATTTTGGTCAATTTTTATGATGTTATAATTAACTTTAAATAAAAATAAACCTCTATAACATTCACACACACAGACACACATACACATAGACACACACACCCACACACACATAGACACACACACCCACACATTTACACACATACCTTACACAAATTTTCATCAATTGACACATGCATGCACTCTCACACATTAAAAGTACGTTAAATTGGTTGAAATATATAAGCATGTAATAATGTAAGATTAAATTGAGAGAGGGACTGGTACCCACAACACAAGTTTAATCTTAATGTGGATACCAGATCCTGACTATTACTGTGTATGTAACTAATGATATATATATATATTAACTTTGCTTAAATAAACACTATTATTATTATTATTCATTGCTATTATTACTTTTAATAAGTTATTAGACAGGAACTTAGTAAAATAATAGTTATTTTACTCATATCAAAAGTACTTACAGGATCCCACGCAACTCCCTTTACAAGTCCAGTGTGACCATTGAGAACACAAACCATTTCTGGAAATTTCTCAGCGTTCCATATGATAATAGAGTTATCCACACTACAACTGGCTAGCCATTTGTCTAGTGGTGACCATGCTAAATCCAGGACATCACCTATAAAATATAAAAAAGATAGAGATGATGGTAGTCAACCTAACCCCTTCCCATCCCTCAAAGGCCGGCGATGTACTTGTGATACCTTGGTGTAGCGGGTGTCCATGGACGCCGGTAATCGCTTACCATCAGGCGATACATCTGCTTGTTTGTCCACTATTCCATAAAAAATAAAAAAGTAGTCCATTTTGGCATAATATGAAATGTCATGGTTTAGAATTTTCTTACGATGACAGGGTGATTGTTGTTTTTGTACACATTTTTGCATTAGTTATTATTACTTACTTGTTTTATTTGAAAACTTTAATATCATAATAACAACGCTAAAGATACTAGACAACTGATATAAATACATTTATACTTTTTTTATTACATACTATATACATAGAAAAAACCCAAAGTCGGAAAGCAATATTTGCAGATTATAGAAGCATTTTCTCCGATTCAGGAAATGAACCCACATTACACAATTTTTCATGTGCAAATCTTATCTTATTAGCTCACATAGACTTCACTATATACTTTAGTCACTAATAGCGGAGTACTTTACTTGAGTAAACTTATAATTACAACCTCATACAAACTATATAAGTTCAATTATTTTTTTTCATTAGGTGAATATGACATTACAGCAACAGTAACTTACCTGCATGACCTCTCAATGTAGCCAAACACCTCCATGTTTCAGCTTTATGCTTCCCTGGAGTACACGGAGCCACACTGAGTCCCCACACCATCACCAGTCTGTCATCACCTCCTGAGGCTAGGTATTTGCCACCGTTACTCCATCTCACGCAGTTAACGCAAGCTGGAAAGTATAGAAATTATTGTGATAACAATTATATATTATTATCTATCTCGCCCATGGAGCCTCATTTGCATCTCCAATTGACCATAACATGATGTTATGACAAACTCATTGGGTTTACCATGAAAGGGTTATAATGAGCTGACCCTAAAAAATAGACAAATGCTGTTGTAAACTTTTAGAGTAGAACAATCCTTTCATACATTGTTTTATGTGAAACTTGAAATGTTTACACATTGCATGCAAAGGAAGCTGTCAAAACTTTAATGATACCATAACCTTCCTTGATAAACAGGCAATCTAACAATCAAAAATTTATCAAATTGGGTCAGTACTCCCTGAGATTAGCAATTTTAATCAAATAAACAATTGTTCTATTCTGCTTTATAATATTATTATAGATTATTTGTAATCTTTACATTGTAAAAAAGATAACATTTGTCATAATAGATAGAATGGAAGTCCATTATTTATTTAGCCTAACTAATGCCAGTTCTATTAATATACAGTCTATTTTAACTGTGTGTAAGTAGTTCCCACATTTGAATATAAAGATATAATCATTATCCTGCAAAGTTTTCTCCCTTATTAGACTCTTATGAAACCCACAGGTTGAACAGGGGTTGTCACCCTCTGTTTTCTTAATCCGTAAATAAACAGACTATGTACCCATATAAAAATTTCACCTTTAAAGTATTTTTGTTTTGTTGTTGGAATTACTAACCTAAGTGATTGTCCATTTGACATAGCATTTTGGGAACATTGGGATCCACTTCAACAGCTTCAAATAAAACTGGATTTAAGTTCCAAACCACGACTCTACCAGAGTCTCCGCCCTGTCCTCCGGTTGCAAACCGCTTCCCCGTTGGATGAATATCAATAGAAAATATTGGTTTGTCTGAAAAATATTGATTTCAACGATCAACAAAATATGCAAGAAGACACAGTTTCAAACATCACAAAAAAAAGTAATTTACCATCGTGATTGACCCAACTGGGTTTTAGCAGCTTCATTTATGATATATGAAAATATATAACTGAAAATAACAGCTAATATTTATAATAAATAAGGCTACAACACTTTATTTATTTTAATGTAAAATGACACTGACAACATCAACACACCGCCGGGCAATGAAAAGAAAGCGTTCTGAAACTAAAGCATTAGCTGCAGTAGACTTGTTATAAAAATTCAAACTCTTGGTATTTGTTGAAAGCTATATTTGTAGAAACTAGAAATATAATAGTCTTTTAATTTGGCTACAAGTTTTAGTAGTATTGCAATAATTTATAACTATTTTACAATTATTGTAATCCCCGCTTTACAGGTTTGTAGATTACAGGTCAAAGATAAAGAACATTATCTTTGTAACAGGGTTCGTTTACATCAAATTGTAAAAATAAATAAACAACTACAAGAATATGCTGTAATGAAGAAGCTTTAATTGACTGCTATATTCCAAATGAAACAAAATTTTTATTGGGGTTTACTTTCTAAAATAATTTCGTATGGTTTGTAGAAAAGTCACCGAAGAATTTGTAAATATCCTGGGGCGAAAACGATATCAGTCCCATACTCCTATCTTTATCTATTAATTTTTATATTTACTATGCAACGATCTGTTCCATTTTACAGTACATGTACGAAGATACCAAAATTGTAATATGTGAGACAATTTTGGTATCTTCGAAACGAACAGCAAAGAAAATAGGTTAATGTCCACATTCTAATTCGGAACGCTTTTAGCATAAAATATAATTATTTGCATAATATTTTTCCCGGTTTAACTGTTTTGATGGTTTAAGATTATCGTTAGACGGTTCATCTATTAATTGTGTCTGAGTGCGTTTACTACGAGCCTAGAATCAAGTGATTAGTACTAGCACGTGTTGCAATACAGAAAACGTAACGTTATGGAAAGCAAACGTTATGACAAAAGTTCCACAATCGTAAGTAGTTAATGACATAAATATACTATATTACATTATCAGATTCCGGAGAAATTTGGTTATTGGAAGTTTAGAAACACCAATTTATTATAATTAGCGAGAAGCGATCAAGTTAGGAAGACAATTACACACTCATTGAACGATCGAGGAAGGTTATTTTTATATATTTAGCTCTTGCTGTGTAATAAGAATTAAAGAAATGTGAAGGACAGTAGTTGTAGTCCTTTTTTCCCACTAGGTTTTAAATTTCAAAACTTTGAATAGGTCATACATACAGCCAAATAAATTGATTGTTTGATTGTTCTCAAATATATCCTAAATGTTTAGTCTATGATAAATAAGTGAAGATACCTAAACAATTTGAAATGTTAATGTGGCATATGTACAAGGTGGTTCAAACGAAGCACAAAAACAAAGTCAAGGAACTCTGGAATGTATTTGAGTCTAGAATAAACTCGATAGCTTTTTCTCGGCATTTGTCTAGCTCTATAAACATCGATTAGAAAGAGATGCAGAGTATGCCTATTATTGACAAAACGTGAACAGTTGTCATGAACTGGGAACGCGAGCGTCTGCTACTTTATTTGTATTGTTTGAATTTTAATCGCGAAAATCGCGCAGCATTTTGAGTTTTGTGAATTAACCAAAATCGGAATGAGAGGAGCTGATACGTTAATACCGGCTAGATTTTTAACCCTAACCAGTCATTTATGCGTGATTATAACTCTGCTATGGGAGAGCCAGCAGAGTCTTCATCATTGTTTGCCGAGTCAATTCCACAAGGATCTTTTCCAGACTTATCACAACCGGTGAGAAAATAGTGTCTTAAAAATCGAAATGATTTTTAATTATCTTATTAAAGTTTCTTATCTTTATTTTCGATTTAATGTGACTGAGAATAACATAAGAAAGTTTGTTGTCGTGTTGGGCCCCAGCCAAGATCGTATTGTAGTCACCAGACTTATTATTAAAGATGTTTTTACAAGGAGTTGCATTCATCAATTTCGCTTTACTAATGTTTTACTGACACTAAGAACACCTGATTATTTTATTATAGCAACATATCACACAATGTATCAGTGTAAATATAGACATAAACTTAAATTAGTTTTCCTTTCCCTTTTACTTAATTATTATCATGTTAGTTATTGGGTACACTAACAGTTATATACATGGGCTTTTAAATCTGGTCATCAGGAAAAACCTATTACATATAATAATACAAATATTAGCTAGCCTGGATTTAAATTAATAATAAATATTGGGTCAGTAGTTGTTCTTAGAATAAAAAAAAAAAGTATGTCACTGTTTAGATTATTATGACCTTTTTAAAAAGCAACAAGATCTTTATTACTACATGTCAGTTGCTAGACCTTCTTATCAGAGTACCTATTATTATGCAATAACTCACTTCATGCTAAAAAACTATATTAAAACCTTTACCTTCAATTTGTTAGTATAGTATATTACATAGAGGGAGATCCACGCTTGGAGTGATACCACTTTACCTTTAGAAAACTGGTGTCAGACAGAGCTTGCAATGTGTTTCACCGAGAAAGTGGGGATACTGGAGGCCCATACCCCAACTCGTCTCCCATCCCCCAAAGGCTAACAATGCACTTGTGACGCCTCTGGTACATGTCCTGTTCTCTGTCAGAGCTTTGCAAACTAATAAAATTTCTGAGCAAGATATGTCAAAATTGATATTACTCTGCAGTTCGAACTGGTTGAAATCCATGAACATTCGTTTTTGATCTTTAATCCATAAACTATTCAGCTCGCTAAATACTCTTTTGGAATTGGTATATTTCTGAAGAAATAGACCCATATTGCGTTGCTTCTCGTCGTCTCTTGGAAGCCCCTTATATACTGTCAGACTTGGGAACTATGTATATAGGGGGTCAATATTGTGGGAATTTCGGCATGCGCCCCGCACTTGACAGACACGCCAGCCGTGTCATTCGTTGTTAGTTAATTGTGTTACAAGACTAGTATGATTTCGTAATTCGGGACAATGTGATGGATGATCCAGGACATCTGGCAACCCTATTCCTACCCTACACTATTACTATACACCCACCATATTCTCATAATTTTGGCCCCGTCCGACTTTTATTTTGTTTCCAAACTTGAAAAAGTCAATCGCCGGCAGAAAGAGTCGAATGAAGAGTTCATCGCCGCCACGGAGGCCTACTTTGCAGATCTCGATAGAACGTATTTTTCATACGGGTTAAAAAAGTTGGAGTGTCGGTGGGTCAAGTGTATCGAGGTAAAAGGAGACTGTTGAGAAATAAATCGCCACTTTTCCAAAATTTTCCTTTTCTTTTGTAGGCTAAGTACTTATCGGACCGCCCTTGTACATGTACCTGACTATCTAGTGTAAGCTTACGTCACATCCATTCGGTCGAAACGCAATTGGTCCAATGGCAACGCCAAACGCGCTCACACACACACACACACACATGTGTGCTTAACGATATAATACTGTTGATAAAATTCATGTATATCACCATAATTACGAATCTATTGAATCCTCATTTATTAAAATCGGTTCTGGAGTTTAGGCACCACCGTGGAACATACGAAAAGTGTGCTAAGACATAGCCTGTTTACATTAAATAATATTGGTTTGACGAAAAAAATAACCTGATAAACTCTATGCTCTTGACGTCTAATATAGTAAAGCGAAGGTCGCTAATCACGAGAGACTATGATAACGGTGTTGTTATACCAAGGAAATTGTTTTTTAAGATATAAGTAATTTTGTTGCCAGGCTGTGAACATATATAATCTATTATATATAATTTTCATGTCGTTCTTACTGACGATTACCTCCGTAACATTCTAACCGATTTTCTCATTTTTTTAAATGTGTAAGATGTGATAGTTAACATTACGCTTAGACCAAGAAGAGCCGAGCACGATTGAAAAGAGACGCAGATGAAGTTGCGTGGGTCATCTACTAGGTCTAATAACAAGATACATACATATTTATTTAACCAACAGCTTTCCCTTTTTGAGATAAGTAACATGAAAATAAATACTAATAACATTAATTCTATGCCATACTAATGGTAATGAGATGATTTAATTCAAGTCTTTGAAGATTCTATACTTGGCTCTCATTGAACTGCTCCACCATCGTCTTGGTTTCGCTTCTGCTTTATCATCTACGCTTCACGACCCTTAGGTCCAGTGCAACTGGATAACTTTTTACCTGTAAACCCACTACATTGTTTTACGAGTAAATTATTATCAATATGCTAGAATAATGCCTCAGTTAATAGTATAATATTGAGTCATACTTACTCGGAAATGAAAGTGATGTTACAGTACCAGATGGGGGCAGTATAAAGAGTATATCTAACCGGTGAAATGCGGTTCAATGAAGATAGTGTGTTTACACTGCCATTGTGTTTGGGATTAGCGCACCATTGTGGGATACATGTGTGGGGAACTGTGTGTGATTGTCGTTGTGCGTTGTTAGGGTTGATACGACTCCAGTTTTTCTTCGTAATAATACACTTCAGGAATGCTCTACCGGGAACCCGGTCTTGGCAGTCCGTATCTATCCGCCACTTTGTCGCTGGGTTTCACTACATGCCTTTTCGTTGCTTTTTTGTCACTGGTTCAATAAGCAGTCGTCAATTCTCTATACAAACAACATCATGGTAGATACATATTTAATTAATTCAACTGATATTGTCTAAAGTCTTTTACTTAAGGTTATTTGTTTAGTGCAAATACGCAAAATCTAATATATTGTAGCTAGCTGCTAGTTCAAACATTTTTTATATCTTAAGAAAACAATACAATCTCTTATTGCTGAAATTAATTTTCATTAAATTTTTACACAGCAACGATGTCAAATGCCGAACGTACAGAGAGTACTTTCCTGTACTTTCTGAATTTCGTTTTAGTACTCAGACGTGACTATACCCTTTTGTTTCTTTTTTTCCGTGCGGAAATCCCCTCGGACACCACCTCCTGGTGGCATGTCAGACTCAAACCAACTAAAACCGTACGCCGTCTTGGGTACTAGGAGCCGGGGAACCAGGTACATCCTAGATAGGAAAACCCTGGAACCCCTACGTACCTCGGACCGCCTACGATTTCTAGAGGGCCTCAACCTGTGTGGAATCCCCGATGTTTCCGTTGCTGCCTGCTTCTGCTAGAGCGACAAATGGCCACATCTGTCACCCCCAGGCTTGCGCTTATGGAGGACAGAGATCATTTTGGTATATCGGTGTCCGAGTTGTCTATGGTACCTGGCGCTTTTACGGGCCTGGCGGTCCGGGAGAGTTCTAAACTTCTCTCGGTCCCGCTTCGTCATCTCCTTGGCAAGCATTACTTGCTCTCAGAAAGAAACGGTGGAGTTTTATTATACCCCTTGGTATTTCACCCAAAATAAACCGTAACAAAAGAATTCGTAAAGATTTCTGTCTTTTGTTAAAAAGACTAAAATATCTCTAGTACAAATAGAGACACATACTTCCAAAAGAAATTGTCAGTCATGTTGGGACTTGAAAATGGTTTTAGGTGGATCCATTTCGAGTTTACAGGAAATCACTACACTAAAGATTTCTGTAATAGTGACGAGAAGTGGTTTTCACATAAAGCTAAAAAAGAGTTAGGGAAAGAGCATTTGTGTTCGACAGGTTACTCTAACCGAAAGCAGTTTTTTAACCGATTCAAAAAAGAAGGAGATTCTCGATTCGACTGTACTTTTTTGTTTAGGTTTGTTACCTCAGAGCTTTCTTTTCTTTTTCATATTTAAAAACTGGTGCGTCCCGTAGGGTCCCATTTCATATTGGTTAAAATTTTACTTGTTACAAAGCTTGATGACCAAGTATGACAACGGTATACATGAGACATCCCTAATGACCCTGACCTAAGTCGGTTTCCAGTACTAACCGGTTAAAATTGCATTGGAGATCCAAAGTTTACAAAATACGAGGTGTTATGGCGGTGTGACCAACACTGTGGTTGTAGTGCGCCGGCGCAGCGAGCAAGCGGTCAGGCGACTCCGCACGTGTTGTGTTCACATTAAAGTTATTTAATCTCAGATTGAAAATCTGGTTTTATTTAATCAGCCAGATTTCAATTTTTAAGTGTCACCCAGTTAAATATATGGGTTCATCAGCTTCCAGTAGTGTAAGTTGATTTGTTTTAAATTTTCTGTTTTTTTTTATCAAGTTCATAGTGTAAGCTTTGCCTTTAATTTTCATTTCTCTTTTCGCATCGATAGTGTGATGATCGAGGACATTAAGTGTTAAATATTAATTTCTTTTTTCATTCTGGAAACATGAGATTTTTTACTAACGCAATCATTTAGCTTTTATTCCTTGCTTGTCACTACTTTATTGTAATCTACTCTGAGTTCAGAATCGATCAAAAAACGATACCGGTTTGGAAAAAAACGAGGATTTTTAATAATATATGGTGAGTGAAATTAGAAATACTCAAATTTTTAGTTTAGTATTTCGAGAAACAGGTCTGTATCAAAACTACACATCTCTATAGGAGAGATGTAGCACTCAATTCCTAATGATGCACCAGGCATTGTTAAACACCTAAGAAGTTATGGTTACTTTGAGCGCTGGGAAGAGTCACTTGGCGCAGAGCCAGAAGTAAATGGCAGAATTTATATAGCCAATAGTACACATTAAATACTAGTTGTTTTGTGTACGAATTTAATGAAAATAATAAGTATATATTATTCTATTTTATACCCCTAATTATTTTTTTATTTTTAGGCCAAAACTACGTTTGCCGGGTCTGCTCCTCCAATAGTCCTAGTTTACGTCTCCTATTACCCGAGGCGTAATAATTTTCCCCCGTTTTTGTAACATTCTTCATTAGTGCTCCGCTCCTATTGGTCTTAGCGTCTTATATAGTCTTCCTTGATAAATGGGCTATCTAAAACTGAAATTAGTTTTCAAGCAAGCAAACAAACAAACAAACTCTTCAGCTTTATACATTAGTATAGATTTATATTCTTGAGCATATATGACGTATGTATTGTATTTGTATATATGTGTCTATAACTTATTACAACCAGTTGCCTGTTTAAATTATATGCACCTAACTTATAAAATTTCTACAACACCCTAAGGTTGACTGGTAGAGAATGCCCTGGGCATTAATCCGCTGATGTACTAAAGTGCATTAAGTTTATAATAAATAGATAGGCTCAAAAGGGTTGCGGAAGAACAGATATCATGTCCGTCCAACACAAAGGGAGGATCCTCCAATCAGGCGAGGTGATCATGCCTGGCGGGCCACTGCTCTTTGGTTGATGTTGAGAAGTTGGATATATGTTAATCGGCGCGAATACTTCTATTGCGCGATTTAGGATTGGTAGTTTCTTAGTTTTCTTCGTTGCTCCGTAGTTCGATGTTTCTTCGGTAGATGGCGCTGTTATATATTTTATGTTATTGCGCTGTATGTGGAAGTCGCCACAGGGTGCTGGACACCAGTAGCAGATTGGTTTATTTATAATAAGGTTTAAGTCGGTGCATTTCACAGAAAAACAAATGTTTGGTGAAATAGCATACGATATGGTTTCCGTAGGTAATATAGTAACGAATTTAAGATTTTGAATATTACGTTTTTAGGTTGCCGTACCTCAAAAGGAAAAAATGGAATCCTTATAGGATCACTTTGTTGTCCGTTTTTCCATCTTTCAAGACCTTTTTCTCAGGAACGCGATAAGGTATCTGAAATTCATATTAAATACTCAGGTCTACTGTCCATTGGATATGTGAAGACATCAAACTTCAAGGAAATCAAAACCTACAGGGTACTATTTCCGTGAACTCAGACTTTTGAAATGTGGTACGAAGCAACGTTTTATGTTAAGATAAAGGAAAAATTGCGAAGAGCGTAAATTTTTATTTACATCACATAAGCAGTTTACGCTGCAAATTTTCGACACTCGCAAGGGAATCAAAACCTGCAGAGTACTTTCCGTGAACTCAGAATCTTGAAATTTGGTACGAAGCATCGTCTTATAGCACAGATAAAGGGGAAATTTCGAAATGCATACATTTTTCATTAGATCATATAATAAGCCGTTTACGCTGCAAATTTTCGACACTCGCAAAGGAACCAAAACCTGCAGTGTACTTCTGTGAACTCAGAATCTTGAAATTTGGTACGAAGCAACGTCTTATAGCATAGATACAGGCAAAATTGCGAAAAGCATAAATTTTATATATATAGCTACAGGTTTGTACGGAACCCTCGGTTTTTTTAGTATGAATATCGTTTCTATTAGTTATTTAGAGTAGTAGGTAGTTATATTTGTACACCAAAGCTCTTAAGCTTCTACCTCTATATATATCTATTCTTGTTATATGTATAAGTAAAACTAACATCAAAATAATCTTACTTGTTTACAGTAGCTTTACCTGCTTAAGATATTTATAAATGTTTCTTTTAATAGTAAATTATGCGTGACAAAGGTTTTTGTTTTATGATATCTTGTGTAATGTAAGAGTTCAAGGTGATCCTTACGATCTGTGAAAACTAGAGTTTTTTTTAAGAGAACGCCAAGTTTTCACATTGAAAATTGCATAGGAACTTTAATTGTTGAAATAAGCTTGAACTGAAGGTTTCCACCATTTTTCATCTTATCGTGGGTTTCGTAAGAGGCGACTTAAAAATACGCAGGACAACTAAACTGCGAAAAAAGAACTTGAAATGCCTGACCTGGACCCAACTGGATATCGTGGTATAGTAAGTCAAAACCTCCTTTCTGAGAAGAAACTTATGTCCAACAGGGAACTGCTGGGACTGGGAGGGATGGGAGGATAATGGAGGCTGTTGATGGGAGAGACGGCTATACTTTAGCATTAATGACTGGCTCCACTCCATTGAAGTGATATTTTTTATCGAATGTGTGAATCGAATGACTCAATGTTAACTAGTTTTAATTTATTTTTGATTGATTCTTACCGATTATAAGTATTGTAACAGATAAAATACAGTTTTGTCTATTCGAAAGTTGATCTAATAATCTGAATCTCTCTAGAAGTTTGATAGTTTCTAGAAAAAATATTTTGTCTTGGAAATAGCAAAAAAAAACAAAATTTGAGAGCCGGCAGCCCAGTAATGATTTCTGAGTTGTAGGTACCCATGGGTTATTTACCGACTCTTCTGGCTCCCGTAAGAAAGTCAATACAAACATAAATATCATGCATACAAATATAAGCGCCAAGCCCATCGTCCTGTGACTTAGTATTTTTATTGTTTCACTTGATTTAATATGTACCTAGTCTTTGTGCAGGCCACTTGCCGGCTTACAAAATATTGAGTCAGAGCTGCAAAGTTCACCAACACCTGAAAGAGAGCGTCGCGTTATTATTGTATGTCTCTAATACGTATAATAAAGTACTGATCAAGACAATTGCTTGGATTGAAAGATTGTGATGATAAAATAAAAAAAAATGAATTTCTGAAGTACTTCATTTTCGTTAAATACTGTGCTGTTTGTTCTCAAGTAAACGTTTAAATTTTAAGTAGCCTATGTCTCGCATAATACATACGACGAAAAAATTTTCAACTTATTTTCGACTACTAAAAGAAAACAGTATTGCTATCACAACTTCAACTCACTCTTGACTTCTAGCTTGGAGGAGTCAACTTTGGGAAAACTGATAGACTAAGAAAGTTTAGATATATTAACTCTCGTATGGGTAACATCACTAATGGCCGCCACACACGAACACAATAAATTGCGATTAATCTGTGCAACCGAGTTGACCGCCATCGATGAATGAAAATCTTCAAAGATTTGTCATACACACGTTCAATCAATCTGTGCAAATCGGTCTGCACAGATTAATCACTACGACTTATCTTTACTTGTGTAGCGGGTAGAGACGGGCGTTTTCGTTAAATCTTGTTATCGATGCGCATCGTTATTTACTAAACCGCATCCGATGCCGGCATCGTTTTTTCTGGCATCGATTTGATTATGCGATTTCCGATTTGGCAAAACTAGCTGCCGGCTATAAATATTAGTACTCGGTAACGGTGCCATAATGAATTTATTTAATACTTAATGTATAATATTATTTAGATACGATATTCAACATTACGACTTCTGCAGGTATATAAACGTAAACATAAACATAACTTTATTTTTCAAAATAAACCTAATACAATACTGGAGAGAATTTTCCTAAGTAACTTACATTATTCAAATATAGATATATTGATAAAAAAGAGGTAAAGAGGTTATAAAATAAACTTAAGGTAATTAATATTAGTCTTTACTTTTAACAAAATTAGAGTTGACATTAAGAAAAGAACTTAAATTACTGTATGTCGCCCTCTTCTAAACTTCGTGCGTAATGATGACAAAAAAATCAAAACATAAACAAAGTTAACCCTGGACAAGGGGCAGTATTTCTCTACCCAAGATATCGCTTTCACAAGAAGAGACTTGAGTGTACTGAAATATCGATGCATGATTGTACCATAAAAATAAATTGGAACATTTTATTTTTTACATTACAATTATAACAAATAAAAATTAAAATAAAAGTTTTTTTTCCCATCAGCTGTCTGCCATTGTTAGAGACATGTTAGAGCATATAATTAAATACGCTTTCCTTTTAACTAGGCACTCAGATACACACATTACGCACTAAAGAAAAGTCAACATAACATCAAATATTAACTGGTTAAAATTAAATTTTAATGCAATTGTAGTTAGATCTATTGACCTCAAATTTAATGTCGCTTCTAGTATTGCAACACTAATGACTCATGCACGCCTTTAATTATATTTCGATAATTGTTTACCTCGCACAACTGCCGGTCCGACCGAGAGTGAGCGAGCGAGCTTCAATATCGATGCTTCGACTTGTCATCACCGCGTTTTCTCGCTCGCTCTCATTCGGTGAAGCATGGATATTGCGAGCATCCGTTTTTCAATGTTTCGGCATCGGATGCCGGCATCGTGTACTGGCATCGTTGCTTAAAAACGTTTTTATAAAAACGACCATCTCTAGTTAACGGGCAAGATATTGATATACTCGAAGTCGCAGGTATAGCGCACCAATATGTCCGCGCTGACTCAGGAGAACAGTAGGTCAATGACACGGCCTTGTATCATTGTGTGTACCAAAAGAAATAACGTCATTTTTCAACGCTTATCATGGCTGATTTATATAATAAAAATCTTCATAAACCTATGCTTCTTATAGATTAAATCTAAAAATATTAATGCATAGTTTCTCTTAGGTTTGTATATTTCTTTATTTTGCGTAAACTGATTAGTTTAAACGCGCCTTTGTATGTAATTATGAGGTCGCGTCAAAACAACGTAAGATATAGGTACCTCATTCGGCATTCGCCGTGCCAGTGTATAAGTTGTGTTGTATATAATTTAAATTAACAATGATTCGGGAAGCGGACGAAAAAAAGGTTGGCAACGAAAACATTTTTTTTAATTGTGCATGTGCGTTAGATATGTTTGTGCTTGTCTTTTGTTAAAAAAAAAATAAACAAATTTCTATTTATGTGAAGTACACACATAGTATTGTTTAAATATTGTTTAAAGTGCGTTTTGTATAACAACGATATAAAATGCGGTTAGTGACGAATGTAATTTATTTATACAGTGTTTGAAATAACAGGTTTATTTGTGCTTTGTATTCGTTTTAATACTGGAAAATAATGTCTTACTTATTTACTATGGTATTTGGCACTATTTATATAAATTGATAATGAATATAAGAATATAAAATGTTTACCCGCGTTTATGTCGGTTTTCGGGCTAAAAAGTTGCATGTCCTTTCTTAAGAATCAAATTATTTTTACGCCAATTTTTACTAAAATAAGGTTTAGCCGTGAAAACGTAACAGACAAGAGTTATTTTTTAAATTATATTCTTACTTTGCGAGAATCAACCAACCTTGTTTGCAACCTTGCAACCTTGGAGGGTGACAGACGAAACCATCTGTCACCCTCAGGCAGGATTGAACTGTCACCCGGATGGCGTAAGAAAGCTGTTCTCGGATCCCTCCCGTGTCAGGCGCAGAGTGGCAGACCATGTGGTTTTAATCGGTTCGATTCCGACACACCGCCCCGCAGCAAACACCGATGGGGTGAAGGCCCGAGGGGGTTTCCAAACGTCCCACAGCTGGCCTCGGGTCTCCTCTCAGGAGAGGGTTAAGGCCATACGCCTCGATAAATGGACTATCCAATACTAAAATAAATTTTCAATTCGAACCAGTAATTTATGAAATAAGCTCGTTCAAACAAACAAACTCTTCAACTTGATATTAGTATAGATGTAATGCAATCAACACGTGCTCGTGAGAACAAAGAAATCGTAAGACACGCTTTACACGTGTCCGGTACGCAATGAAACAATATGATGACTATGCCGTTTTATGTTCAGCTAACGTGTTTTCATAATACACTTAAGATACTATCACCATAACAGGGCGCCATTTTACTTTATAATCGTAAAATAAATTTCACAAGTAAAAAAATTTGACTTGACCAACGTTGACCACTTCGTTGGGCATCAAAAATATTCAAGCAATTCCGAATACCATGAAAATTACTTTGCATTTTTCGAATGTTAAATAGGCTATCACCACAAATAACGTGGTTTTCTATTGGTAAAATAATTTTCAAAATCGATTCAGTGTATTCAGAGATCACACTTTTTTTTTTACGTGAGGAAACCCCCTCGGGCCTTCACCCCACCGGGGTTGGCGGCGGGGCGGTGTGTCGCAATCGAACCGACTAAAACCACACGGTGTGCCACTCTGCGCCTGAGACGGGAGAGATCCGGGAACCGCTTTCTTACGCCATCCGGACCCCTCCCAGCGCTTGCCCGCACTGAAGTGGGCACTGTCTCTAGATGTTATATCCTCTCAATTCAGGGATCACCCGCAACAACCTCACAAACTTTGCCTCTTTATTATATTTGGGGGGATTTGGAATTTTCTATGAATAACACTTTTGGTTTTTAACCGAGTAAACTGAAAGTTTGTTTATACAATACATTTATAAACAAACACTTATAATGTTAAACAACTGCTACACCTTTTAAAAACAAAGTTAAAAGTGTCATAACTGTGTGTATGACTTTAGACAAACAAATACACAAGTTTTCGACTATTTGTATTATTGTATGTAAACCGGCGAGTACTGTGGAGCGCGCGCACCCCCCACTATCAGCACTATCGTAAATTGTATGTGTTCTGTAGTTAAAGTAAACGGATTAAGTACAGTAGGTAAACGTCAATAAAATCAGATTGTCAACTATTATATGTATCACCGTATATTTTCGACTGTACGTTATTTTGCCATCAACAACCTTAATAAGCCCGGTGCCGGACCTACTTCTCTCCTAATAAAGGAGGTTTTAGAGTTAAAGAGTTAGTCGAACAGCATTGGGAAAAGGTTTGTTTATAGTTTTGCTCCTCTTTGCAGAGCTGTTGTCTTGCGTAGTTTGCTACCTTAGTCGTCTCTTACGACACTCACGGGCTTTTTTTATTGTTTTTATTTCTTTATTTATATTTACAAAAGTAATCTGCAAAACAAATTAGTGTTGGGAGCTTCCTTTTAAGCTAGAATTGCTTGTGTCAGGAGACACCACTCTTCCATAACAATCATAGTGAAAATTATATTTATTTTATAGATGCTAGATTGTGTGTGTGTGTTTGTGTGTGTGTGTGTGTGTGTTTGTGTTTGTGTGCGTTCGAGTGTGTGCATGTGTGAGTGTGTGGGTGCGCGCGTGCGTGCCTGAGTGTGACCGAGTATTTAGTTTCTGCGTCTGTTAAGTATGGCATAAGCGGATGAGTGTACTACTAGTATATATGTTGCAAAAGCATTTCCGAGTCGTCACAAGACAAAGGTTTAGTCCAGCTGGTCAGTGATTATTATTATTATCATCTGAGACGGCCTAATAGTAACATATAAATATATTAAGACGTGAAGTAAAAACTTTGTATCCCTTTTTGTGAAAATTATACGAACGGAGGAGTATGAATTTTGGCCCAGTTAAAATTTAAATAGAGGAGTGCTAAAAAAATTAATTATTTTCGACCACTAGGCGACCACTGTTTATAACTTTAAGTAGATTATGTTATCCCCTAAGTTTCTGACCATATTGCTAGTATCAGCCTTTATTAATAAAAATAAACCGTTCATCATTCCTATATTTATATTGATGACAAAGTCTGCTACTGCTAAATAGTAGGTAACTAAATCAATATGCATAAGTGCTAAATACTCGCCAACAAATAGTTCATTAGATAATAGAATAGTAATGTGTGTCTGCATTCAAAGTTCAATACTCTTTTGTTTTTAAATTGCCTTTCGTAATACGAGACGCTGGCAGAGGCCAGAGCAGAGCAGTTCAGCATACACCTTAATTTATTTATTAATGTAGACACTCCAAATGTGTTTCACTATGCCCTCCATTGTCTATCTCAGTGGCTCTAATAACCCCAGTACCTACAGTTGAAAGTAACAGACCCTGGCACCGTCGAACTCCAATATTTTGAGTCCAGATTTTATCCAAGACTTCCTAACTATGTGTTCCTTGCGTTTTTAACTTTATTGCAATTATTTTCTTAATTTGTTCCACGTAAAAACGGTTTAATTTTTAAAGAAGTCGTCGTGCTTTACAGACGTGAGAACGCAAACAACAAGCGTCTGTTTGTAAAACAAACCATTGGTCCCGTTTTGTGGTAATACCTTAAATAAATTTGGAAATTTCATCAACATTATTCACATATTTATTAAAAGGCAACACTTAAGTCACACTCATATTTAAAAAATGGCTTCACACTCTTATTCTACGTGAGTTATCTACCTTTTTATCTGAGTCAAGATTATAGATTAATCATTTTTCATTTATACTCTGAAAGGAATATAGCCCTATGTATTTATCACAAGTAGTAATATTTTCAAAATTAATGCGCGTCAGCGCGCTGTTGGTGCCGTTCTACCTAACCTCGAAGCTTGGGTAGGTAGGGAGGGAGGTCGCGTCACCTACCGACTGACGCAGATACTCACCGGGCATGGTTGCTTCGGTGAGTATCTGAATAAGGTTGGACGCGAGGAGAATGCACAATGCCACCACTGCGCAGCCAACTGGGATTCCGCCCATCGTAGGCTGGACGCGAAGTCTTAGTCGACCAAATCGGACGAGACCTGTTCCCGCCAGTAATCATTGCTGCCATGCTGGCGGGGGAGGAGGGCTGGGGTGCAGAGGTCTCTTTCTGTGAAGCTGTAATGCTTTAGAAAGAGACCGCTGAACGGGATCGAGAGAGGGCCAATCCCGAGCGTAGGCGGCGTCGGTGGCGACATCGGCCTCGATAGTACCGCAAGCTGCCAGAGAGTAGGGACCCCTGGCAGCAGATTGATTGCTGCGGTCAGCGGTGGGAGGGCGGCCTGGTCGCAAAACTGCATCCAGGCCGCAACATGTAAGGATTGGGCCGATAGGCAGAGGGAAGGTGGGACCTCCTCGATCCTGAGGGGGACCTGAAATAACATGGTCCGGGTCATCCTCAGAGCAGGGCGCCTGAGACCGGTCGCCGGGGTGGTTTTTAGTGGAATCACCACATATCTGGCTCCTCAGATCCCGAGGAGCCGGAGATCCGAAGGGATTTTCCAACCAGTAAACAAAAAAAAAAAGTATAGCTACAAAAAAACTAGTACCTAGCAGTTTATAAATTGGTGTGATTTCATGAAGTCTATGAATAAGGAATATATATATATAAACTTTTCTTGTATACTACCTATTATATCTGACGTAATGTTTGCAGTAAAAAGGTTTATATTTAGTATAGTGTGTGTCAGTAATTGAGCGAATAGATGCAATTTATCCATTTTAATATAACTTTCGCCCTGGTCTTTTGAGAGTAAGTAGGTGTCGCATTTTATGGGAAAGACGTATACGATCTTGGCGGATTAAAGAAATTATTCACATGTTTGTGAGAAAGCGCAAAAGGTGTATTAAATTGAACCGCAGTCCGTTTTACAAGTTAGTCCCAACGATTATACTACGATTTTATAAACGATTAGCACTTCATTTGTTAATTTTTATATGAACGTTACATCGACTACATATACTATTTTGAATGTTTACCAACATCTAACATCGAGGAGCGCTGTCCAATACGAACGATTTGTGTGTGCGTGATTTGAGCAGTCTGCTTACCGCTTCTTACGAGAATTGTGAGTTCAAGCCCTACATGAAATAACACTTTTTTTTGATCCACTGGGTGTTGTTTAGGTCTATTCCATAAATGTGTATAAAATCCCTCTTGAGACAGGATATATTTCTATCTTACTACCTGCAGCTGTTGTTGTGCTTTTACAAAACGACCACGTGTATCCCTGACAGGCGTTACATACACTCCATATATCTGCAAGTGAAAGTCACGTCCAAATATGTCAGCCGTTTCCAGAGATTAGCCGGAACAAACAGACAAAAAACTACCGAATATTCTTTCGTATAGATTTAGCTGCTCTTAACTTAAAGCTGTTAACTTGAAGTATGCCAATAAACTTTTCAAATTTATTGTCTTTTTGACAAAAAATTATCCTATCTCTAATGCTAGTTCACTCCTGAAAATGTGTTAGAATAGCTGAGAAAAGCAGCCAGTCAGCAGTACAGCGATATTTTAAATTATGATTACGTTCACAGGTTGGTTGCTGGGTTCGGTTCGTCCATAGCGCTTATATTAGTCGAGTACATCACATTTCTGTCTGGACTAACTATGTTTTCACCTTCCGCCTGCCTAACTTGTATCCTTTGTTAATTTGTGTGCTTACAATTAAAGTTCTTGCTTGTATGTGATTGTACCTATCTGCTTTTATTTTCAAAAGAACTTAAGACGATAAGATGCTCAAGGGAAAATAGATTTTAAAATTCAAGATCGTTGCAACATAAGTGACTTGGTTTTTAAAGCACGATAACTAAATTTATCATAGACTATTGAGTTCATTTTACTGTTAAAGGGTAAAGAAACAATATAAATACAACAGCCGTCACGAATCTTACGCTTTGATAATATTTTCCTAGTCTTATCAGAGTTAATGTACATTTAATTTTATTGTTAAATATTATTTCAGTCAACTATGCAAAAGACATATGCAAATATAAATTATAGTTTGTGTGTGTACACAAATATTATTGTACTGTTACTACCCAGGTACAGGAGTTATACTTACCTATTTAGGAAATTAAGTTAACGGAAAAGTACTCTAAAACTCCCTAATAAAGTAAATAAATTACACAGTTTATATCGCACCGTATTTCTGCCTGTGAAACATTGTTTTTGCTCTGATTGCTTTAAATTTGGTCTCATAGTAGTACAAGAGCAAAATGAAAGCCTGTTCTTATACCTAAGTCACTGGTCAGCAGGGCGTTAAGTTAAGTGTTGCTGTGCTGATTTATTCCCTGAACCTGAAGTTTAAGAGCGAAAAGATTATTTGCTAAGCGACATGGCTATTATGACGACCCTATTGAAAATAATGATAAAATAGATGTATAGTTTTTTTTTTCACATATTTTAACTCACAACGCCATCTAGTCCCAAACTAAGCAGAGCTTGTACTATGGGTCCTAGACAACTGATATTAATACATATATACTTTTTTTTTGTAAATACATAAATATTATACATAGAAAACACCCAAAATCCGAAACAAATATTTGCAGATCATATTTGCACAGCATTCGCATACGCTACCACTACGCCACCGAGGCATTCAGTTGGTTGTATATTCTTAAAATTAAATCAATCGATACGTAACATATTGTAAATTTTTTGGCAGTCTTGTCCATTGTCTTCAAAGTTTCTCCACAATTAGGTACTGACCTCGCACAGAAGATCATTCCCATCCCTAAATGACAGCATTCGTGCTGTCGTGTTTCGTTGGTAAGTCGCGAGACCGGAGGCCTAATGATGCAGAAATATCTTAGTAGGCCGCCATAGTATGGGCCACCATGCAATATTATTGCATTGTCTTCAATCGCAAGGAGTATGGAGATCACTACTCTTGGATTCTGCTTAGTTTTCTATCAGGCAGAGTAAAGTCACTTTGGCAGGTTCATATATTATAAAATAAGTAAGGAATTATTAAAAAAAACCAGACTGCATATATTTTTTTTATTTTGTAATTTTTTTAAATTTTGTTGTAGCCAGTGTCACTCTCACGCTTAAGACGAATCTGTCGACACCACTCACATAAAAATACGACAAGCCATTTAGGCTCTAGGGCGTACCAAATAAATATACATACATACATACACTCGAAAAACATAACTTTCGCAGTCCGGTAAAAAAACCCGATTGCTTAATTTTTTTTAACTATGTTTTCATTAATTTTCTTATATCCACTCTCACGACTAAGACGAATCTATTGGCACCACTTACATAAAAATACGACGAGCTGTTAGGATATGCCAAAGAAATATACATTCATACATACACTCGGAAATATAACCCTCTTTCTTTCGTAGTCGGGAAAAAAGGTCAATAAATGCAAAAGCGCGTTGCACTTGAAAACTCTTTAACTTTATAATCTAATATATATAATCTTATACATCTCCAAAAGCAGAGAGTTTTTAGTTTTTCGCACTAATCTCTGGAACTAGCAATGGAATGAGAAGACCGAGTACTTGAAATTATTTTAATTTTTGTAATATGAATTCCTTAACCAGTATTACAGCAACAGCAGCTCATGGCTGCGCGTCGATCGCACTTTCCTATTTCATATTGGACGGTTGGCTATGTGACTGGTATTGGCCAATATTTGCGATGTGTAGTGTTCTACCATCCTCTGTAGATATTGCTACTGCACTGCTGACGTTGTGCAGTATTAATTGTTAAGAATTGATTATTGTTTTTAGTGTGTAAGGAAGATGAAGGCTTTGCTTAAATTATTTGTAAGTTGTTTTTTTATTTGTAGTCTTTGTGTTATGTTTGGAAGTTCATAGAGCTGTTAATTTTTTCACTCGCTGATTTAATGATTAATTATTTTAATTATTTTAGGAGCAAACATAATTAATATTTGAATCTGTGTAGCGGTATATTACCGTTAGTAATTTTATGGTGCATAAATGTGGCTGAAGTACTAAATGTCCTATTTCACTTATATTTAATTGGAAGCAGTGTTAGACTATATATAAGTATCTATATATAAGTCTAATACTGTTTCAAGGTACTTAAGTTTGGATTCCTTTTGGCAATAATAAGGCCGCCCTTTGTACACTATATTTTAGAGGTTTTATCCAGGTACTCTCTTCTAACTCTGTAAAATGGTGTGCAAATAGAGTTTTCTATCTATCTATGTATGTATGCGGTTAAAGCTTAAATTTATGGATTACCAAAACAATATTTTTATTGTTACAGTGAATTTTTATGAATAATAGTGCTTGTTTCATGATAAATGTTCAATCACTGCCCGTTCTTATTTGTTTTGGAATTATTTTCGTAGAAATATCTTTGTTTCAAATTTCAACAATCGCTGAAATATGTATGTTGCCAGCGCAGAATTATAAGTAAAAGGTCTTTGGGTCATTACCTAATTGAGTCCTCTTAACTACCTACTAGAGAACCTATTGGAATTTACCAGCAGATTTACTTATAGTGCCTGTTTTTTGCCGAATTATAGACGCATTGTACGACTTTAAAATCAAACCAAAAGAATTATTTTCTTGCAACAATACAACCTAAAATAAGTTTTTTCAATGAATATCAATGCTAACTTTCACTTGACGAATTAAGGCTAATTAAAGGTTACAAAATTTATTACTAGTTTCTAAAATGAACAAATATCATTTAACAGCTTATTCTGTAATAGGTGAGGCGCGATTCATAAACAACCGCGGGGAACGCCGCGTTGCGAAGTTAATTTAAAAAACCCTTATATTATCAGCGTTCATCGTGTTTTTCAACGTTACTCGTCAACTATCAACCAATGAAAGTCCCGTCGAAATTGGTTTAGCCAATACAGAAAAATAAAAAAAAATGTTTTTCTAATCAATATCAACAGCATTTTTGTTTCATCAACAAAATTACTCAGCATGTTCTTTTGATGTAGGTGGGTACGCACAGACATAACTTTCTACATAAAACTATAAATATTCGAAAACATTGCCTCTTTATTTTCAAAGTCAAACTTAAAAAGCCACAAACGTCTATAGTTTTACAAAATTATCCTATAAATTAATGTAGTCACCATTTTGAAATGTTATAATAATGTCCACAGATAACCAGCGAGCACCAGCAGCTTACCAAATCGCACGACTACAAGGGGGGATGGTCCTTCTACTTGATCCTAGCTGGCATCATCACCACATTCGGATCGTCGCTCCCCGTCGGATATAATATAGGGGTTGTTAATACCCCCGCTGACGTGAGTACCATGACAACGTATATACTTTAGAAATGTTATAATAGCTCATTAGAATAGGGGAAACGTAGTTAAATTTTCGCGTTATGAATTTAATGTTCACATCACATCAGTAGCCTTTAACGTGGACTGCTGGACGTAGGTCTCTCCTTACAAAGGAGGTTTTGGCCTACTATACCCCAGATGGATTGGTACAGGGTTTTTTTCAGCACGCAAGGAGGCGAGGTATGCGTGTGCCGTACGTCGCCTTATTAGAGAGTCTACCAGCAGACGGTGCCCGCTTCAGTGTGGGCAGGCGCTGGGAGGGGTCTGGATGTCGTAATAAAGCGGTTCCCGGATCCCCATCTCAGGCGCAGAGTGTCACATCATGTAGTTTTAGTCGTTTCGATTCCGACACACTGCCCCGCCCCAAAACCCGGTGGGGTGAAGGACCGAGGGGGTTTCTACACGTAAAAAAAGGGTTGTGTCAGTAGACGGTGCCCGCGCACTGGTAGGTGCTGGGAGGGTTCCGGATGTCATAGTAACAGCAGCTCCCGGATCCCTACTGACTAACGGGCAGAATGGCTTTAGTTTTGTGGTTTTAGTCGGTCCGATTCCGACACACCACCCCGTTGCACACCCTGGAGAGGTAAAGGCCCGTCTGGGTTTCCACACGTTAAAAAAACAGAGTTTTCAAGTTTTCCTTCTATTTCAGTGATGTACTGCACAGATTATTTCTTAGTCGCCTCTTATGACACCCACGAGAAAGATAAGGGGTCGTGACACACCGTTTTCATAATTTGTCACCACACGGTAGATTATAGATATAATCGTTAAAATGATGAATATTAATATTTAAATTAATTAATATGAAATGATCATAAGATTATGATCATTATTTTCACGGGAATTAACGCGATCACTTATTTAAAGGTATACATACCTCTGTCAAAGGCTGACTGTCGACTCAGTCAGCCACGGCCAGTGCAACCTGGTCGAAACCTGTTATTGTATATATCCATGGCACGGAAATGTTAAATATCATTATGCACGGCGTCACCTGGGCCCAACTGAAAACCAGCTAGACTTGTTAGACGCTTTGTCTGACATAATGCTGAATTGGGTCCATATTTGGCATTTTGCAAAACTATTGTAACTTTCCTTTTGTGTTACTTTTTGTTGAAAAATTAATATTTTTCTTTTTTTTAATGAGTGATCGCGCTGATTCCCGTGAAAATACTTATAATATCATGAAACGAGAAAGTTTAAAAATCAATTCTTTGTTATTTGAGCGTATATAAAAATCTAAGAAAAGGTAGTAAATCCTGGCAATTTAGGTTTTTAAGTAAGTTTAGAGCGTATTCTTAACTTGGAGTACAACATTAGAGAGCTATGCTTAGAGAAACGTGAGCTTACTCGACCGTAATAATAACACAGCATTACAAAATCCAATTATTTCTTTGCATTTCATCCTATGAGTGAATTAAATGACCCATCCCCTTTTTGCATAACATCAAATGAAATGCGGTCCCTGGGGGAACGTAGACAGGGATAGTTGAAGCTATTTCAAACACAACTTCTCTTCGTTCAGCATTAGACATCGATATGTTGATTTGAAATCAAATGCGCAGTTGGAACCAAATGCTTGTTTGTTTTAAAGCTTGTGTTATTAAAACTACGATAATGTCAAACCCAATTCGATGAACACTAATTCGATTTAATATTAGTACCTGGATAACCGAGCTTTTGTTGGTTTTCTTTTTAGTAATTTATCTAAAAATAAGTCCTAGCTAGATCGATTTATCTTCCTCGTAATCCCCAGCTTATTAAATTTCATGAAATTCGTTGGAGTCGTTTCCCAGATTCAGAGATATATATACATACAACATATTTTAATTTCTCGCTTAAAGGTATTTGATTTCATTTGCCGATGAAAGTTAACAGAATTATACCTTTATTTCTAGCATAGAACACAGTGCCTTGAAGGTTAATCCACAAGGTTTTAACGAACTAAGAGTTATTACACTAATTGATTACTACAATGGTAGTTCTACAAAATTAAAATAAACTTCGGAATTATTGTTAACCAGATATTTCATGAAACATAGTCTTGTGACGAAATTGTAGAATGTTTCCACGGATATGTCACAAAAAAAATTGGAAATAGTGAAGGTTATTCTTTAAATTCGTATATAGTACTTATATTAAAAAACTACTGATAAAATAAAGAATTAATTTGAAACAGGAAACTACCCAATTTGTTTAATTCAGAATTGTAAGTATAGTGATTATTATCTAAGAAATGTTAACATGTACTAGACTTTGAAATTGGATTGTTCGTTTTAATTATTATTTACCCGACTAAGCCTAAGCCAAAAGGTGGGGTAATAGCTTTTGGCAGTATATGTATGTTCTAACGTAGCATAAATACATACATGACCCGGGTCACAAAGGCTATATAAATGACTAGCTGACTCTCAGCCTCGTTTACGTTACCCGTAGCGTGATATTTTTTCCTGTTTTTGTAACATTCTTCATTGGTGCTCCGCTCCTTTTGGACTTAACGTAATGGTATATAATCTAAAGCCTTCCTCGATAAATGCGCTATCTAACACTGAAAGCCTGAGATTAGCGCGTTGAAGCAAACAAACACTCTTCAGTTTTGTATATTAAGTATAGATATGAACCATTCTTACGTAGTCTTTTATAGTTTTATTATTAAATGACTAGCAACTCGCTCAGGCTTCGCACGGGTTCATTCATAACCGAAGATATAATATAGCCTGTTTCTTTGAGATGTAGTTTAATTTCTTCCGACGTCTTCAAAAAATATCGTTATACTTTAGCCAATATATTAAAAAATTAGATTAGAAGAATCACTCTATCTATAAGTGGAAACCATATAAAAATCCGTGTTTTGAGTTTAGCTTTTGAGTTTAACGTGAACTGACAAACAGACGCGGCGGAGCACTTTGTTTTATAATATGTAGTTTTGATATTGAATACAGTTTCAATATTTATAATTGTCATTTTGAGTACTTTGGAAAAAAACACAAGGTAGATCTAAAGTAGGTATTTATTCTTCCCAGATAATAAAACAATTTTGTAATGAGAGCTTTGTGAGCCGGTACGACGTGCACCTTGATAAAGAATGGCTGAACGTGCTCTGGTCTTCTGTGGTGTCGATCTTCATTGTAGGAGGATGTACAGGCTCCATTCTGGGCGCCGTCCTTGCCAACAGTTTGGGCAGGTAAGATTAATATGTTCTGATTGGCTGACGGACATTTTTCATTAGCATCGTCAAAGTTTGTCCTACATTAGAGTCTACGATGCCACGGATAAATCTCCAAATTAATCTCTTTTTTGGACTCGAATGTTTTCGATACATTTCTTTTTTAAAAAAAAACATTGAAATGTATGTGTACTATTGAATATTTTTTATTCATTTAGCCTTTTAACTAAGGTTCTGATTTATAAACTGTATAGGACATTATAATTGTCCTGCAACTTATAGCAAGTAAGTAAGCAGGCGCTCATAGCCCAGTTGCACTCGGTGATTAGAAACAATCACCGAGGGTAACTAACGACGGCGCGGTCAGTACCTGCATGTTACCACGAGCCTCTCCGTGGTTCGGAGGTCACGTTCAGCAGTCGGTCCCGGTTGTTATCATAGGATAACAGTCGTGAAGCTTAGTTGGAGGCCTTTGGGCAGCTTGAAAACATCCACCGGCAAGATTTACGCAGACAGCGTAGTCTTGCCAGTCCCCAACCCGCACTTGGCCAGCGTGGGGACGTATGGCCTTAACCCTCTCCTGAGAGGAGACCCGAGCCCAGCAGTGGGACATTATAGGTTGTTGATTGATTGAATCAGGATTGTAAAATATATAGTCTACGTATGTATGTTACAATTTGTGCATAAACTACCGAACAGATTCTAATGAAGCAGATGCAGTGTTTACTTAGTTCAGTTATCGATTTTTTTTCTTATTCAGGAAATGTGTGAAATTTAATCATTGTTTATGTCATTTTCCAGAAAAATGGCCACGGTAGTCACGAATGTGCTGTCGATAGCAGGA
The DNA here is from genome assembly GCA_003709505.1 of Hyphantria cunea. Lineage (NCBI taxonomy): Eukaryota > Metazoa > Arthropoda > Insecta > Lepidoptera > Erebidae > Hyphantria > Hyphantria cunea. The sequence continues at coordinate 1,017,784 of PKRV01001141.1, forward strand.
GGCGTGTTGTTTCTGCTCTGCGAACGAGCTAACTCTGTCGAGATGCTTATCTTAGGAAGATTACTAGTCGGTTTATCTGGTGGTAAGTTCTGTGGTTCTTGAAACTGGTTATAAAAAGCCTTTAACATAATATTTTGTGTAACATTGCTGTTAATTATGTTGTTCGACATCTCTCTAAGTAAACTAAAATTCACTACAAAATATTATTATAAAGCCTCTCTTCCTAAAGGAGTTTTTGACCCATTAAATCCGCTCCGGTTATTGATTAAAAAATGAAACGTAGACGTTATCAAATGTCAAATATTTGTCTATTTATATCGTAGAGAGCACGTTAAGCCATCGGTCCCGGTTGTCAGGTGTTCCTATGACAATCGTTATTGGGAAGTCAGTGCCTTCAAATATACGAACAACTTTTTTTTTACGTGGTGGAATGCCTTTACGCACTTCGTTCCCCCCCCCCCGCGGGGACCGGGGGTTCCCTTCGTGTGGGACTCCTGACTGACTCGCCAGACTACCCACTAAACCACCACGGTGTGCCACTCTGCGCCTGAGACGGGAGAGATCCCGGAACCGCTTTCTTACGCCATCCGAACCCCTCCCAGCGCCTGCCCGCACTGAAGCAGGCACCGTCTGCTGGTAAAAACTCTCAACTTAGGCGACGTACGGCACACGCGTAACGTCGCCCCCTCGCGGGTGGCCTGTGAAGCGGATGGGGGGAAAACCCGTCCCGCCCATCCGCGGCCACACTCAGGGCGGCATGAGGCGCTGGTAGGCGCGCCTCCGCCGCCCGGTTCGCCGGCGGAAAAAATGATATTTAGGTGAAACCGGTTGAACTAGTAGCCGACCCCAAATAATCTAGGCAATAATAAGGACTAGGAAGATGATGAAGATGAATAAGTTAAACCTGCAGGTCAAAAATTAACTAATTAGTAACTTTTTTAGCTATTATTCTTGTTGGTTGTCAAAATAAAATAAATAAAATGTAAAAATTTTAAATATTTTTTTTGCTGCAGGTCTAACCACCAGCATAGTCCCCATGTACTTGGCGGAGCTAGCACCATCGAAGTTGACAGGCGCCATGGGAGTGATCTGCCCCATGGGGGTGAACGTCGGTGTGCTGGTCGCGCAGGTCATGGGATTAGATATTTTATTGGGTGAGTAAAAACACTAATTAAAGTAAAAATTGCAATACTTCAAAATAGTAATAAAGTATTTCTAGTATTTCATTAGACAAGAGTTTGATAGGTACTAACTTTGAATACCCTGACACATCTCAGGCCTATTTATTTGGGCGTGGCATGTTTGTATAAATCAACGGTGGTCAACAGCTGCTGGACATGGATGTCAACTCTTAGAAAAAGGTTTAGCCTACTATACTAAGCTGGTCAGAGAGGTGGGTATAAGGATAAGGTTACGTCGGGGTTCCAGGGTTTTCCTTTCTAAGGTGTACCTGGTTCGCCGGCTCCTAGTACCAGAGACGTGCGGTTTTAGTCGGTTCGAGTCTGACATGCCACCAGGAGGTGGTATCCGAGGGGATTTCCGCACGGGGAAAAAATGGTGGTTATAAGGTTTGAGTCAAGTTATTCTTATCTTTGCAATGAATGCAATGATGCCACTCAGCCACGCCGGTTTCAGTACCTTAGGGCCGGCTCGCCCGGGGCGGTACTACCCTCGCTCAGAAGATCTACGTAATATGACAGCAGCAGTGCTGGCGTGTTTCGTTGGTGAGTGCGAGACCGGAGGCCCAATGATGCGCGTCAATAGGCCGCCATGGACTGGTCACCATACTGCATTGTTGCACTGTCTGCACGAACAATGAGTATGGTGACCACTATTATTGGAATCTAATTATGCTTTCCATCAGGCAGAGTAGAATCATTTTGCCAGAGCCATACATAAAATTTTTGTTGTACTGCGCAATTTGCTGCCTTAGCGAGCCCTTCTTAATCACTTAGTCACTGTTTCCAGCTGACTCGTCTACTCCCTTACCACGTATGTCATAATAAATATCATATTAAAATAAGCAAAGACCTTATTATGTTCATTGAATTGTTAACACAATTTTATGCTTATAAAAGACATACTACCGATTAGCTACTCTCGGGTATTATTTAATTTGTGTGTGAGAACCGAACTAAACTAACATACAGCCCAGCCAAGAATTAAGAAATGTGCTTTATATTAAAACTTTTGAGTATATGGAGCTGTATTTAATAATGTATTTTCTTCGGTTCCAGGTCACCCAGATCAATGGACCTACCTCCTATCCGCCTTTGCGTTTCTAGTCATTGTTACGTTACCAGTGTTATTTTTACTCCCCGAGAGCCCTAAGTTCTTATTTGTAGTTAAGAGAGATGAGGAGCAAGCTTTAAAAGGTAATTATTTAATTATTTTATTAACCCTTACTTAGATCTCTACAATAAAAAAATCAAATTTAAGTATTTGTTTGTAATTTCAAATCAACAGATTTTCACTAAATGCATATAATGCGTAAATGTTTTTGTCTGTCTGTCTATTTGTTCAAACTAATCTTTGGAATGGCTGGACCGATTTTGACGGGACTTACACTGGCAGCTAGCTGGTAATATAAGGAATAACTTAGGCATTTTTCTGGAGTCCCGCGGCGTTACTAGCGGTTGTTGTAAATGTATTACAAGAACTGCGGGGCTCAGTTAGTTTTTCACAAAATCTCATTTTTAGTTTTTATGCATTTACCTTGTTTTAGCTTTACCTCTATAGTGTTATTATAAGACATTAGGAATGTACATCCTGTGTCGTGGGGGATTTTACAAACATACATGAAATGGACACAAAGAACAATTAGACTCAGAACCACAATTTTTGAATCTCACAATGTTATATATAATAAATATGTTATATAAATAATGTGGGATTCCAACCACTAGAACAACCGTGTAGTTAACAAGTCTCCCTCTGACCATATTTATGTGCATAAAGTAACAATTAGAAAAAAAACTATAAGACTACATTATGTTAGACGATATGAAGTTAATGGTAAAGGGCAAATTTGAATCTACGGATAGCTTCGTGGTTAAATGGTCTCTACTACGTTTAATGTTGTGGGTTCAAATCCCACATAGGACAAAACTTTGTGTGATCCACAAATGGTCGTTATGAGTCTTGGGGTTTTTGTGTCCGTTTTATGTATGTTTGGTCTTATCTTTAAAGAAACTGTTGATTAAATGTTTGTAGAGTTGAGTCGTCTACGAGGCGTGTCAATCAGCGTTCTCAACGAGGACATAGAGCTGCTTCGCGAGGAGTCTCGTCGCAGCGAGAGCGCGGCGCTGTCCGGAGACACCAACTGGTCCATGATGAAGGTGCTGCTGGACAAGAGGCTGCGGCTGCCTCTCCTGCTGGTGTGCAGCATGCAAGCCGGCCAGCAGACCAGTGGGATTAATGCGGTTAGTTACAGTGTTCTTTCAATGTTTAATATGTAGGTATATAATTGTCTATCAGAAAATTAGCTTTCATAGTAAAAGTTTTGCTTAGTTAACACAGATGGCGTTGTGTGAAAAAAAATCTCGAAATAAAAACGCTGTGTTTTATAATGATGGAATAAAATCACAGTCAATGTACTGTTATATAAATATGGTAATAAGATACGGTAAATGAAATATTAGATTAACTGACATTTCGACATAGGGTAATAGGCATGATGTCAGTAACCAAGAACCACTAAAATTATTATTTACCTGATGAAATGGGATTCATAGACGATAAAAATCGTATTTTTTTTCATATTTTTATGATGAAATGGGATTCATAGGCAATAAAAATCGTATTTATTTTCATATTTATATAATCCGCCATGTTGAGTTGAACACCAATCGGAGCGAGTTTCGTCACTTATGTGTAAAACTCATCCTATCCTCCAAAGGCCGGCAACGCACTTGTGATACCTCTGGTGTTACGGGTGTCCATGGGCCACGGATAATCGCTTACCATCAGGCAACATGTCTGCTCGTTTGCCCACTATTCTATAAAAAAAAACTAATTCGATTTTCATTCTTTGCGTTTTCCTGACACTCTGTATAAGGATAATATACCACGTTCAGGTTGTTTTTCAATCTCGTTTTCCACAGGTGTTCTACTACTCACAAACGATCTTCATCCAAGCGGGTCTGTCGGTGCAGAGCGCGCAGTTCGCCACGATCGGCTCCGGGTTAATCAACGTGTGTACGGCGCTGCTGATGCTGAAGCTCATGCCCAGGTTCGGGCGCCGCCCGCTGCTGCTGGGCTCCATCGCCGCGGCCGTGCTGTTGCTGGCAGCCCTGGGAGTCTGCATGTTGTTTATGGTGAGGAGCTCTCCATTCCGTCTATTGTTTGTTTTATTATCAACAGTCCCCAACCCGCACTCGGCCAGCGTGGGGACGTATGGCCTTAACCCTCTCCTCAGAGGAAGACCGAGCCCAGCAGTGGGGCATTATGGGTTGTAACGCGGCGGGGCGAAGCTAGACTAAAAAAGAGCCTAATATCTTATATAATCAGCTATGTGCCAGTGAAAGTCCTGTCAAATGCGGTCCAGGTAGAGAATCACATTTTAAACATTATTTTTTTATGTGATTGCTCTATATACCTTCAAATGCATTAAATGAAAAGCTGTTAATTAAAAATTACAAACAGACACTTCAGTTTTATTTATTTGCTTATTTGTATATGTAGTAGATTAACGCGGTCGAAACAATCACTGATGGTCAGCAACGACGTCCCGGTCAGTACTTGGATGAGTGACCGTTGGTGGCATGATACCATCGGCATCTCTGTGCTTCGGAGGTCATGTTAAGCAGTCGGTTTCGGTTGTTATCACGTATGTCATAGGATAACAGTCGTGAAGCTTAGTTAGAGGCCTTTGGGCATCTTGAAAACATCCACCGGCAAGATTACGTAGCCGCAACGTAGTCTTGTCAGTCCCCAACCCGCACTCGGCCAGCGCGAGGACGTATGGCCTGAACCCTCTCCTGAGAGGTGAGAGGTCTCAGCTGTGTGACGTTAAGGGTTGCTGATTGAATATTCAAGATAGGCGTCGAAAGATTCGATTAAAAGGAAACTTAGAAGGATATTAGCACAACAGAGAATGAAACCTTAAAATAGACACTTTTTTTTTACGTGTGGAAACCCTAGCATCTACGTGTGGAAACTCCCTCGGGCCTTCACCCCACCGGGGTTTGCGGTGGGGAGGTGTATCGGAATCGAACCGACTAAAACCACACGGTGTGCCACTCTGCGCCTGAGACGGGAGGGATCCGGGAACCGCTTTCTCACGCCATCCGGACCCCTCCCAGCTCAAAATAGACCCTATACCAACACTGGCTTCTGTCTACTGTGATATAGTAGGCTAAAACTTCTTCCCTGTGATGTAGGGTGTTGATAGAGTTTATCAAAAATTAATTTTAAAAAATGGTTTGGTGATGTAATTGACAATAAATTATTGTATGCTTCTAGAATGCAGTTTCGTGGATGCCATACGTGTGTATGATAGCGGTGCTGTCGTATGTTCTGGTGTACGGGTTCGGACTTGGACCCATACCTTATTTCATAGCTTCTGGTACGTATTGTTTGATTTCTTTGATTTTTTATTTCGGTGCTCTTTGTGTTTATTTCATATAATGTTTATAAAGTCCCCTTTGACACAGAATATCTATATACATATTAAAATTTTAAGCAAATACTTTGTACCCCTTATTACGTATTAAATTTTCACAGTTTATTTTTGCTTCCTGGTTTGAAAAAAGGTGTCTGCCTATTTTATCTTTATATTGTCTCCCGCTTTGCTAAGGAGGAAAGTGGATATATTTCCTACTCCTCCAGTTTTGTTGTGATTAACTTTGATGCGGGTTCCAAGAAGTTTAATTTCTTTTGGGACTTCCCCAGTCTTCAGTGAGTCACTGTTGTTCATCCTGGTATACAGCAGTTGCAGTGGTAGGCGTGAGGGCGGGATGAGTTCCAATAAAAAAAATTAAAGTTTATTTGAAGAAGTTAAAAGAAATTAAAAAATAAAGTTAATTATGGTCGAATTATCGACCACTGGGCTTCTATTAGTATTCCTAAGGCGGGTATTGTCTTTAAAAAAAGCACCTCTAACATATACGCAAAATTTCTTCATGATCGGATGATTAATTCTGAAACAGCGTATTACTCTGAATTAGTTATATTTTTCGTTATGCATTGATATTTAGCTTATTTACCCACCTTATGTGTTTACTGTGGATAACTGTTATTGGCTGAATGTGTATTCATGGTTAGTCACTTAGTTAAAAGTTAAATAAATAAATAAACGAGTGACCCGATAAAAAGTGACCACCGTTGCCCATGAACGCTCGCAATCAGGAGTTACAAGCGCGTTGCCGGCCGTAAGGACCCAGAACACTCTTCTCTGGATTTCTTCAGAGTGACAAACTTCCGCTTGAATTGGTTTTCGATCAATCTTCTTGATCTGACTAGTTCTAAATATTTTATTGACACAAAGGAACACCAAGAATCAGAACGACAATTTGTAGTTCACAGAAAGTGTTGTCCCATGTGGGATTTGAACCTACAGGATAGGATGTAGCGTGGCGAATACCAGGCCCTCCGTGCAGAATGATTACACTAATATGTAGTTTCTTATATTATATTTACAACTCCACAGAGATATTCGAAGTAGGTCCTCGTCCAGCCGGCATGGCGTGGGGCTCGCTCGCCAACTGGGGAGGGAACTTCCTCGTTGGGATGTCCTTCCCTTCCATGAGGGAGGCGATAGGCCCTTACTCCTTCCTCATTTTTTCTGGTATCACTGCTGTTCTTTTTGTCTTCCAAAAGTAAGTAAAGGTTTTATCTTCTTTTTTTTTTTTAATATGAATTAGCGTTCGTCTGTCCTAATAAAACTCAGTAATATGTATTATGATTAGCTAAATTTCTGTCTTGAAATGTTTTTAGAGGCTCAAGGAAAGTTTTAATTAGAAAATACCGAAAAAGGAAATAGCATTTTTTCCTCATACAAAAAATCGTTTGTCATTAAATAAAAAAAAACAAAAACAAGATTTTTTTAAGCGGTCAAATATATGTACTATTTTTTTTATTTGTCTTCAAATTTAGTTGGGTTATATTTGTTTTAGAAATTAAAAAAAAACAATGTTAAAAAAATACAATATTCAGTTATAATAAAAACTCAAATGAATAGTATCATTATGAGAAATGATCGACATATTTGTTGGCTGTCACTATAAACAGTTAAATCTTACCCGAAAATCTTAATTTCCAGGTTATACTTCCCCGAGACCCGCGGCAAGACTCCCGCGCAGGTGACACAGATATGTAGTCATGGGTTCCAGTCGCGACCCCTCAGCACTAACCACATCTCCGACGCTATCTCCGTCTGACGTTGAGTTGATGGAGTGACGTCTGACGTTGACAGTTGACGTTTGACGTTGACCAGTGACTTCTGACGTAATTACTTATGACTGTATACTGATCACAATTCAGTGTTGCTNACGTTCTAGAGATTGTATTTAACAGGTAGAGAGGCACACATACAAAAAATTAAAAAAAATCTCTATATACTTTTAAATGTATTTAATGAAAAGCAGTTAATTTATAACTACAGATAGGCAATTCAGTTTTATTTGTTTGCTTATTAATATGATATAAAAATATTATAGTAGATTAATATTGAAGAGATTGAGGCACTCATAGCCCACTTGCACTCGATGATTAGAAACAATAACTGAGGGTCAGCAACGACGTCGCGGTCAGTACTTGGATGGGTGACCGTTGGTGGCATGATATCATCAGGATCTCCGTGCTTCGGAGGTCATGTAAAGCAGTTGGTTTCTCTTGTTATTATGTGTGTCATGGGATAACAGTGTTGAAGCTTAGTTGGAGGCCTTTGAGCATCTTAAAAACATCCACCGGCAAGATAACGTAGCCACAACATATTCTTGCCAGTCCCCAACCCGCACTTGGCCAGCGTAGGAACGTATGGCCTTGATCCTCTCCTGAGAGGAGACCTCAGCAGTGGAACATTAAGGGTCGCTGATTGAATATTGAAGATAGGCGTCGATAGATTCGACTAAAGGGAAACAAAAAGGATATTAGCACTACAGAGAGAAGAAACCTCAAAATAGACCCTATACCAATCCATCTGGCTACTGTGATATAGTAGGCCAAAACTTCTTTCCTGTGATGTGGGCTATTGATAGAGTTTATCAAATCATTATTCATTATTTTATGCTTCTAGAATGCAGTTTCGTGGATGCCATACGTGTGTATGATTGCGGTGCTGTCGTATGTCCTGGTGTACGGGTTTGGTCTTGGACCCATACCTTATTTCATAGCTTCTGGTACGTATTGTTTGATTTCTTTGATTTTTGACTTGGGTGTTCTTTGTGTCAATTTCATATAATGTTTGTAAAGTCCCCTTTAACATCAACAATCTATATACATATTAAAATATTAAGCAAACACTTTGTACCCCTTATTACGAAAATTATGCGAGTGGAGGAGTATGAAATTTTCAGTTTATTTTTGCTTCCCGGTTTGAAAAAGGTGTCTGCCTATTTTGACTTCATATTGTCTCCCACTTTGCTAAGGATGGAAGTGGATCTATTTCCAACTCCTCCAGTTTTCTTCTGATTAATTTCGATGCGGTTTCCAAGACAGTTTAACTTTTCCTGGGACTTCCCCAGTGTTTAATGAGTCACTACTGTTGATCTTGGAGTACAGGAGTTAACTGTGGTAGGTATTGGTCCTAATAAAAAGAAAAAAGTTAAAGTTTATTTGAAGAAGTTAAATGAAATAAAAAAAAAAGTTAATTATGGTCGAATTATCGACCACTGGGCCACTCCACTAGTATTCCTTTTGTGTTTTAGCGGGTGTTGTCTTTAAATAAAACCTTGCCTTAGCTTCGATAGCTTCGTTCACGTAAAAGTAATTATTTAAACTGCCTGGAAAAGCTTTTTTTTATGAATTTAAAATATTTATGAATAAGTCTTTTCTCCTTATCTTTAACGTACATGCAAAAATGTTTGATGATCGGATAATTAATTCTGAAACAGCGTTTTACTCTGTATTAGTTGCTGACTCTCCGATTTTTTATATTGCATTGATATTTAGCTTATTCATCCACCTTATATGTCTACTGTGGATAACTTTTATTGGCTATACGTGTATAGTTAGTCACTTAGTTAAAAGTTGCAGCTGTTGTTATGCCTATGAATGAATAAACAAACCGAATGGATAGTGGCTCGATGAAAAGTGACCACCATCGCCCATGAACTTGCAACTCAGGGGTTAGCCTAAGAACAACAATTTGTGGATAACACAGCGTAGCGCGTTGCCGGCCGTGAGGACCTAGTACATTTTTCTCTTGATTCGATCTCACCAGTTAAAATATTTCATTGAAATGAAGGACACCAAGACTCAGAACAACAAGTTGTAGTTCACACAGTGTTTCCCATCTGGGGTTTGAACCTACAGAATAGGATATAGCGTGGCGAATACCAGGTCATCCGTGCAAAATGATTACACTAATATGTAGTTTCTTATATTATATTTTCAACTCCACAGAGATATTCGAGGTAGGTCCTCGTCCAGCCGGCATGGCGTGGGGCTCGCTCGCTAACTGGGGAGGAAACTTCCTCGTTGGGATGTCCTTCCCTTCCATGAGGGAGGCAATAGGCCCTTACTCCTTCCTCATTTTTTCTGGTATCACTGCTGCTCTTTTTGTCTTCCAAAAGTAAGTAGAGGTTTTATCTTCTTATTTTAAAAATGAATTAGCGTTCGTCCGTCCTAATAAAACTCGGTAATATCTATTATGATTTTAGAGGCTCAAGGAAAATTATAATTAGAAAAAGGAAATAGCATTTTTTCTTCATACAAAAAATCGGTTGTCATTAAATAAAAAAAAACATAATCTATTAAAGTTAGTGTTTTTTTAAGCGATAAAATGTATATACTATTTTTTTTATTTGTCTTCACATTTAGTTAGGTTATTTTTTTTTAGAAATTAAAAAAACAATGTTAAAAAAAAAATACAATATTCAGGTATAATAAAAACTCAAATAATTAGTATCATTATGAGAAATGATCGACATATTTGTTGGCTGTCACTGTAAACAGTTAAATCTTACCCGAAAATCTTAATTTCCAGGTTATACTTCCCTGAGACCCGCGGCAAGACTCCCACGCAGGTGACACAGATATGTAGTCATGGGTTCCAGTCGCGACCCCTCAGCACTAACCACATCTCCGACGCTATCTCCGTCTGACGTTGAGTTGATGGAGTGACGTCTGACGTTGACAGTTTACGTCTGACGTTGACAGTTTACGTATGACGTTGACAGTTGACGTTTGACGTTGACTAGTGACGTCTGACGTAATTACTTATGACTGTATACTGATCACAATTCTGTGTTGCTNGTGTTGCTCCGAATTAGTTCATTAGGAAAGAAGGATCTTAGGCATTGAGTTGATAGTTCAATTTCTTTATTTACACAAAATTGAATCTTAAATTTAGTATAAGCGTTAAGGTCGTTATTCGAATGAACTCGATTCGAAGCAACAATATTTCACTTTAGTATGACTATTGTAGTAATAAAATGTTTGCTCAAATGTTACTAAAAGACAGTGAAACGAATATAGATATCTCAATAATCGATCTAATTAAAAATATATATATTTAACCTACAGTTTAATAGGTTAATAATCAAATGGACGGCTTAAGAAAAAGATCTATACCTTATTATTAGTTTTTATTGTAATATATATCTATACCCTTAGACCAAAACAAGTAACCGTGTATGGTTACTTGTTTTGGTCTAAGGTTTAGTAACTAAATTCTTAGCTAAACTATCAGCTTAGATTAATATACTTCTCACAATAACTCTTATCTTGTACGGGCGTAGCCGTATTTTAGTTTCGGGGCGGGGGAGGAGGGCCTCCTCTCAAGATAATCAGCGATATGTATTTAACGTCCACAGACGCGTCCGCCACGAATCTGTTTGTTGTCAGTTTTTGTGGCACGGCTCAAATGGTTGCAGGCGAGCGTTCGGCGACTGTCCACACGTCTGCGGACTCATCAGTTCTTATCCGGTATGTTTCTCGGCCATATTTATATATTTCATTTCATATATAAATATGGCCGAGAAACATACTTAAATATTCGGTCAGGGATCATCTCTAGTTATTCCTGTATTTAATGAAATATAAGAAAGTTTGTGTGTTAAAAATTGCGTATGGGCCGTTCCATAGCTTGAATTAAAAATGACTTTTAAAATTTAATATTACCATTTAGAAGTTTAAGCGTAAGTCGATCAGGGAATAGATAAGTTTGTTTTATAGTCGAGCGAAACTTTCTTCCAGCCAATAGGAATAAATCAAAGTACTTAAATATGTATTGTGTATTTCTAATATTGGGTGTGGTCGAATTCTTTTAAATCACTTGATCAACCTGAAGTGACAATATTGGTGCTCAATATGGTGACCATTGACAACACTGACACCGACAAAGTGACATAGCAGTCACTTTGGCGGGCACATACACACAGAAAAACTCTTTGATAATGGAGAAGACATTATATTCTATTGATTTTTACTTTTTTGGAGTCATTCTAGCTGCAAAGGGAGCTAAAAATATATAAGCTGTTGGAAATCTTATAATTCAAGAACGGCTGGACCGATTTTTATGATTG
>PKRV01001142.1:0-39370 GCA_003709505.1 Hyphantria cunea
AGTGACGACGGATGAATTATGGGACAAAGAAAGCCGGATGTCTGAATCCAAAGTTCCAACACTGTCCATGGTACTGAGACCCTTACGAAATCCAAATTGGGAATTGGGCAGCAATTTTCTCGATACCACGATCCACTCAAGACGATTTTTAATGAGGTGTTCAAGAATTTTAATCAAGACTGACTAAAACTATTTGGATCATCTGATTTTTTTCCAGGTTTTAATAGGGGTATAATAACCTGCATCTTCCAATTATCAGGAATCCAGCCATGAAAATGGGAATAATTACAAATATTTAAAAAGTAGTCTCTAGTTCTATGCCCAGCATTCACCATAAAGGAGTATGGGATGCCATCGATGCCAGGAGCCGAGTCTTTGACGCTATTAAGAACCATGTCGAGTTCACTTTCAGAAAATGGTGAGTAAAGTCATAATTTTGAGGTTGGGTAGACAAAAATGTAAATGAAGGTTCTCCTAAACTGGAACATAGGGTGGAGCTATTTTATCAAAAAACTGTTCAGCTATATTACGAGCAATGGGGAAAAAGGTTGACGGAGAACACCCAGATTTAAATCCATTAATGTTTTTCCAAACCCTTGAGGCTGGAGTAGATGGGGCCAGAGCTGAACAGAATTGATGCCACCCTTTGCGTTTCTCGTTTCGTAGCAATCTTTTGGTGCTGGCAAAAATGTTTCTAAATATTATAAGGTTTTCAGTACACATATCCTGGTTGTATTTTTTTTCTGCCTCTTTTCTCTTCTTTATAGCAGAGGTGCACTCACTGTCCCACCAAGGGGGGGATGGAATTTTACCTCTTCTAGTATTTTTAATTTTGAAACAGGTTTCAGCAGTTAAATGTAGAACATGAATCAATTTTGCACAGCAGTCATCCACTAAACAGCGATCATTAGAAGTCAAATCTCTAAAGTCCAAAACCGGAAGAGAATTTACTTTCTCTTCTAGTAAGTCGGTGTAATTTTGCCAATTAGGTTTAGAAATATTGTATTTTAAAAGGGGAGGAAGAGTTTTAGGTACAGTATATCTATTGGGTATTGATATTATAATTGGAAAATGATCGCTGCCAAAGGTTAGACTTGTGCATTGCCAGCTAGCGGATGCTGCAATATCAGGGGGGCAAAATGTCAGATCTACACAGCTTTTCTGTTGACCAGGCAGAACTCTGCGTGTGCAGCAACCATCATTTAGAATGCAAAGACCTAGCTCATCTAAGATGTCCACTAAGCCTATTCCAAATGAATCGCATCGCTCCGAACCCCATCTATAATGATGGCAGTTGAAATCACCCATAACTAACAATGGACCGTGAACATTTTCTAGAGTATTTTTTAAAATAGGGAGGAACATTTGGCTATTTGGTTGGCAATGTATATGGACATGACTGACAGATCATTGACTTTGATGCTGGTAACATTAATATTTTCTGGGAAAGACTGAGTGGGGATAGTTTTAATCGGAATATGATTATTAATTAGGAGCACAGAACCACCATATCCATCAGATCTGTCACTCCTAAGGGTGTTGTAGTGTGGAACATAAAAGTTAAGACTAGGCAGTAACCAGGTCTCAACAATAGAGCAGACTAGAGGTTGGTATTTTTTTAAAAGAAATATGAGATTGTTTTTTATGAAATACGCTCCTCACGTTCCATTGAAGGAACACTTGGTTGGTTGCCATTTTTTAATAATGTTAAAAGATTTGTTAAGTGGTTAGTGACGTTGGACGGTGTTTGAGCAGAAGGAGAAGACATGGTACAGGGGATGTTCGAAGAGAGTAAAGAAGTCAGTAATTGAATTAAACTATCAATAAGGGAATGTTCTAAAGGGGAATACTTCAGAGCACAACCATTGGATTGTGAAGATGGAGGAATACTAATGATGTCCTGATGGGAGACTTTGTCAAATGATGGGGATAAAGGGGAACGGGATTTGGGCTGACAAAAGGTAGTTTTACGATATGACTGTGATGGAATTGGCTGAGTCTGAGGAATCTTACGCGTAGCTACGGGTAGCTACCGGAATACTTTTACAGGCTTCATTGTAAGACATGTTCTTTTCAGCAATAGTTTTTTTAATAGCTCTTTGTCTGCTAAACTCCGGACAAGCCCTGCTACTAGCGAAGTGAGTACCAGAGCAAAGTACACAAAAAGCTTCGTTCTCTTGTACTTCACAGGTGTTACTGTGGTGATTCTGTCCACATTTACTGCAACGAGGATTGGATCTGCAGATAGCCTCCACGTGTCCAAATCTGCAACATTTTCGGCATTGAATGGTTGGAAAAATATAAATGTGTACAGGGAGTGACGTGTAGCAACAAAATACTCTTTTCGGAAGTACCTGGCCACCAAAGGTTAGGACGCAGGTTTCCGTGGGCTTCCACTCAAGAATACCATCTCTAGAGGTCTTTCTGTTAATACGTCTGACTTTCAAAATCTTACCGCATCCAGGTGGCACGTTAATAAACTTGCATATGTCCTCCTCTGACTTATCGCTCGGAATGCCTGAAACTACACCCATTCTTGTTATATGGAAAGATGGAATTGATGCTACGAATTTGTGACTTGGGAGATGAGAATTGATTAAAAAAACATTTGCATCGTGAGATGTTGCAAATTCAACGGAGACGCGATTTCTACCGACTCTCTTTACTCCATCTTTGACGACACTGGTAATTTTATTATTAAATAGGAAGACACCAAAAGACACCGGATGAAGCGTTGTACCTGCATACGGTTGTGACTCAATAAGCGATACGTGAACGATAAAGGGACCATTATCGCTTGCGTTGTAGCTCTCGCGCCTAATTTGGCTTTTTAATTGTTTTGAAGGCAAATTTATGATTGATTTATCATTTACTGGACGTTTACGTGACACAGAGACGCAGGAGGTGACATTTTTGGATTGTGAAATATTAGAAACAACATTAAAAAACTGCGTAGGTGGATTCGAAGAAGTATCAGGTTGATCAGAAGAGTAAGGCAGCGGGGAAAAGGGGGGAGTACGTGGGGCCGTTTTATCGGGGGGTTCAAGAGGTATATCCTCATCCATAATTTGCGCTTGAGAGGTTTGCACAAACACACTCTTAAGCCAGCCTTCACACTTCAAAATTTTGTCGTTGATGTTTTTTCTCAGTGCAGAGTTCCGAACTTCAATTCAGATGTTGTTGACCGCAAAATTATTATTGCTATCTGCTATTACAGTTCTTCTTCAAATCCGAAATTACTTTACGACTCTTTTACGCCAGAAAAATAAAATATTTTATTTTATTTAGTGACAAAAACCGATTCACTATTTTACCGTTCAATATCAAAAGTAAATAATAACGGTTTAGGTGAGTGTAGATAACGTATGACAGACAAAATTTATACTGTCACGAACGTCACATGCGACAACAGGATTGCGTTCCGGTTTACATGTTAAGAGATAGCTTTGCATTCATGTGTTTTGGATACTGGCCTTTTAGTAAAACCATTTTGAAATTTAATTTTATTAATTTTATTTCTTATTTCTTGTGGATCGCAATCATCTTTTTTTTTTTAACTAGACTCAAAAACTTATCTAGCACTAAAATATTATTTATGTAAATAATATACAACCGGCAGATGGATTAAATGAATTGGAACATTCTGGTATTATATGCAGGTTATACACTTATTATAACCATTTAGCATTTATTACTATTTATATTTTATTTATTAATATGTTATTGAAATTTAACCATAGTTTATAATGTCATCCGTACTTAATAGTGACACTGATGAATATTTTTCAGTAGTTACCCTTCACTGGCAGATATCATCTCAAATAAATTCTCTGGTGTTCCAAGGAATTTCAATGTCGTTCATTTGAATGCCCAAAGCATTCCGGCACATTTTTCTTAGATGCTGACTACGTTCGACTGTACGAATGTCCACGCAATTCTTGTATTGGAATCGTGGCTCAAGCCATACCTGTCCACGGTATCTATCTGATACGACAAATAAAGGTGAAACATCTGCCTGCACTCTGGCTTACTAAGAAAATAAAAGAGGTTCAGAGAAGGAAAGCGAGGGCTCAATCTAAATATAAAAAAAACCCGACTGCATTAAACAGGAAAAAAATATATTTATTAGCAATCACTGCAACAAGATGTGTAGGAATAATCAGCGCGGACATATCCACAAGTCTGTTCAAGATGGTGACCCAGTTAAGGTCTGGAAATTTCTCAAGTCAATTGGTATCGAGAAGTCATGTCCTACATGTGCTTTAAAAGATGTTGATATCGAGTCCCTTATTTCACATTTTTCTGCTTCCTCCAACTATAGAGGAGCGACCAAGACTACAACGCTAAATAATCTTTCTTCTCTGCCAACTCCTAACTGTTCCCAATTTCTTTTAAGTCAATTTTACTGCATGTGATGTTAGGAAGAGCATTATATCAATAAATTCTAATGCCGTAGGAAACGATGGAATCAGCCGTAATATGGTTCCTATCCTGGATGAAATCTTTTCTATCGTTTGCCACATTTTATATTATTCCATATCCATCAACACATTTCCATCTGCTTGGGAAATGGCCCAAATTATTCCTCTTCCCAAGAAATCTAATCCACCCTCCATCTCCTGTTATCGCCCATATCCATCCTTCCATTTTTCTCTAAAGTACTCGAGCGTCTCATTTACACGAAGCTAAGCTCATTTCTCACAAGAAATTAATTCTTTAATCCTTTCCAATCTGGTTTAATCTGTAGTCAATCAATTTTGGTTTTTAAAACCAGATAAGGTAGGAAATGTAATGCTATCATCACCACAGCTCTAGTCCATATTACAGATGATATTAGGTCGGGCATGGACGAACGTAAGCTAACGGTTTTCACTTTGCTAGACTTCAGCAACGCCTTTAACACTGTTGACTTTGATGTTTACTGGGTATATTGTGTTCGCTTAACATATCTCCATCGGCAATTGACTGGTTTCGTAGGTACCTGCACGGTCGCCAGCAGCGTACTTGTATCGATAATGTTTACTCCTCTTGGCGTACAACATCTGCAGGTGTACCTCATGGCGGCGTTCTATCACCGTTACTTTCTGCAATTTTTATAAACTCAATAACTAATCAATTACTTTCTGTCTACCATCTTTATGCAGATGATCTCCAAATTTATATACGAGCCACTCCAGACAGTTTAACGGAAGCAGTGGATGGTCTCTAAGCTGGTGACAGATGGTGGCGCTGTGGCAAGATTCGCGGGGGATATGGAGATGTAAATTTAATGGTGGATATTTATCCCCGCATCCTCCAGGTGAGCATGGGCCACGGTGTCGCCGCTCAGGGTCTTCTGCTCCAAAGTATGACATAGTGGTCCATTAAAATTGCCGCTATTGCCCAGCCCAACACCCACTGGATTCTTAGGGCAGCTAGGAAGACCGACTTGGATAGCTCGGCGGCACTGGTACGCGACACCGCCGCTGGCACCCCTCCTTTAGCCGTGGTTACAAAAGAACGTTGTTGCGTAGCGGCGGTGGTTGGAGATACAGCGGTCGTCGTGCGGTCGTGGCCACTTATTTCACGCCAAACCGAGACATAACTGAGTATGAGCAATGGCTCGCTCAGTTGGCCGTAGTCGTTGACGTCTGTCGCCCTCTCCCGGTTTTTGTGGCCGGGGACTTCAACGCCTGTTAAGAAGTTCTAGTTGTCCTAAATCAGGGGGCCGTGCACGTTTCTATTTCTAGGGTGTACCTGGTTCCCCGGCTCCTAGTGCCAGAGACGGCGTGCGGTTTTAGTCGATTAGATTCCGACATGCCACTGCATGATTTCCGCACGGGAAAAAAATATAGATACAAAAAGCATCTCACTAAACCGCCATAGTGTGGGACACCATACTGTATCGTCTGGTTTCGCAGTGAGTATAGTGGCCCCCACCATTGGATTCTGCTTGAGCCTACCATCAGGCTGAGCAGAGACACTTTGGCAAGTTACTCATAAAAAAAAAGATACCGATAGCATTCAGGAAAATCATCGTGAGTCGTTATAAAAATATTTATTTAAATAACATTTTTTCAGTTGAAGCTCTAACAACACGATTAGGATTTCTTAATATATCATATCTAAAATATATAGGTATTTTGATTATTTATTTTGTTATAACGTGACATTTATATAGATAAATGTCAAGTTTCTAAAATAATATGTTCTAGTTCTACTGTGTACTAGTTCCATATATGTTTACTGAGGCTGGTATTCGTCAATAGGTATTGTCTTCAAATATTTGTTTGCATTCTTTACAATTTTTCTAATGTTTGCTATAAAGACAGGATCTTGAACTTCATTAGCAACTTCTTTCCATTGACTATTTGCAAACTTAAGGACGACATCGGCTGGAAAAAAACAAAAATTATAGAAACTTAATTATTAAAACATTGTAAAAACTGTATATAATACAAACAAAATCTAAGGAATATAATAACCCATTAAATTTCTGTGAATTAAAAAATATAATAATGGGATTACAAACTCACAAAAAAATAAAATGAACTTAGTTTATATGTTTGTCGATCAATAATGATCTGAATCAATCCTAAAATGTCAATTCGAAACACATCTTCCTCTAAATAAATAGTAGCATAGGTATATGGAATAAATAAGTAAGCTGAGTTCAAAAAGTTAACGTAACTTACAACCCATATTTTCTTTTTCTAACACTACATCTATAAATTATAACTTTTCTTTTCATTTTATGTATATATTTTTTTAATTAATAGTGGGCAAACGAGCAGACGTATCACCTGATGGTAAGCGATTACCGCCGCCCATGGACACCCGTAGCACCAGAGGCATCACAAGTACGTTGCCGGCCTTTGGGGATGGGGGGGGGATAAAGCGAAGAGTTGGATTTTTGGCCCCCGGTGTCCTCACTCACTCGGTAAAACACAGCGCAAAAAATTTACATAAAGCCAAGAAAAAGTTACCTAAATCTTGGTTTCCATTGAACAAGTTTCTAAAGTCATATGTCACCTTCTCCAAGGGTTCCTCCTTGACCTTAAAACTCTTGATACTTTTATAGAGCTTCCCATCTTTAGTAATTGATTTCAATTCTAAGTCTACATTTAAAATGTACTTATCTGTAAAATAATAGTAGGTAACAACAATATTAACAGTCCAGTCAGATCATACACAGTCCAGATATATGTCTGGCCTTAGCTAGGAGTTTTTGGCCTACACGGAGCTATTCGCGTCGCGCACTGAACGGGCTGTATAGCCTTAACACATTGTACAGTCCGTCGCGGACATCCGCGTAGGTCATCTGCTTCGAACTGACTATCACCTAAAACGTCTATTGCGACACCCACGGTATGAAGAATACTATTTTTTTGTAATGGATGCTGAATACACCTTTATCAATATTTTTTTATTCCCTATAACGGTAACCCGGAAAAAATCACAAATTGCTATTAATTCGTTAACCGAGTATAGCATACTCATCTGGTAGATTTGATAAGTGCAGATCAGGCAGATGTAGTGCAAAGCGTAATACAGC
This sequence comes from Hyphantria cunea, assembly GCA_003709505.1. Classification (NCBI taxonomy): domain Eukaryota; kingdom Metazoa; phylum Arthropoda; class Insecta; order Lepidoptera; family Erebidae; genus Hyphantria; species Hyphantria cunea. Next base: position 7,535 of record PKRV01001142.1, read on the forward strand.
ACGATGAACTGACGTCTTAAAGAAAATTGTTAGCAGCAGATGGATATGAACTCCCAAAGACTGGGATGCTTGGCGCTCTAAAGGGTAGGCGTTCGTTCCGTAGTAGCCATCCTATATTTATTTATTTAGGCAATTAGTTGTTGACACATGAATTCTTATAATAGAAATCAGTAAATTAACTATCAAGATATTTAAATGCACAACATTATAGCTGCCTCGGTGACGCAGTGGTAGCATACGCGACTGCTGTCCATGAGGTCTCGGATTCGAATCCTGGGTTGGAACAAATGTTTGTATGATTCTAAAAAATATTTGTTTCGGAATTTGGGTGTTTTCTATGTTTAGTAAGTATGTATTTAAAAAAAAGTATTTTTGTATTCTTATCAGTTGTCTGGTACCCATAATACAAGCTCAAGCAGAGCTTGTAGTTTGGGACTAGATGGCGGTGTGTGTTTAGATGTCCGAAATATTTATTATTTTAAGGTGTCACTGTCACAACATGCAGCAATGGTAATAAGAGTGAATAAGAAAAAATATACATATAAAAATATACAAAAATGAGATCAATTATAAAAAAGGTAGTAACATAAAATAAAATTTAAAAAAATTCATGCATATAAATTAATACTAAGTGCTTCTGATACAGTGGATAACAGAAACTAATGTTTCCATAGTCTCAAAACACTTTTTTGAAAGTGGGAAGTTTGTCGGTGAACACATCCACTTCTCTGTAAATTCTGTTGTAGGTTTTGGGCAAACGGCATGTGGCTGAAAATTCCTTTTGATTGGTTCTAGCAAACGGCTGATGTAATAAGCCGGCATTTGCGAGTGTTCGCCTAGGTACTCGAAGTGGTGATGATGACGTTTTCATGATGATGAAAGTTGATGATGAAAACTAGCAGTGGATTCGATTCTTTCCTGACTGGAATAGATATAATTCAAAATAAAGAATTTCTTTTTTTTTGTGTGATCATTGAAATCGCTCTGATAACTATAATGTTAGAAGTTTTTGAATTTATATATGATACATATTTGTATATGGTACAATTTTCTTTAAAGACGAATCAATCAAAGTACTGGTTTTAAACCTGTAGCCATAGATGCAAGTAAAACTGTGGCGAAGGAATATTTTAATGTAAAATAGGAATAATTTTATATACACGTGTATCATTAGCATTCGTACTTTAGAATTTGTTTTTGCGTTTCCTCTGCAAACTTTAACTTGCGTTTTCAATTTGAAAACTTGAAATAAAAATTACACCGATCCTTCAAGTAACTTTGAGCTCTTTTATTTTTTAAAGATTTTAGAATAAGTAAAATATTAATAAAGTATATTATCGTGAGCATCAAATTCTATTGAATTCATTTGTGGTATTTTTTTATTCGCGATTTTCTAATTATATATGTATACTATGTCAAATGTTGTGATATTTTTTTCATTTATTATTATGATTGGTAAGGACAAAACTCACTTTCCAACTTCAAAAGAAAATGTGTAATTAACCTAGCTGTGCCTGTGAGTTCGCCCATGTGGAATAGTGGTTTTCAGCAGCAATTTTGATTTTAGGCTAATTATTTTGCGAATTAAACGCATGCATATTTCTTTTTTTGTGCATCTAAAAGAAGCCTATGTCCTTTTTAAGGATCTAGACTATCTCTGTACTAAATTTAATTTACAGCAGTTCAGTAGTTTAGGGGTGTTTAAATAACACACAGACAGATAGAGTTACTCTCACATTTATAATATTAAGTAAAGATGTTACGTTACGGGTCCAAAACGCTAGGTACCTGTGGATAGTAGTCATATACTTTTTAACACTTACTGGTAATAGCAGTTACTATAAGAAACATATGTCTAATACATACTTGTATCTAAGAAAAAGTCACCATTTCCTTGAACAGGAAGGATAATCAGTTGACCTTTAATATCGTAGAGACCGTGAAGATAAAATTTTGGACAGACAAGATCGATACGTAATGCATCCATATTATTATTGATGAATCTAGAAAACAAAATAAAAAATCATTTGTAGCTCAGTTTCAAATTTCTTCAAACGTTTTGCACAAAGGATAGGGTCGGCCTTTAATTCTACCATATTACTGAATTTTTAAACAAAACAACTGCCACAACTCAATTACTGAGCGAAATGGCAGCTATGAAGAAATACTGTTCTCAAATTTTTCGTAAAGATTGCCAATGACGTTTATGTGGAATCGGAAGCGACGACTTAACGCGCTCTTAGAGCCACTGAAGTAACAAAACTACTAAAGTAAGTTACTAGGCCTTCTGTGTTTACAGTTCATTAACAATCTTTAGTAATAATTTTATTTATGTTTGTGATTACGTAATGTATTTCTGTATCACCAACCACCACCACTACCACTTACTTTGCAGTTTCGACTTCACAACGTTTGAATCCATTGATTGTAGTGTTAAAGAACTTATACTTCAATATAGACAGGTTGCCTTCAATAATTTCTTGATATAAGGGATCCATTTCTTCAGCACCGATTTTTTCATTAGGTTCTAGTATCAAGGGGTATGCCGCTTTTACAACATTTTTTACACAAACATCATCTTCAGTCTTGCATAGATGTAATTTTACAGCTGTGAAATCATCGAGAGTCTAAAATCTTATGAATATAAATACATAATACAAAAATGGATGTTAATATAGTTAAGTTCTTAGTGTAATTGATTAGGAAAAGAAAATAGAAAAGTGTTATAGTTGTAATTTATATAAAATATTTGGGGCCAATTTCACCATATGACGAAAAAGTTTCTGATAGACTAATGTAAAATACTGTTATACGGCAGATCAATATATGAACTTTTGCGAGAACTTTTGAAACTGGCTATTGTACTGTATTATGAAATTATGTAGATTCTCTCCTTATTTAGTTTTTATAAATTAAATACGACTTGAACTATATAATAAAACTACTGGTTAAATTTTAACCGTTTAAACTAAGACTAGCAACACGTATAATTTTTTATGGATATTACAATATTCTTAAGATTTCAAGAGAGTAATCTAAATTGTAAAATGTGTATTTTAGCAATATTGAAATTATTCTTACCTGGTTGCGTAGATAACGCGTTAACGATGGTACACAAAAATAGCAGTAAAATCAAGAACATGACTAGGAATAAGTATACTTCAGATGATTTACCTTACCCGCGGCCAAATGCCAGTTCTATTAGTCTCGTACAAATTTATATGCATGCGCTGTAGCTACAGACACATATTTAAATGCTTGATGTTCTCGTATTTTTTCATTTTTCGTAGCTTCAATAATAATTTATATACGTTTTTAAATTGTATCGATATTTAAATTTTTCAGTTTCACGTCGAGTTTTTATGTACGTTACAATTATGTTATGTACGCATAAAAAATAAAATAAAACAAAAAATAGCTTTTAATTTACATTACAAGTTTTTGCATAAATACATATAGTATTTTAATATAATAAGTATACTTTAATGGTTACATGACACCTCTTTCACGCGCCAATCCCATCCAATACGAGCCGATTCTCTGTTTAAAGATGTCTCTCCTTCTTTGAATTGGTCTCCTTTTTTTCCTTTTCAAGTCCTGATAAACGTTCTGTTAAATTCTTTATCTATGTATTGTTATATATTCTCCATATTATTATGTGTCCTGCCCATTGCCATTTTGGTGATCACGATCTTTTTCTTACATCTATTATCCTTGTTTTCTTTCTGATGTTGTCAATTGTTATCGTTGATGAAATAGAACCAAACTAAAAGTCAAAGCTTTACATAGACATATAGCGGCAGCAATAATTTTAACTGTTCAAGGAGAAACTATATGTATACCGTGAATTTTATTGATTCCAAATGATCTTTAAATTCGTTTTAATTTGAACGATTGCTGTACAGTTTACTCTCAAGGTCTACTTTGCGATGCCACTTAACATGTCACAAGCATAAAGATTCAAATTTACTGAGAAAGATTTAAGAAAAAACTGCTTCACTCATGGCTAGTTCTCCGTAACTTGCTGACGAGTAAGCCCAATAGTTTAGTGGTTTTGGCACCTGGATTAGAAATTTGGAGGAAAAAAGACAGGAGCTTGTGGCTCAACTCGATCACATTGTTGAAAACACAAAGTTGCGCATTTTCTGCCAAAAAATCTCCATTCCTTTCCCTTTAGACTTTTCAGAACACTTGACTGCCATTACTAGGTAGGCTTGAAATTCTGGACATGGATATCTGCCACGATCTCAACCCACGCGTTGAGAGTGTCATTTCAGCAACCTCGCGAAAGCTAGGTAAGCTTAAACATGGTGAGACGGTTGAAACCAGCTCATTAAAACTCCTAGATTCTGTTCATTCTTTCCATCAGGCAGAGCAGAGCGATTTTTGGCAAAACAAGAAAAAAGGTTTATTTTAATCCACTGTGTTAAGTTTTAATGTACTGAAGCGAGCAAAGACATGGGCAAAAGCTTGTATATAAAAAATCCAATCCTCCTGCTCCTCCTCCAATCCTCCGACGAAACGGTATGACGATCTTTTCGGAGAAACCGAAGGTTTGTTTTTTGTGCGATTATGGACGAAGTTATCATGACGAATAACTATCGGAAGTATATCCTAAAGGATGGTACGGTTGATATATGTCGGGCACGTCACCGTCCCGGAGAATCTATTAGACATATTTTTTCTGGTTGTTCTCGTCTTGCTAACAGTGAATATTTGCACAGACACAACCAAGTAGCCAGGATAATACATCAACAGCTTGCCCTCAAATACAAACTTATGAATTCAGAGGTGCCATACTACAGATATGTACCCGACCCAGTTCTTGAACTTGGTCGTGCTACGTTATATTGGGATCAATCCATTATCGCAGACCGGACTATTGTTGCCAATGAGCCTGATATTGTGGTGATAGATCGATTAGAGCACCGCGCAATGATTGTCGACATCGCCGTTCCTCATGACGAGAATCTCGTGAAAGTTAAAAAAGGAAAAAAAAAAAAAAATTAAATATTTGGATTTATCTCACGAGATTGTCGATATGTGGGATGTAGATTCGGTGATCAATGTTCCGATAGTTGTGTCTGTTCACGGATTGATAGCCAAGAGCCTCGACCAACACCTCAAGAGGGTCAAGTTTGATGGTTGGATCAAGGGTCTGAAGGGTCTAAGAGGCGGCGAGCTGTGGCGGCGTGGTGTTGGCGGTGTCTTTGGACATCGTCAACGCCTTTAATAGTCTGCCAAGAGGCCACCCGCGAGGGGGGCGACGTTACGCGTGTGCCGTACGTCGCCCACCTTAAGAGTTTAAATTCAGCAGACGGTGCCCGCTTCAGTGCGGGCAGGCGCTGGGAGGGGTCCGGATGGCGTAAGAAAGCGGTTCCCGGATCTCTCCCGTCTCAGGCGCAGAGTGGCATACCGTGGTGGTTTAGTGGGTAGCGTGGTTTTCATTTAAATACCAAAATTCAGATTTCGGAAAAAACAAATGCACAAATAAAAATAATAATAATACACATCGTCGTCATAGTCACAAGTATTTAAAAACGTTATTTTTTGGAATACTAGATATTTTCTGTTTCCCATCACTAGCCCGTCTGTCATACAGATCAAGTTAACTTGTAAAAGGTATAAATGCATATTTATTACCCTACTTGTTTTGGGAGAACATACATACATAGACATGCATGTATGTTGTACCGTAGTGGCTAAAGTACTGAAAACGATTTTAATGAATGGGATGACAATAGATTCGTGATTATGAACCGGGTTACAAAAGCTATATAAATATTATCAAAACTTTACATACAGTAAATGTAATCAGCTCTACCTAGACACCTTTTTGTACCTATGCATTTCTCGAATGCGATCTTAATAAATTTTTTTGTGTTTATAATTTTTATAAGCACGCGAGACAAGCAAAATATACCTTTATGTAATTTATACTCTCGATTGTCAGCACTTGATGAAACTTGTTGACCGGGTTTGCCCTTATGGCATCATCATGTGATCCGTGTCGTACGGTGAATCCGATGAAGTGCAAATGTAATTAATGTAGCGATGATAATATAAGTACAAGAGTGTTTTATTTTAAAAATATTATCTCTTAAAATATTTTTAGATACTTATTAATAGTAACTATTAGAAAAAAGAGCTGGATTTACAACATATACTTGTACAAAGTTATCGTTTCCTTCTATATGACTGATAATCGCTTGAACTATGATTTTATAAAGACGATATAGATGAAGTATTGTGCAGAGGAGATCAATGTGTTAAAAATCATCATTATTATTTACGAATCTGGACAAACAAAATAAAGCTTTGAATTATATCTCCAAATTAAGATTGCATGATATGTATGCATCAAACATCAAAATTTCGTAGGACCCCTAATATTTTGCGTTAGTGGACGTTCCGCGTTTTTTAAAGGTGTATAAGTAGTAGAGCTGTATATTAATTTCAGCACAAACGGGACGGTTTGACCGCGATGGTACTACCCTTGCCCAGAAAATCATTGTAACATGACAGCGTGCGTGCTTTCGTGTTCTGTTGGTGTGTGCGACACCGGGGGCCCAAATATACTGAAGCATTATTAGGCCGCCATGGTGTGGGTCACGATACTATATTATTGCATTCCTTGCATTCGCAATGAGTATGGTGGCCACCACTCATGGATTCTGCTTATGCTTTCTATCAGGCAACGCAAGGTCATATATAAAAAGGTATGCATTTATTTTGTGAATTTATTCTGTTTCCAACACCTCTAGTTTCTGGATTCAGGGTCCAGGAATTTGCACCCACAGTCTAAAAATTAGTTTCCTAACAAAATTACATGCTAACTATTAAGCAAAAAGAAACTCCATCACCACGGAATTGAGCAAGTTTCGTCTATATATATATTATCGTTCGTGTATATATATTAAGGATGTATATCTATAAACTTTAACACTAATGAACCTAGATAGTCCAATGCAAATCACGGATATAACGAAGTAATTAGTGTACATTTAAAATACATTTTAAATACTAAAACATAATAATTAGGTTAGTATTAACCTTGAAAATGCGAATTAAAATGAACGTTAATAAAAAATTGTTTTAGAATCTAATTTAGTACTTTATTTTGACTTCCGTGATCGCTGAAATATTAAACACGTGATACCCTATTTCAAAATGTAAAGCAAACTTGATAAAAACAAATAACTGATATTTTCCACAATTTTTAATTCTTATCTGCGGTAATTTATAGTAGTAGTGAGTGCGTCAATTTCTTTAAGCGTATATTAATCTATAAAACACGAGAAACGTGGTAAAATTATAAAATGTTTTGTAGGTTATTCAAATTGAACAACGTGGTAGTTATTTGCTTTTTATTACTACACTGGTAGCACTGGTTATAACAATTTCTACATGTACCGTGATTGGTATATCGTGATATGTACCAATAGTTACTGATGAATTTTAGGAATTCTATTATTACTGAGGTTGATATTCATCAATAGGTATAGTCTTCAGGTAGGTGTTAGCGTTCTTCTCGATTTTTTTCATATCTGCCGTCAACACAGAATATTGGACTTCATTAGCAACTTCCTTCCAGTGCTCATTAATGAACTTAGGACGTCTTTGGCTGAATAAAAATGTCACAAACATTATTATTATTATAAAATGCTGTTACATATTACATTAAACTCCTAACTTTGTAATAATCGTTCCAAGTGCTTTCATCTGATAATACTAGTTACTAACAATATTCAAGAGACGTATTGCCATGCTTCTAGCTCTCACTTCCAAAATCAGGGGGTTAATACTTTGGTCACCCCATTGTCTATGTAATATCTAAAAATAAAGAGTGTTACCAATCACCATCCCCATTCATCGCGTAGGTGTTTCCAGAGCAGACTACGGGAGACAAACTACTTAAGAAAACATCTCTGTAAAGCGAAAGAAAATCGTAAAATAAACCCTGGCGGCCAACGTGGTCTATAAGATCAAAACCTCCCATCTAAGAGAAGCTTGTGTTCAGCGGTTGACTGTTAAAGGCTGTTGATATGATAATGCTGTTATCTACGAAGCCGTAATATAACTCCAATTGCTCTTTGCCGGTAAATGTAATCTCCTTTAAAACCTGAATTTTAAACAAGCCTTGTTCTACTTGTAGGTAGGTAAATAATTCAAATCTATTTAAGGAGACTAAGAAACCGTTTTAATAATATATTATTAAATCATTTTACCTCATGTTTCACTTCAGGTAACTCTTGCCTAAAAAATGAAACACTGAAAGTTAAATAAATACAAACAAGAAAAAATTACCTAAATCATGTTGTCCATTGAACGAGTTTCTGAAATTGAATGTAACTTTTTCTAACGCTTCAGCCTTGGCCTTGAATTGTTGATAGTTTTGTAGCTTTTGCCGTGTTTGGTGATTATTTTCAACTCTAAATCTACGTTATAATGTATTTGTCAACAGTCAAAGGTGATTAAATCTTTACCAAACACTTTGATTCGAGAAAATGTTAGTTAAAAGTATACATAGTATTGTCAGTTATAATATATTTTGTTTATGATACACGATTTTTTCGTTTTCTTTTGATTGAAGTTTCTGTTTGTAATTTCAAATTAATAGCTTTTCACTAAATGCAAATGAAAGTAGTAAGTATAGTAAATTTACAGAGATCTATATATATATATATATATACAGACAGACAGACAGACTAAAATGATTAGTATATATATATATATATACTAATCATTTTAGTCTGTCTGTCTGTTTGTTCCGGCTAATCTACGAGACGACTGGTTCCAGTTTTACGTGACTTTCACTGATAGGTAACTAATGATATAAAGAGTAACTAGAGTTACTGTTTTAGATTAGCTACGCTCCGCGGCGTTGCCCATGGTTGATGTGCCAAACTGAATCTACTCTACATGTTGGGAAGCATGAGCAGAATCTTAAAGGAGTGGTCACCATATTCATTGGGAATGCGGACAATGTAACAATGCAGCATGGCGACCCATACTGGCACTGGCAGTCTATTGAGATGATTCTGCATTATTGGGTCTCCGGTCACAGCAACGAAACACATGCTGTCATTTTATATTGGTTTTCTATAAGAGGGTAGTACCGCACTGGTCGAACCGGCCCGTTTGTGTTGAAATCAATGTGGTTCTACTGCTAGTACTTACTAACCCTCGACGCAAAAAGAGGGTGTTATAAGTATAACGTCGATGTCTCTGTGTGTCTATCTATTTATGGCATCGTAGATCTCAAACGGATGGACCGATTTCTTTTTTTTTATGTTTAAGCTTCCAAAATGACTTTGCCCTGCCTGATGGAAAGCATGAGCAGAATCCAAGAGTGGTGGTCACAATTGTTTACTTTAATTGGTCCGTAAAATAAATTATTAGGTAGTATAAGTCCTTATTATGACAAAAAGTAATAAAAGATGGCGCACGTCCTCCGTCGTCGAATCCGCAAAGTAAAAGGTTCTTCATCCACCCGCCCATTCTCGATATTATTGATAAATTTGTTACGCCATATACCGTCACATACCACACTAACAGTGTCTCTATTTTGTAAAGAAAACTTTGTGTTCCTATTCTTGTGTTTATCCGACTGTGCCGAAAAGCGATATGGTATGTTTTTAAGTTATTAGTGATTTACATTGAACTATGAAGTTCCTCAAGGTTTAATCTTAGGAACGACTCTTTTCGTCATCCTCATGAAGGTCTGATTAGTACGGAGGATAACGTATGGTTTCTAACTGCAGCTCCTGTAGAGTTATAACGGTTTCTCATGCAGTGTTAGATCTTGCTTTATCATGGAGCAAAGACGGTGAAGATCGATTCACTTCTGGATTTATTAACCGTCAGGCTGTTTCACTGCTAGTTTCGCTGTCACTATTCAAAGTTCGGAATAGTAAATATTTGCTGTTATTGTTTGATTAGACCTAAGAAAGATATAGTGAATAACACCGTGAATAGACCACCAAACAGTTACCATTACTTTTTTATTGGTAAGCTGTGCTTTAGAGCAATGCTGCGGTGTTCGACCTGGGGTCAGTAATTGCATTTTTCGCTTTCGCTACTTTTCATCGCATATCACAATAAGAACCAATAATCTATCATGATCATGAGGCATCCATTTTAATTATTTTCTTCATGTTATTGATTTCATGCAAATTACGTAATGTTTTTATTAAGAAATAGTTTAAACCCAAAACACATTGTTCGTTGATTAGCTATCTCCTCTCTAAATACAGCATTCATATTCGAGCCTTTCCTGCCACCTTAGTTTCGTGTTGGAACTCATATTCAAAATTGATCAGATTTGTGTAGCATCCATCTTTCCTGTTTCGGTTAAATAGTAATACAATTGAAAACGGAAAGTCAAAAAATGCACACTTTTCAAAATAAGAACCTCATAGGTATCTATAACTATAAAAGGGCAATTTTATACTTTAACTCCTATTGAGGACATTACGTAGAAACATCCTCATCCACCAACGGATTTAAAACACGTGTTATTCAAAGCGTCTAGTGAAGTAGAGAAATTTTTTTATTTTATATAAGAATAGTGGTGACCATGCTCATTCACTGGACTATTAGAATATCTTTGTGATTAACTTTAACAAATTAAAAGACTGTGACTAAGAAAATCGTTTCGGTACAATAAATAATGGAAACAGGGCATCGATGTGTTATGCCCGCGCTCTGTTCTGAGGCAGAGATGACACATTTTTCAGAAAACCTTGCCTCAAAGGTTCCCACCAAAGGATAATTCTATTTAATAATTTAGATAATACAGATAAGTCGTCCCAATTTTTTTCATTCGAGATTGAATGCAATAACTTACTTGATCAGATCTTCTTGACTTTTCATGATCCGCATCATCCTCGATTTTGACCGTGGGAAGTCAATCTTTTAAAAACTACAATAGAGATAATTAAATCTCTTATCTCTGGTTTCTACATTATACGTAGGTGAAACTAAAAACTTTGCGCAGCTAAAACTAAAACAAGTTATTTGTAAATTAGTATATTTATAGCTTTTAAAGTACTCTCCGTCATTTGAAACTCTTTTTCATCCTTAAAAAAACCATGATTAAAAACACCAGGTCCATTGGTCTGACGGTTTGTTTTCAACGTGCTGATTGAATGCCTGCAGAGGCAGTGATTGCTTTCAACCAGCACGTTAAACGTGAAAACTCTCATTTAATCTTTGATTTTTGGGAAAACAAATAAATCGCACGGAGCTAGGTCTGAGCTGTGTGCGGGATGGGTCACGAGCACTATGTTAGCAGAAGACAAAAATGACTTTGTTTGTTCGCGGTGTGCTCCGAAGCATTGTCATGGTGCAACAGGATGCGACTCCTTTTTCGTTGGTCATACTCTCCACTTTTGCAAAGACATTGGGCAAAGAAATAAAATAGTAGTGTATCTCGTGTTACAGCATACGTATATATATAATAATATTCAAACTATTGTGTGATCCACAAATTGTTGTTCTAAGTCTGGGTGTACTTTGTGTCCGTTTCATGTATGTTTGTAAAGATCCCCGCGACACAGGAATTTATATTCCTAATGCGGGAGTTCCTTTTAAAAAAAATGTTTTAATTGTCATTTAATGTTTTAAATACATTAAATGACTGGCTGGCAGTCAAATATATAAAAAGAATAATAGTGGTAAATATAGTTAGTTATTTTATTTTTAAGTAGATGGTAGTTGTTATACAGAATAATGATATATGTACAAAGTAATTGTCATACATTAACAGATAAAATCTCGCATATTATTGTAGTTATATTTTTAGTATAAATTATGTATGATGTGGGTTCTTTAGATAAATAAATATATAAAAATTTGGTACGAAGCAACGTCTTATTGCACAGACAAAGGAAAAATTGTGATTGATTTTATCCTTTGTCCGAGGAACCTTACTTATTCTAAAATAAAATCAGCCTGGGGGTATTATAAGGACGGGATTTGTGTTACTTTGCCTTATAATGCTAGTTATTTTCAGTGAAAATTCCGTCAAAATCAGTCTAGCCGTTTTGGAGTTTAATTGAAAAAAACTCAGACGGACAAAAAATAAAGTAGATTTTTTGCCATACTACATAACAGTCTGTATACTTTCTAGTTGTTTTCAATTAGCGTAAAAAAATTCTAATATAACTTACTTTGCGGTTTCAACTTCGCAAATTTTAAATCTAGTGATTGTAGAATTAAGGAAATTAAATTTCAACATAGATAAGTCAATCAGTTCGTGATATAAGGGATCCATTTCTTCAGCACCGATGTCGGCATTAGGTTCGAGTATCATGGGATATGCCGCTTTTACAGCATTCGTTACACAAACATCATCAACTGTCTCACATTAGTGTAAGCTTATCGCTGTAAAATTGTTAAACTGTTTATTATTAAGCTCTATGGCATAACCTAAGTTTAGCTTACTCCACACTTGTTTATCACTCAAAACTCGGGGATAATGGGGTATTATAAATCACCTGTGTTAATTTCACCATGCCTGATTGTGTTAATATCTTTCTTTAGAGATTATAAAGTATGACTTGTTTCTGTGTGTATCTATATGATTCCAAATAGATTTGGCGAACATTTATGAATGGGTAGTCTAAATTTTATTATTTTATTTATTTATTAACTTAATGCAGATGAGGTACAAAGGCGGACTTAATGCCATTAGGCATTATCTACCAGCCAACCTACTACAGGTGTTGCAGTTGCATTATTGTTTTATGATATTTAATGTCAAGTTAGAAGTGAAAAAATCTGGTGAGTCAGTTGAAGACCATCAGCTGTTTTCTAACTGCATATAGGATAGTTATGTGTATTTGTGTTTTTAATGGAAAGTTTGTCAAATATCCTTATAAGCTGATTTAGTTGTATGATAATAAATTCTAAACTGTCAATTCCTACAGCTTTTAATTTTTGATGACCTTTTTGTCTGTCAAAGTCTTCTACTCTGTCTGATGGTAAGCACGAATAGAATCCAATAGTGGTGATCACCATATTCATTGCCACACGCAGAAAATTAATTAGACCAACACTACCATTTTTTTTACGTGTGGATACCTCCTCGGGCCTTCATCCCACGGTTCGGTAGACGGGATTTTTTACGGCGCTTTCTTACGTCATCCGCACCCCTCCCAGCACCTGCCCACACTGAAGCGGGCACCGTCTGCTGTTAAAAACTCTCTCAATTTGGGCGACGTACAGCACACGCGTAACGTCACCCCCACGCGGCTGGCCTGTGAAGCGGATGGAGGGGAAAACACATCCCGCCCATCCGCGGCCATACTTAGGGCGGCATGAGTTGCTGGTCAGCACGCCTATGCTGCCCGGTTCACCGGCAGTGGATCGGGTCCGAGTGGAAATAGTCCTTCGGGCCTTCTCCGCCACCTCCTTCCGCGAGATGACTTCCTCGCAGAAGGTCGCGACCGCGGTAAAACTGCTCTCGCTACTGGCCATGGAGATGACTCCTATGACTGCAGTGAGAGCTCGACGCTGCGGTGCCCAAGCGAGAGACACCGCCAGCGTGTGCTGGGCCGTGTCTCCACTGCAGTCACAGTGGTGACAGGCGAGACTCAATTCCCGTGACACCGTGACACCGTGCGGTATCCACGTATGGCTCTGACCGCCAATGCACTCTGAGTCTTCTTATTCTGGGCGGTCAGAGCCGACACCCACACCGGTGCGCCGTACAGCGCCATCGACCGGACAAACCCCGTAAAGAGGTTTCTCGTTATGACACTGGCTCCACCCAGATAAAGGCAAAAGTCGCTCTAGGGCGGAGGCAGTGTCGACCAGCAGCACCAGTTGGGAGCGAACTCGTTTACCCCAACGGTTATCGGTTCTTCGGCAAATGTGACCAGCCCACTGCCACTTCAGCTTGCTAATCCTGTGGGCTACGTCGATGACCCTGGTTCTTTGTCGGATCACCTCGTTTCGGATGCGATCCCTTAGAGAAACGCCGAGCATAGCGCTCTCCATAGCACGCTGAGCGACTTTGAACTTATGGATCAGTCGAACCGTAAGTGTCCACGTTTCGGCTCCGTATGTCATTACGGGTAGTACGCACGCATTGAAGACTTTCGTCTTTAGGCACTGTGGGATCGACGATGAGAAGACCCGACGAAGTTTCCCAAACGCTGCCCAACCCAGCTGGATTCTNGCCAATAGAAAAAGTAAGTTTTTAAGCCTTGTAAATTATAAAATAATCTTTTGATATAGTGAGACAGATCACATTTATTGTACAACTTAGTCTGAAATTGCCATTTTTACACTATTGAAATTAATCTTACCTGGTTGCGTAGATAAAACATTAACGATGGTACATGAAAACAGAAGTAAAATCGAATACATGCTTGACACGTTATTAACGTCTGATCACTTAATTAATCTGCAAACGAATGATGGTCATATAAGCTTGGTGCAACTTCATATCCACATAGTATTACCAAACAGTCTTACTAAAAATATTAATTTCCTTATTGTTTTTTTTTCCGTTTTTATTTCAACACTAAACAATTTAATCTAAACATTGTTCTCCCGTTTCACATAGACTTTGTAGTAATTAAAACTTTTTATCCCAGTGTTTAGAGTTTTTATATCTTTCGTACGTTTCTTGTACGTTACTTTGTAAAAATCTTTAGATATTTGTTCGTATCTTCCAAATAGCTGCACGGATTTCAAAAGTTAAGGTATTGGTTTAAGTATCTTAAAAATCAAGTTATACTAAAGAGTTTTTTGACTGATAAAATAAAATGGCGAATTTTTGCCCTACAATAATAATAGGTTTATGAAAAAAGTTAAACTATCAAGCACGTGGTTTCTAAAAGGTCAATCAAGATAAATAAAAGAGAATTACAAGAATAAATATAAGTTTTATATTAAAATTTCACAAAAAATCAATAAATTATTTTACAAAGTTGTTCAAACTATATATTAATCTTATTATTAAACAGACAACTCCCATATAAGGAATAGACATTTTGTGTCCTAGTGGATTTCACAAATATACCTGAAACGGACACAAAGGACATTCAGACTCAGAATAATAATCCCATTTAGGATTTAAACCCACAATACTTGGCGCAGTAGAAAGAGGCTTGGCGACCGCTATAACTATTAGACTAACTGTGCAGTCAAATCCAAACATTACGCTTATCTTGCTTTCTGCAGTCGATTTTTTCTTCTTTAGACATGGCTTTGTGTAAATAGATACTAATTTACATTATATTTGTGGTGACTTCCAATACAGCGCAACAAAAACATACTACAACACTATCTATCGAAGATAAACTGAACTACGGAGTAACTAATCCTGTATCGCTACATTGAAATTCTTGCGCCGATTGGCGTATAAAGAACTCGCAAACATCGACCGCAATGCCTTATCTCGTCAAGTATGATCCCATCTGGTTAGAGAAATTTGAAATGTTCCAGACACATCATCATCACCAGACTCTTGTAGTACACTGCAGAAATTATGCATCTCCACTTGCATGTAAAAGGCGAGGTCTCTGCACGTGAAACTCCAATTGGGCTAAGGGAAAAAACTTCGCAGGTCAACGTCACTAAAGTCTGTGGCAACCCCCACGGGCTGTCACTCCATCGGGGTTTGCGACGGGGACGGTGTGCCACTATGCGCCTGAGATCTGCTGCTCCCTGCGTCTGCTCGTATTAAAGCGGGCACGATTTGTCAGGAAACTCTCTATTTAGATGACGTACGACACACACGAAACGTCGCCCAACACGGTTGGGCACTAAAGCGGATGGAGAAGAAATGAAATGAGGCGCTGGTAATCGCACTTCCGCCGCCCGGTTCACCGGCGGCAAATTGAGTCCGAATGGAGATTGTCCTCCCCTGCTGGCTCTCTCCATCGCCTCCTTCTGCAAAACAACATCTTGAGCGGAATCCCGTCGATAAACTTCGGCGAATACTTCCGCCTCCAAATCCCACGGGGAAGTTCCGGCCAAGGCACACGCTGCCTCGGCCGACACCGTGCGGTAAACATGTATGGGTCTGACCGCCAATATCCTATGGGAACACCAGAGTCGTGCCTTAATCTGGGCGGTCAGAGCCTCCACCTGTCGTCAAGATGCAATTGCTTATATGTAGTTTATTACGAATTTTTAACTGACTACCTCAGTACAAAACGAAAACCGTAAATGCCGTTCTACCTCTGCTTGGAGCAATTGCCCTATGTCTCAAACAAATAATATAACATATTATGGGCCAAACTTAGTAACAGCTTTTTTACCTGCCTGGAAATAAAAAAACTAAATAAAATTATACACATTCGTTCCAGTGAGTGATCAATTTTAATGTTTCTGCTTCGAAGCTCAAAGGTACATAATGCAAATTTATTGTAAAATAGTTTGGTTACTCTTATAATAAAAAAATATCACCTACAAGACATTTATCAAAATAGAATCATGATCTGTCTATGGCTGGTAGACGGCTTAGATAAAGCTGTTTAGTAGCTCTGTCAATAACCAGCTGCTTGAATGACTTGAAACATCAAATATCACCATAATTTTCAAGCTGCAGGATGGCGTAAAAAAGCGGTTCCCGGATCCCTCCCGTCTCAGGCGCAGAATGGCACATCGAGTGGTTTTGTCGTTTCGAATCCGATACACCGCCCCGCAGCAATCCTCGGTGGGGTGAAGGTCGAAGGGGGTTTTCACACGTAAAAAAATGGTTGGGCCTCTCTCTCTATGCCACGGGCGGCCAGTGGCAGCACCGTTTCTACGGGTCTTCGTGGCCGATGGTTTGATGGCTCGAGGAGGTTTCCACCCGTAAAAAAAAGATAGGCTTGTAATCCTATTAAAACACAAGTAAGTTTCCAGACTTGCAGTAACGTGTCAAAGTTGTTTTGTGGGAAGGAATATTTATTTGTTTCAACGCGGTTATCTCTTTAACTAATAATCAAATTGAAACAATAATTTTTGTATCTCATAGAATATTAACGCATAGAATATTAACGAAGAAAAAAATGAACAAATTACGATATTTTGGTTTCTCATGAACATTTAAAGAAGTGATGCATATATTTTGATTTTCAGAATTAATCTAATACAATAAATACCACACCATAAGGGTTTTTGTCAATATTCTATTTCAAAACAACTTATATATATATAACTTGAGTTGACCTTTATAAATTGAACAATAACACCATGAAGTAAAGTATTTCTTAAGTTAATATGTAAAATAAATTTGAGTCACTTTATTAATGTTGAACACTTTTATCTATTTATTAAATTATAAGTATTTTATCCAAAGATTGAGTTTTTAGATATTTGTTCATATTTTTAATGACTTTTTTAACATTAACATTAAATACGGGCCCTTGAAGGAGCTTGGAGACTACTTTTGACTGGTCATGAACAAATTTGAGGGCAGCGTCAGCTGAAAATTAAAAATTGTAGTTTTTAAAGTTTAATTTTCATAACGCCTACAGAATGTGTTATGAATATTAAAGCATTTCTTAATTGTTTATGTAAATGTAAAGTAAACCTAGGAAAATGCGAACCAAAGAAGTGCCAACAAAAGAATTTATAAAAAATTATTTGCGCCAAAGCATTATTTTGTTGCAGCAGGATACGACTCCTAGGTCGTTTACTCCTAATTTAAGTTTTTCAAAGGCATTGGGCAAATTAATGATGTCTGACCCAACATTTACAGTTTTTTTTTATTCAAGTGAGATGATATAATGAAGGAACTATACATATACATTAATTCAATTGGTAAAAAAAACTTTATGGTGCTGCAAGGACAAACAATACATCTTGACATAGTCGACACCTTCAACCCCCTCCCGTGATGTGTGATTAGAGAGGTATTATTATATTTATATATATATTTATATTGCCAGTAGCTGCTCTTTCTGCAGAATAACATCGTAGGCCTATCTTCGCGATAGGTTATGTGTTATATGGGTCAAGGGACAAACAATACCTTATTACATTCGGGCAAAGAAAGATCTATTAAGACTACGTATGTCACCGCATACGGTGTGCCGATATAGCATTTAGTTCGACTAATTTTAATATACGTATGAAGTCACTTTATTATTCGATTAAAAATTACTAAAAAATGCTTTTATCATTCGAATTTATATAGAAAAAACAACTTTTTGATTAGAAGTGAAATTATTTTACTATTGATCTAAAAATATGATAAGCACATAAAATAATTAGTATGATTAATTTAATAAACTGTTTAAATTTCATAATCATCCATAACATATTGCCAGCGGTACAGGATATGCATATAATTCGACGTAATAGAAATGAGACAAACGTTACTAAAAACTAGAGTTGATAAGCTTTATATTATATACTTTTTTATTATTATTTGTAATTATAATATTTTTTTTCTTACCTAATTCTTTATTTTGTCCATTGAATAAATTCTTAAGGTCGGCAATCAATTCTCCTTTTAAATCACCATTTACTATAAAATTCTTGAAGCTTAAATAATTTTTGCCGTCGTTGCTTTTAATAACTTTCGTTGCTGTCTCAATGAAAATATGATAATCCTCTGAGAAAATATACAACAGAAAGTGGGATTACTAACATTTTTTGTAATGATATAGAACGCATGGTGAATATTTTTTTTGTGTTGTGTCTAGGATTTTCTGTTATAAGAACCATGTATTCTTTATGTATATAAATACATATTTAATATGGTTCACAGTGTTTGCAATACTGTGCCTGGAATGATTTTGGAAAAATACAAAATAGCAGAGTACGGAGAATTCGCTTCTTTTATACTTTATTATTTTATAAGTAGTCATAAACCCGGGTCAAGATTTAAACATTAGGTAATAATATACTATACTACCGCTATTTGAAAAATAAGTATTGGAACGTGATGACAGCTTAAGCTTAATTCGAAACGTGCCAGTTTACAATTGTTTTTATACTAATACTTAAATAAAACATTTCATGAAAAAAATTAAACCGATTCCAAAAAACAGCAAATGAAAACTCCCTGTCCAAAAACATTAAAAAGTGTAACATAAACTAGTATTATATAAAATGTATGCAAGGTATTTAAAATTTGCTAGAAGTCGGTGGCAAGCCCAAAAGGTTAATGCTGTAAGTTTGAAGCAAGTATTAAAACTGGGCGTAGGCTACAAAACTTTTATTCTCCAACTCCTAATTGTTAAGGAGTTGTATCTTCAATTCACTATAAGATGATACCTACCAGGCACTTTATAAAACACGTTATACTTGCCTATAATATGTGAGGGTTGCCCTTGTTTTCCTTGAAATCCCGTCATCAGATCCCGACATGGTGACAATGGGACCTATGCCGAATAGGAGCTATGCCTAACCCAATGTAATTTTTTTTTAAAAGGCTTGAAATCTACGACAATATCGACGAACATACATAAAACAAGATTCCGATGAATTGATAACCAACTCCTTTATTTGAAGTCTGTTAAAGATATAACCAAACACACAATAAAATTGTAAAAGTCGGACCAAAAACTTTGGAGTCTTTTGGTAAAGTGTGGAGTTTAAACCAACTGTAGAAAGTGAAAGAGTATTTCAATCTACAGTGTCGGTTTTGTCATAAAGGGAACTATTGAATTCTGTGTATTTTTAAACGGTGATGCTACAATTTGGTGATACACGAATAAAATAAATAGTTCAGATTATTTTTTGTTCATTTTAATATACAGACATCTGTTTATATATTAAAATGGTTCAAACTCCACAGGGAACAACACTTTGTGTGATCAAAATTGTATGAATAAATGGTTGTTTCTAGTCTGTGAGTTCTTTGTGTCAGTTTCATGTATGCTTGTAAAGTCTTCCGCGACACATGATGATACTTTTTGAAAGAAAAACTAAACTTTTTTAAAAGAAAAACCTTTAATGAACTTACTTGTACTAAGTGTGTAATCTCCTTTTCCTTCAATCGGTACACTTACAAGTAATCCAGATATTTCGTAGATACCGTACATATACACGTAGGGGCAGATTACTTTGAAATGCATTGAATTTTCTTCCAAGGTGACACTGAAAATAGATTATTATAATATAGTAGCCAAAATATTTATTAGAAAATGTGTTTTTCAGAAGGAAGTCAGAGCTTGTTTCTGTCTACGTAAGCAATTGAGTTTTTTTTTCATCAATATTAAAAGTAAAAAGCTCTGTTCATATCGTCTTTTCATTTTTCCTTTTTGAAGTTTTGAAACGCCGAAGTATTTAGTAATACTTTAGTAAAGTATTATTAAAGAGGAAGGGATTTTTAACTGTTGAAATTTTAAGTTCATGGTATAGCTGAGACATAGCGCACTATATAGGCTTAAATGACAATCTTTAACAAATCCTCTGTGCTCTTTCGAGACTAAGGAGTTTGACCTTATTTGCGCAGCCCCAGGTCACAATGCAGTATCCTGCCACTGACTGAGCTAACGCCAAAAAATAAATTTTTAGTGTAGGGAAATGTAGTACTGCATGCAGCTTCTTGAAACTATGCTCGAGTTTTATAATTCTAACCGGAGTTACTTTTATATGTTCCTTCCAAAAAAGATGATTGTCAAAAGTACTAGTAGAGCTACGCTCATTTCAGCACAAACGGCTGGCTCGACCTACAGGGTACTACTCTCGCACAGAAGATCAACGTTATATGTCAGCATTCGTGCAGTCGTATTTCTTTGGTGAGTGCGAGACCAGAAGTCACCATGCTGCATCGTTGCTTTCACAATGAATATAGTGAATATAGTTTTAAGATTATCTTTGCCTTAACTATTACTTTTCGAACAAAGATATCCACGCAAGAGTCAATAGGAACAAGCTAATAGGTACTTACTTAGTATCCACAACATTGCAATCCTTGAAACCGTTTATAGTGCTATTAAATAACTTATATTTAATAATAGCAAGATTTCCTTCTATATATTCTTGTTTTATTGGATCAAGCCGCTCAATATTCATTGAAGTGTCCCCATTAATAGCTATATGAAAAATGTTGTTGGCAGTATTTGTGAAACATTTCGTGTCATATGTTTGACATGGCTTCACGTTTGCTGTTGAAATTTCACACATATTACCATTAGATTCACGTTCTTTTAAAACAATATAAAGTACTTAATCTGTTAATAGTATTAATTGTTTGTTTATTTATATTTTCAAATAGGAATGTAACTATTTTTTAAATAATGAGTTTCGTGTCTTGTTGAAAAGGTAAAAATAATAAAATATTTTTTTACACAAACCTGGTCATGATTTTTTTCCTAATTTTGATTTAAGATTTATTATCTATAGTCAAAAATACTCACATTGAATTAACTGCGCCTTAGCAAAAACAATGAATACGAGAATTATTCCTTTGTACATGTTTTTCGCGACCCTTCTCTGAACCTAGTAAAGTTAACTTTGTTCGGAATTATTTTATATACCCCGATGGTCCGCACTGAAAACGAGTTTTATAGAAATAAAAAATAAGAGTAAATAGTGGTTATGTGTGAGAATGTATCTGCGGCTCTTGTGACCGTGTATGTATTGAGAGTAGTAATTAAAGTGTATTTGGTCATCATTCGGATGGAATACCATAAATTCGGGATAGGGATAGATTTTTGTTAAAATTAGGTTTCAAGATAACAAGAAATTTATTACCATGCACTGGATTGAAACTATGGATTTAAATATTGTTAAATAAAATGTTTAAAAATATTTTTTGCTAAAAAAATCAAAACACAAAAACTGTTACTGACTTTTGATTTCCGTTATATGAACTATCTCAATATGGACGAACTTGCTATAGAATTGATAAAAGTGGCAACAAGAAATTTTGCATCAGGTGCAATAAATTACTTAACGAAAAAAACCCTCATTACTCTAATTAAAAAGTAACCTAGGACTAAACAAAAGTTGTTTTTCTAGAACGTTTGCGTTTTGTGTAAGAAAACCCAAGTTATTAAGCGAACACTTAATATACAGAGTTTAATACTCGTCCTCCGAAACAAGAATATGATATGTCACATGGTGACTCAGGGGAAACTACACAGAAAAACATCGTGGCAAAGAGTAGGAAAACTCGAAAGAAAACTATATATCAACCCGTTTGACATTAGCGTCCGTTAGTGTAGTGTAGCAAGCTAAAAACTTCTTACTAAAGAGAGGCCTGTATCCAGTAGTAGACTCTTAAAGGCTGCTGATGATTGATGTAATAAGTAAAGAGACCGGCACGTAACTGGGCCAGATTCGTTAGATGCGTAGAAGTCGTTTTTAGGTCTTTTGGTTGATAGAGGGACGCGGGGATTGTAGTAGCACCGTTTCAAGCAAGCGATTGGAGGCTCATTCGACTATGCTTCGATTTGGTCTGTTTTGATTTGTTGCACGAAGTGTACTGTGCGCGAAATCGCCCCCAGTACGCCGAAATTTAGACAATTTACGTGCCGGCGCCTGTACTGTAAGATATTAAGAAAATCTAAGGTAGGCATAGCATATAGGTATTTGTATTAAATATTTTATTTAATGGCATGCGTAGTAATTTTTTTTATAAATTTAATGAAGGAAGTTTTGGATACAGTCTGTAATCTTCTTGCATGTAAAAATGAAAGAAATATGAAGTGGTCATTAGAAAATATTCAATTAAATAAAATCAAACTATATTAATTACTATGAGATAGCAAAGGATCTCTAAAACAAGTAGTCAACATGCCCTTTAGCAGTTTAAAAATAAAAAAATAACTAGAGGAACTGCTGTACATGCAGTGTTCGATGAAATACAAAAAGGAATGTTAAGTTGTTTAATAATATTATATAGACTACATTTTTTGCAGAACAGGTACGGCAACTACATGTTCGAAGCATCGGATATAATCTGTCGCATTTAAATTGAACTCGTATGTGTATTCTGTTCATTTTAATGACATTATTTTGCCAACACTTGATATTCGCCTTATCTTGCGTTACAAATGAATCGAAAGGAATAGACAGAAAGCAAAACTAATTAGTGTGGGATGATGCACTATATAAAATCTAAATTGAATACATTCTACTGGATAGAGCAGGATACTTGGTAGAAACCCTATACATACGCGTCAGAGTGCTGTTGTAGCCCACAAAATTTCTGAGGAGATTCCTATTATCAGAAGTGGACTAATATCTAAATGCTTTATGTGTTAATAATATTAGTTACACGATAGTCGTATGCAACTGCTGATCATGAGGTCTTGGGTTCGAATCCTAGGTCAGCACAAAAAGTGTTATTGAGTTTTTCTGATTAGATATAGAAATGCTTAATAACAGCTCGGAGCTTGGAAGTTGGGGTCTTAGCCCCCGTGCTTTGGGTAGCACATAAAGCCGTCGATCCTACACCTGATCCCTCCTCAGACATGTCGGATAACCGTGCCATCGAATTATTAAAGTGAGGGAACCGAGAGTGTACCTGTGTATGCGCCCACACTTATGCACTATAATATCTCCTGTGTAGTTGGCTAATCTCCGTCAAGACTGGCCGCCGTGGCCGAAATCGGCTTCGAGAATCTTTTATCACACTGTGGTTATATTATGACTTTTCATGATCACTTAAATTTGTAGAAAATCGTTACATTAATAATAATGTCTAATATACTTACTGATTTCTAGATTATAATCTCATTTTCCTTCAATAGGTACTATAATTAGATATCCAGATACTTCATAAATGCCATATATAAACAGGTACGGGCAAAGTAATTTGATTTGCAAAGAATTTCGTTCCAATCTTAGTCTGAAATTTAAAATAAAGCAATATATTTAATGTGTGACGTGAAAAATCTTAAGTAAAAAAAAGACAAGAATTTTTCACTGCTTTGGCGTTATAATTTCATTTAAATTTTCGTTTATATTTATAAGAAATGACTTGATCTAGTGGAATTTTTTTTTTTTATATTTTATTAATTGATCTGTAAAATGATATTGAAAAAAAAACCATAGTAAAATCGATGAGCAAAGCTTAACAATTATGTCTGTATCCGCTTGTCCATTCTTCTTGTGACACCAAAAGCATTCATATTGTTTCAAATCTATTTATGAATACTTTTGTCATTGGAACTCTTAATGCAAACATTTAATAGAATATTCAAGAACCTGGTTGATTATTACTCCAAAGATATTATCATTTATTTTTACTACTAAACACTCATCACAACACACACTCCACAGCTTTTAGTAGTTCACTGCATAACTACTAAAAGCGGAAGGAGCGTAAACCACCTCAAACCGCCTGGTTTGAGGTGGTTTTCGCTTACTATTCCCCACAAGCCAGACTTATCGGTACAGGGCTGGTTTCAAGTCTTTCTTTTCTTTATGATGTTATTGTCCTGGGTCACTTGGTCTCGATCTTGCTACGCCCACGAAATAAATAGGGATGGTGACATTTTGGATTTTAAATCCGTCACTATACAGACGAACAAAATATTGTTAAGAGCAAGTAATTAATTTTGTTAATTTTGTACCAAAATTTTTTATACTTATAACCCTAAATAAGACTCGCAAAGAAAGATTTTGGATTGTAGTTCGGTAAGCGTAATTTTTTTAATGACAAAAATTAAAAAAGTTTACGAAATCCAGAAAGTGGGATTCAACAATACAACAAACATTTTTGTTTGAAAATCTACCTCGTCTGTTCAAACAATTTGCTAGTTACTTGAATAGAAAAAAAAATCCTTGTTTAAATTTAGATATACGACGATAACGTTATATTATTACTTTTTTAAAGCTATATTACACAAAATCTGTTAGATATTTAAAGTATAATAAGATTACTATAGACGAGTTTTATAGCATGAAACAATATCTTATTTTAATTCTTTTCGCATCAATACTTTTTAACAGTGCACTGCCGGATATTAGCCTTTCCTAAGAAAGGAGGTTAATTTTAGTCTTTTATAGAAATCCTATAACCATGGTTAAAATTAAAATTAAAAGCATTTTACACCAGCAACGCACTTGTGACGCCTCTGAAGCTGCAGGTGTCCATGGGCGGCGGTAATGGCTTACCATTAGATGATACGACTGCTCATTTGACCCATATTCAATAAAAAAATACAAAAATATGAGAAACAATGATATTGGTGGCATTGAATTTTAATCCCACGTTTTGTTAATTAACATATTATATGAATATAAAAAAAACAACTAAAATCAAAAACAATGGATGATTATAAACATTAGGAGAACTGAGACATTGTGTTTGGTTCCTTAGTATACTTAATATTTAGTTAATTAAACAATGTTGTAGATCTAGTCTAAAACTTGGATTATTAATAAATGTAAGGCTTTAAACGTCTATCACAGTCTTGGTATATGTATATACTTTATAAGAGAAATAATTGAACAATAGAAAAAATAACAAATTACTCACTTGTATATGATTGCACTCGAACAAAAACACAAAACAAGAAAATGATGTGACGATACATGTTGAGCACAACGGATCCAAGAAGAAAATAACATGAGTTTATAAATAGCGACTTTATATTCCACATAACACAAGAAGGTAAACCAGTTGAATATGTTCACAAATTTTTAAAGGGTATACTTCAAACGGTACCCTTGGAAAACATTTAAAAATCCTAATATCCTTCTTTAGGACAAAAAGTGTATTTCTGTGCATTTTTTTATTAGCAGAACAATATTTTAATGTGGCTAGTACCACATTAAAATATGAATACCCAAATATACAGTTTTTTATGTGGGGTAAGTCACCTTTAAATATGACGCTACTAATAAAAACTATTTCCAGCTGCGCCAAGTGTCATGGGTTCCAATGAGACAACAATTTGTGTTATCCACAAATTATTGCCTCAAGTCTGGGTGTTCTTTGTGTCCGTTATAAGTATATTTGATGCGGCACACTTTGTATATTATTAAAGCCGGAGTTGTCTTGTTTAAAAAAGTGCTTTTGTGATATTATAGAGATTTACCTGAGGGCGCGAAAGGTCTGCGCCACCTATTTCAGGTGCAGACTTTCATATGGGGTAATGATCGAGGTAATTTCAACGAAAAAATTCTTTGGGTTTAATAATCTATGAAAATCAAACCTACTGAGCTAACCTATTCAGTTAGAGCGGCCAATTGCTAATATTTTCCAAAACAATTATTTAATTTTTTTAATTTTTTTTAGGTGTGGAAACTCCCTCAGGCCTTCACCCCACCGGGGTTTGCGGCGGAGCGGTGTATCAGGATCGAACCGACTAAAACCACACGGTGTGCCATTCTGCGCCTGAGATGGAACGTTCCATTCATTTAAGCAAGAATAAAAAAAAAGTAAACATTCAAGTTCAACTATGCCAAATAAAAAGAAATAAATTTCATTTTAAAACACTTTAAACAAAAAGATTTTCATTTATTTATTTATATTTATTGCATACATAATATAAAACAAAAGATGAGTTACAAACTATATAAAAACATTATAGTTATCGCTCACGGCAACTCCATCCAGACAACCATAACGTGTAGCTTTTCAGGAACGAAAAAAATAATTACAGGTACTACCAAAAGAAAATATGATGAAAAGTAACTAAAATACCACTGAACTCTTAGAAACACTTTAATAAATTAATAGTACTTATTATATACTTAATATTTGTTCTATAGAAACCAACTTTACATATATTTTTATGTTTTCATCAAATACATCAAGGAGTTTTTGCATTATTGTTGGGTGAGCAGAATCTTCCACTATTCTCCAATCTTCTTTCGTAATCCCATGGCCGAGTCCAACTGAAATATCATTTTTTTATTTAAAAGTATTAATTACTGGTATAAAGGTCTTCACTAAGTAGAGTTTGAAAATAAAATCATTTCAACTTTGCGTAGGTGGTATTAGACATTACTAAATTGATTATAGTTATTTAAAAAAAACACATTTGAAGAAAGTTAAACTATGAAATCTATTATTTGTTTTTGTTTTGGTTTTCCAATTTGATAATAAGGTTTAACAAGATCCTCAAAAAGTTGCAAAGACACACAATACATTTAACGCAGGAGATAGAAATAAACTATATTGACAACAATCCCGATTTGAAAAACTACGGATACTGTTGTGCGGCATTGTATTAAATAAAACATATCGGACAAATATTATTTGTAACTGTTAGTGCCAATAGGATATTTATATAAATATCCTATTGGCACTTACAGCTATAATTTTTTTTTTAAAAAAACGCGTGCCTCGCGTGTCGTCCGACAGAAGTGATAACTTAAACTAAGTTAAGTTGAATTTTAAAAAAATCGTGAAACTTAACATTTACAAAACAAAATATGTGTTATTATATCAGTTGTCTAGTACACATAGCACAAACTCTGCTTAGTTTGGGATTAGATAGCGTTGTGTATTAGATGTCAGAAATATTTAATTATTTGTTTAACTATTTAATATTGTTTTTTCAATTTTTATCTTGAGAGAAGCTTAGGTAATTACTTAAATTTTATGTATATTAAAATGATAATATAAGGATAGGATATTTATTAATACATTTCTACATCAATGTCCGTTATTTGTGTTAATGAATGACTTATTAAACTAATTCAAAGTTTTAGAAGATTGTAGAAGAATAAATCGATGTAATCTTTTCTTTGTAGAATCCGGTGGTTAGTTTGTGTTGCTGTTTCCAGCGTAGGTTTTTATTGGCACTATTTATAACCCCACATCTGAAAGTCTAAGTTATCAACAATCTCTATGTTCTTAAAATACACAAAGATGTTTACTAGTGATCTGTCTAGTTTGAGGTCAGTTGACCGCGTGTCAGATGCCTAAAGTTAATACGTAATACCTGGATGCCAAGCTTTGCTGGGTATTTTTTGAATTTAGTATTTTTTTCAAAAAATGAACCCTAGCTAGATTAATTTATCGTCCCCAAAATCCCTTGCGTACTAAATTTCGTGAAAATCATTCTAACTATATCCAAGATCCAGAATATATGGATATACAAGAATGCCCTGTTGAAGGGTATTTGATTTTACCTTATAATTACAGAAATTCTTTAAACATAATTTTGACTAACAATCTTCTTATACTTCAATTCAATTTATTTACCTTGTTTATTATTATCATTAAAGTCATAGTCCAGTCTGCCTCTGGGGTCAAGTTTTGTCAATAGTTTTTCTACAACCAAATGTTTTTCGGTCTTGTCAAAGGTTAATCCGTATTGAAAAGAGAAAAGGACACCATAGTTATCTGTAAACAAACATGTTTATGTTTATTCCATCCAGTAGATTTAACGCCTAATTTCATCACCACAAACACATTTACTTATTTCGCTTTCGTAATAGTTTTAACATAGGCAATTCACACGATTACGTAATATACTGTATATACCTTTGAATTGTCTGATGAAGAAAAGTATCTGAGAATGAAATAAAAGATTTTATAAATTAAAATTTCTTATTTCATCTTCCGAGTATTTTAGCCATACTTTTCCAAAAGAAGGGTTGAATTTTGTCTGTTTGTTTTTCACGTGAAGGAACTGCTATCAGCCATAACCAATCATTAGACAGTATCGAAATGCTGTAGAAAGATTGTAGTCGGACTTACTTTAACTACACGTAACGAATGCCGTAGATGTATGAGAACTGACTCCAATGTCTTAGCCTGTTCGTCAAGACACGAAAGTGTCTTAATAAGTTAGGAATTATCATCCATCTACAGAGTGACCTACCTGGTTATTTAACTTTACAATGTGGTAATAGACTCGGTTACCGCTTAGCATTTATTCGCTAGGCCTTATATGTTTTAACTTAACCGTATTAATTCCAGAAGAAATAAATAATTTCATGTGTACGGTGCAAGCTTGAAAGTTACAATTGGTACACATAATAATCATTATACTTACATAAGTTTTGTTTAAAGTATCCCTTTCCTTCTATAAACTTTGTATTAATTTCACCTTTTACTTCATACTGGCCTTCTATGATCAAATGTTTGCATACGAGGTTATATTCACCCGTCTTATCGTTAAGATTGAATCTGGAATATAAAAAAAAAACAAATTCTTGTTTATTTATAATCTTATTAAGTATAACTTGAAATCGAGCACACTGTTATTTTAATCAATTCAGAACTAAAAATAAAATAGTAAAATTACTTTTTAATTTTGAATTTGATAAAATATCTCCATTAATTATAAAGGGAACACAAAATTAGTATATGGTTGTGTCGAGTTTTTCTTCTCTTCACAGTTCAGGTATACCGCGTAATTTGCTGCCTTAAATTTATCTTACAACACCCACAGGATGAATGGAAGCGGTGACACACCACACTACACTTAACCAGTCTCCACATCGACAAATCAGAATATAGAAATTCGAAATTATTTAAAAGTCTGTCGTGTCATATATATATAGAGTTATTTATAAACATTAATTAATCGATTGAGATCGTTTTTTGTTTTTTCGAAAAACGGTCCCCATTTCATGTCATCCACAATTTTTTATATTTTTTAACCTCAATTTCACTACGACGAAAACTTGAAGACTCGAAGACTTACAATTGAAGATTTTAAATACTTGACATTGGCACAAATAGCTGATCTAGCGAGTTGCAATCTCATTAAAAGAAGAAGAATTACTCGATTGTTTTATTTATTAAATACTTAAAAATAAAACTTACTTCAAAAGTTCTGTATCACAGTGGCGCATTCCAGACAAGGTAACGTTGTATTTTGTATGCTTTAAATTTGTCGTGTCTACTTTAATAACATCTACAAATAAAGGATCCGAAGATGGGAGCCCTTCCAAATTTCCATTCACAAATTCCTCGTACTTCTTCGATGCGGCAAATGTTAAGCATTCATCATTTTGAAAGTCACAAATTTTCTTTGAACCTGAAATATTAAATATTATTATAAATCTGACATAAACATCAAAACACAATATTTGCATCAAAACGCAATTTTTAGTTTCAAATTACTTATGCTGATATTTAACGCTATTGAAAGGTGTTTAAATAAATAGAACAGAGACATTAATAAATATCTTTCACGTTCTGCCCTTCAACATTGACTACGAACTCTTAAGTTTTAAAGAATACTATAATTTAACCAGTTAGTGACGGATTAAGTCCAGTATAAGAATGTACTTTTCCCACTTAGTAAATAGTTAGGTAACTTTGTATTAAAATTTTCTTATCATATTTTTAATCAATTTGTTATGTTTGTTTGAATAAAAGAAATGAAAATGCGTCATTCAATATGACTGTTATTCAAATAAAATATTGTTATGTGTCAAAAATTATGTTGTAATAATAAGAAACTCCATGGCATGCTCCACAGCAGTATCATCTGTAAAACGTACTATCTTCTATTAAGTTTTAGAAAAGTGTAAACATTAAACTTCAGGGACCGTCTCCACGGTTATTATCACGTCGTTTTATAGACATACCAAATATTTCTATACACTCAACGATACCCTTACGATATGTTGAGTTGCGTCAATACATTGAAGGAAAAATCATTCGTTTTTAGAGACTATACAAGCGCGAATCCGTCCCTATTCTGTCGTTCATGGAAACGATCCCTAAATCAAAATAAATAAGTACCTTCATGTGTATGAATATTTACTTTGAGTGGGTATTAAAACTTGAAAATTCTCACTGATCTATCAATAAAATATACTACCCATAGACAATTACAGCCCTAAAGGGACAAGTGTGTGCTGTCCTTTACGCTTTTTCAATATTTAAGGTTCCGCTATAGTTGCTTCTGTTGTTGCGTCATTTAACTTAAATTTATCTAAAATTCTATTAGTTAAGTAAAATCATTTGCAAAATGCTATTCCTGTGTGTAGTTTTAGTGTGCCATATCTAATTTTAATACATCTTTCTAGTTTAGACCGTCACTTGATAGAATAATACATTTGGTGGTTTTCAGTTTTATTTACATAAGTTTCGAACAACAGAATCGATTCATACCGGTTTTTAGTGAGATCGTCTTATCACTCCATTTGAGCAGGCCCAGATATGCCTAAACGTGGTTCTTTCAAAGCAAGAAAAACTATCCTATGAATATTAGATTTGCCCACATTAGATTCGACTTGAATTTTTATCAAATCATTGCTACTATTATAAGGTTCCTAATAATTTGTTACATAGAACTTTAAAATCAAGAGCAACAAAAAAGTTAGGCACTTAACTAGTATCGTATTATCCTTAAATAAGCAGAAAATATACCTGTGTTGCAAAAGCACAATAGGTGGTAACATCGTTAGAGTAGTTATGTGTATCAGTTTCTCTCCGTTTTGCAAATCATTTTGCTACTCGTTTTCAAGATTAGTTTAAAGTTAATGATTTCATTACGAGCGTTGCTTGGATTATAAAGGATAACAAATAAAATTAATTTAATTTTAAACAATGCTTCTGTGTATATTTTTCTACTTATATTTAGTAGATTTATACTAAAACTAGCTTTTGCCTGCGTATGTTTTTAGGTCTGGTAAGTTACCTATATACTTCGTCAAAAGTCAAAGTATCATCATGCCAAATTTCATTGAAATCCGTGCAGCATTTTACCCATAAAAGCGTATCAGACAGATATAGATAGTTTGAATGAAATGAGTTAAGTATTTTTTTTTACAGCTGAATTATAACATTTTTGGTATAATAGTTGGTCTAATACTTTTGAAATCAATACACTATAAGATGTTATTATAACAAATATATTATGTGTATACTTTAACATTTTGGAACCTGTAGACAATTCAGTACAAGAGTTTTAATTCTACACACAGAGCTAGTCAAATTAGCTACTGATATATATAAATATATCAGTATATATATATATATATATATATATAAATATATCAGTATAT